>CM062819.1:520433067-520973067 GCA_031772625.1 Pinus tabuliformis
TTTTCCCACGTGCTAAATTTGTTTGTCCCAACCATCTTTTGCATTTTGTGGTACATTTCTTGTTGAGACTGGAAAAATTATGCTTTTTCTTTTCTTTTCAGCTGCATCAACCTTTGGGGCATTGTTTCATGCCCGACCCAAGGTGTGGACAAGGGGAGGGGGAGGATAACCCTATGTGGATCCAACAAACATATGTGGACTCGAATGGGAAAAGGGATGAATGGGGCTAAAATGAGTGGAATGGGGAAGCGGGACCACGCAACCAAAGTTGGGATTTCCCAAGTAGTGCCAACCCTAAAGCTAGTGGCCAGTAAAGGAGATCCCACAGGACTAGGATACAAGGTTAACCTTTGAATCTGACAATGAGGACAAGAATACAGGCCTAGCCCGCTCTTTTCGCCGAATCCCCCCACCAATCCATGCCCAAAAGTTCCCATGATAAGTAAGGAAAATTACTTAACTATACTAATTAAAAGCCATACCTTTGAGGTCGGGAGGCCCACATTAAAAAATGCAATCATAACAAGTCGACGAGGGACCATATGGCTGGGCTCTGGTGGCTGCAAGGGGCTGCTGGCTATCGACCAAGGACCATCAAGCAGGAAAATTTAATCCTATATACACTACCCACATGTGATGAGTAACAGGCTCATCACGATCACTATTGGGTTCTTCCTTGTCTTCTTCATGTTGTTGTTGGAAGTAGGATTCTCTAAGCAAGATGTTAAAATAGAATTATCATTAACAATGTTAAGGTTCTCTAGGGTTTCCTCCTTTTCAACTTGATTGTAAGGAAACTCCTCTTGGGCATGAATTTCATTGCATGTTTCAGACGAAGAGATCCCTTCGTGACCAATTATATTGGTTGGAGAAATAGTATTGGGAACACTTTGTTGTGAAACATTGCCTCAAAAAAAGAATTCTTCTTGGGAGGTCTCTCTTTCTTGAATTCTCGCTGCAGAGAAATTTTTTGATGGGATCCCCCCTTCCCCTTTCCAAAACTGACAACATGTTCATCATAGCCATTTTCCCTTGCATGAGCTTATTAGTAACTTTATCAAATATTTAGGCAAATGCTTGCAAGGAAGAGTCTACCTAGGCACTAGGCTTAGCCATAGGTTCAATTCTAGTCTTTGGGTAAGCAAGCAAATCAATTTTGGATGAATTTAGATTTTTCTCTATTTCAATGGCCAAGATTTTAGCCTCATCCAAATATTTATGTTTCTTGTCTTTTAGAGCATGTGATATATGTCCAAAATAGGCTCTGGTGTGTCTATCAAGGATAGTCTTGTCAATTGGTCTATATAATTTAGGGACTTCCTTGAGAAGATTATCAAACTATTGTGTAACTTCTCTAACATTTTCATTGTCGATTTTCTTATCTTCTAGAATTTGTTTAGAAGTAGTATGCCTTCATTGATGGTGGCCCATCTGTTGTCAAAGGCTTGGTGGAAAGTATCCCAATTTGTAAGACTACCTTGAGGCAAACTGGGACACTTCTAAGGTCAAGGCAAAAACCATCATAACCACATCTTCTTGGATCAGCCTAGCACCCACAACCCAATAGAATTCATGCATATGTTTTTCAATTGTGATTGCATTAGTTTCATTGAATTTGGTAGCCATTCTTCATTTATTAGGAAATGAGTGAGGAGCATCAGGGAAGTGACTTGCATCCAATGGTTTGAATGCAACAATGAGCTAAGGTTTGGCCATGGTGCTAGAGGTAGATGTATTAGAAAAGAGAATTTTAACCATAGGAGTCTTTTGAACTAATGGGGTTGTGGAGGCCTCAGTAGTTATCTTACAAGCAGTTCTTTTATTCCTTGGAGCTATGATATCATTGGACAAAATACTAGGGGAGATATGAGGATCATCCTTAGGAGTCACCAGAAGAGAATCTATGTTATCGTTTATAAGTTATTCTTCTCAAAATTCTTAATGAACCTTATTCTTCAGATAACGATGAGGTTGACTCAAATCCTCCTTGAAAACGACATCATAAATGTTGCCTTAAAATCTAGCAGGCCTTGTGAGAGGCCTCACAGGGCAAGAGACATGCCAAGATGCAAAAATGAGGTGGTTTCCATTGTCACCTTCACACTTCACCCCCTGCTCTTTAGTGGAATTTCACCACATGGTAGGCTTCCCATTTTCTCACCTTAAGGATATTCTAAGTCAATTGGCTCAAGGTCATATAAATAAAGAGTAAATAGGGTTCTTCTTCTATGGATTAGGGCACAATTCTGGATATGAAAGGAGCAGCGTACCATAACAAAGCCATAAAAGGAATACTTGATACCTAGGGTTTCAAAATATAGCTCAATAAAGGTGTATCTAGGCATGCAAGCAGAAGGAAAAGTGTAATGTTTTGATAAACAAAGTAAAATACCATACAACACTGAAATATTTAAACAACAATCAAACACCCATAATTTACACCGGAACTGCATGAAATGTGTGCACATGGGCTTTGTGAAAATTCCTAAACCAGGATCCCTACTGCAGCAACTGATGATGTTTCTCCTATTTGTTAAATTCCTTTAAACAAATTACTTGCAGTTTACTACGACAAATATAGAAATACATACACTGCAACCTTCACTTAATTAAATACAATGCGGAAACAAGATACTGAGCAAGAAAGAAAACACAACATAATGGCACCGTTGTTTTTGGACAAATGTCCCCGAAAAAACCCAATGTGGGAAAACCGGTGCAGCAGATCTGAGGGTTTTTATTATTAAGCATAAGTTATTTCTGAATACAAACTCTGGATGCCTTGTTGGCAATCCAATACAGATAATATCACTCGTCACAAGAAATTAGTGAGATGCCTCACTCTACACTGCAAGTCCCGGCTGATCCGACAGCTGAACCAACGAGTCCTCGGCTACATCTGTGCTGCCCCTACGCAGTCATTGTGTGGGTTTGCGCCACTGCCTTAGAGGCACTGTGTCACCTCTTTGCTGGATCGATTTGCTCTCGGGAGCTTCGAATTCATCCCTTCCGGCTCAAAACGTCAAACCCCATAAAAATCTTAGACTTCTGCTTGGAAGGCACTGCTCTGCTCTGCGTGAGCCCTTCCTGGCACTGCATCACCCTCACTGGGCACTGCGCTACCTCCTCTACGTCTTTCTCTGCCTCTCTGCTGCGTATTCTCAGCTCCGGAGAAGATTCTCCAGCCAAAACTATCTCTTCCCCTCTCTGCGTATCACCACGAAATCACTGTGCTGCTCTTTGGCTCAGCAATTCGATCTAACTGATCAACTCTCAGTATATTTTCCAAATGACCCTCAAGCCTCCTTAAATAATCTTCCCGTTGACATTCAACGGCCCAGATTAGAAGCTAATCAATGGCTAAGATCATTTCTGCTTGATCCTCATCTTCTTCTAGAAGTTAGAAGTTACACACACAGTTAGATTAAATACCCATTAATTATTTTAATTTCCTAAGTTTAGACTTAGGGTCCCATTAAAAATAATTAATTATTTTAATAAAACTGTCTCTGGGTGGAATTTCCAAAAATTCTTTATTGGTTCCTTGGAATACATGTGCCCAAGCCTCCCTGCAACCAAAAATCAACACTCCCTCTTAGCGATGAATGTGCTCTAGCAATGCCTCCCCCTGAAGCATCACATTGACTTCATAACATCATCTTCTACGCTACTGATGTCTGACATGCTGTCTACCAACTACTGCGCTGCTGCTGCAATTGTACTATTGCTGACCCTGCCACTGTCAATAGTGCATTCGTACTACAACTCTCTCTCAAGTGTTGCATCTGTGTTGTTGCTAGCACTGCCTGCTAACACTTCATCTGCACTGCAACTAAAAAACATCCCAAAATCTAAACAAGTGTTTAGCATAGATGCATCTCGATGCTGAAGATCTAATTGTTGTTAGTCCACGCTATTGTGAAAATTCCTAGTCTCAAGGAACCCCTACTGCAACAAATCTGAATCTACTTCACCTACTTGATTTTAATTACATTCATCAAGTTATTTTTTTCTGAATACTGAAGCAAATTACTTTTGCATCCTACACTACTTAAATTTGATTTGCATGAAACAAGGAAACTGAGCAAAGAACAAGATACATAGGACACAATTATTTTTGGACAAACTATTCCCCGGAAAAAACCAATGCGGAAAAACTGGTGCAACAGCTCTGAGGGTTTTCTATTATTAAGCAGTAATTCTGAATACAAATTCTCAATGCTCTCCCGACAATCCAGTGACAGAGAAATACAATGGCAGAAAATCTGAGTGAGTTTTACCTCACTTCACTCGGCAGATTCTGGCTGATCCGGTAGCAAGAGTGGCTAACCCTGACTAATTCTGCGTTGGCCCTGCACTGTCACTTCTGCCCACTGCGTTAGCTTTCACGGTTGTTCCGGCAGTGCCCTAGTAGTTCCGACTTTCCGCGTGGAAGGTAGCTTTCTCCTCTGCGCTGGCTCTTCTGGCTTTGCGTCAAGGTTGCGTGGGCCCAGACTGGCCCAACATCAATACTCCTGGCTACTGCATTGCCTCCACAAGCTTCTCTTTGCCTCTCTGTCAGTATTCCCGAACTATCCTTGCCTCTATGCTGCAAGATATCCCTAATTGATTTTCCTCTTGAGAACTTCTCACCTTAGAAAATCGATTTCCTCAATCTCTTTGTGTGTCTTTCTAAATGAATCCCAAGCCTCCTTCTTATACTTTTCTCGTTGAGATTTCAACGACCGAGATTAAGCCTATAATCAACAACTAAGATTAAAACTTGACTTGATCCGCCTTCTGGATCATTCTCACCCATATTTCGATTAATACCCATTAATATTTTAATTTTCCTAAGTTTACACTTAGGAACCCCATTAAAAATATTAATTATTTTAATAAAACACAATCTGGGTAGAATTTCACCAAACGGTTTCTGGGTTCTTTAGAACTCATGTTCCTTAGCCTCTCAACCAATTTTCAAGGCTAGAGCACATTCGATGCTACCAAAAACTAACATCTATCCCTCTAAAGCCATTGCGCTGCTGCTGCTACTGCACTGTGCCTCTTTGCACTGCTGCAACTCTGCACTACGCTGCTTAAACTTGGCATTCTAACCGCTGCATTTTTCGCTCCAACACTCCTCTACACCACTGACACTAGTCCATCCTGCTACTTTTGATTTGGGCTCCGTAGGAAGGTCGTGATCCAAAAGGTGGGCTCCTCAAGGATCCTGCCCGTCTGTAGCTCTTTCAAACTACAACTCTAAATCAACTCACCTCCCTCTTGGATGTATCTTGGCTATCATGGCAAATTCCTCCTCGTCAATCTTCGCGGTTGCATCCTTCGGATCGTGCTTCTCATCTTTGTCCTCCTTGAGAGAACACTGTGTTGTGTAGTGACCCATTTCACCACACCTGAAGAATTTGATCTTCGAGACGTCCTTCTTTTGCCTTCACTGCTCCTTCTGCCCCTTGGATGCAAGGGTTGCATTCTCTTCCTCCTCCTTGGGCTTCAGCCCATTGGTGTTGCTTCCGTCAAGCTTACACTAGATCTCTCCTTAGCTCTTCCTGCTTGAGAGTTGCCCACATACTATCCCAGTCTGGCAAAGCTTCCCTACCCAAGATGCTCTGGAAAAAGACTTGCCACTCTTCTGAGACTGAGTTTAGGGCCAATCTCACCATATAGGAACCTTGAGGTGTAGACCCCACAACTGCTAACTCGTTCCGGGTCTCTTGAAGCTTCGTGAGGAACGAATCAATGCGCTCCCCCTTTTACATCTCGTGCAGATCTTAGTTTCTGCTCTAAGTACATCTTCTGCTGTACGGAAGATCCTTGATATAGCATTGCCAAGGCATCCCACATCTCCTTAGTAATCCCTCTGCTGGCAATGTGATAGACCACATGATCCTTCACTCTATCGAGGATCATTCTCTTGGCCTTCACCATTTCTTTCTCCCTTGTACATCTTCAGTAGATCTGGATCCACGGGCTCAACCACCACGCTGTCGACGTAGACACGACATCCTTGCCTTCTAGATCACATAGTTGGATGCCCCATCCAAATTGTCCTGATCTCTCAACCCATTGGCTTCCATCTCTGCCATGAAAATGTCGAACTGCTCCTCTCTATTTCTTACTATTGTTGCTTAGCCAATAAGAAAACAAACTTCTTGGTGGGAAGTCTATTGAGGAAAAAAATCCCTCACTGTGCTTCTTCACTCTGTTTTGACGATTTTTTGCCCAACAAACTGCCTGCAAAAAATTGCGTCCCACCAGCTCTTTTCTCAACGCTGCTCCCTCTAACACGATAATATTTTGGTCTGGAAGCCCTTCCTCTCCGTCGACTTACTCAGAGAGAGACTTTCCTCGAAAATTCAGCCCTCCTGGCTTGGACTGCGCAATCCCTCTGGGGATTCAAATTTCTGCCTCCTGCAGATATTCGATCTCCTTCTCTGCTCAACGCTGGTTTCTATGGCTATGCTCCTCTTGTTTCACCTGCAACTCTGATAACATGTGAGAATTCTTAAACCAGAATACCTACTGCAGCAATTGATGATATTTTTCCTATTTGTTAAATTCCTTTAAACAAATTACTTATAGTTTACTACGAAAAATATCGAAATACATACACTGCAACCTTCACTTAATTAAATAAAATGCGGAAACAAGAAACTGAGCAAGAAAGAAAATACAACACAATGGCCCCGTTGTTTTTGGACAAATGTCCCCCGAAAAACCCAATGTGGGAAAATCAGTGCAGCAGATCTGAGGTTTTTTATTATTAAGCATAATTTATTTCTGAATACAAACTCTGGGTGCCATGCTGGAAATTCAGTACAGAGAATATCACTCGACAGAAGAAATTAGTGAGATTACCTCACTCTACACTGCAAGTCCCAGTTGATCCGACAGTTGAACCAATGAGTCCCCGGCTACCTTTGTGCTACCCCTACACATGGGCATGTGTCACTGCCTTATAGGCACTGCGTCACCTCTTTGCTGGATCGATTTGCTCTCAGGAACTTCGATTTCAGCCCTGTCGGCTTGGAACGTCAAATCCCTAACAAAATCTTGGACTTTTGCTTGGAAGGCACTGCTCTGCTTTGCATGAGCACTTCCTAGCTCTGTGTCACCCTTACTGGCCACTGCAGCCCTGCCTCCTCTACGTCTTTATCTACCTCTTTGCTGCGTAATCTTGGCTCCAGAGTAGATTCTTAAGCCAAAATTGTCTTTGCCCCTCTGCATGATCACCATGAACTCACTGCGCTGCTCTCTGGCTCAACAATTCAATTCCACTGATCAATTCTCGGTATATTTTCTAAATCACCCTCAAACCTCCTTAAATAATCTTCTCGTTGACATTCAATGGCTCGTATTATAAGCTAATCAATGGCTAAGATCATTTCTGCTTGATCCTCGTCTTCTTCTAGAAGTTACACCCACATGTAGCATTGGATGTGCTCTAAGTCTCAAATCTTGCACGGAAGCGTAGGCACATGTATTCCAAAGAACCCAAAAAGCATTTTGGGAAATTCCACCCAGAAACAGTATTATTAAAATAATTAATTATTTTTAAAGGGACCCTAAGTCTAAACTTAGGAAAATAAAGTAATTAAAGGGTATTAATATAAACTGTGGGTGTAACTTCTAGAAGAAGACGAGGATCAAGCAGAAATGATCTTAGCCATTGATTAGCTTCTAATCTAGGTCACTGAATGTCAACAAGGAGATTATTTAAGGAGGCTTGAGGGTCACTTGGAAACACACGTAGAGTTCAGAAGTTTGATTTGTGAAGTAGAGCAGAGGAGCTCCCAAGAGAATTTCGATAGTGAGCTTTTGCAGTGAGGGGTAGGGATAGTTGGGTTGGATTATCTTCTCCAGAGCCCAGGGTATGCAGCAGAGAGGAAACGCAGACCAAAAGGGGTTGACGCTAGGCCAAAAGGGCCGATGCAGTGCTTGACGCAGAGCCAGAAGGGCTCATGCAGAAGCAACGCAGTGTTCCAGTGGAAGTTTGAGATTTGTTGGGAATTGACGTCTGTGCTGGGAGGGTTGACGTCAGAGCTCTAGGAGGTAAGTAGACCCAGTGTAGAGTTGACGTAGAGCCCAAAGATTGACGCAGGGCCCACATAGGGGCAATGCAAAGATAGCCTAGCATAGTTGGTTCATCTGCCGGATCAACCGGATTTGCTGGGTAGAGTGAGGTAATCTCACTAAGTTTTTCTGCTAGTTTATTTCTCTGTAACTGGATTGCCAGAAGGGCATCCAGAGTTTTATTCAGAAACTATTGCTTAATAATATAAAATCCTCAGAGTTGTTGCACTGGTTTTCCTGCATTGGGTTTTTCTTGGGACATTTGTCCAAAAAATATTGTCACTTGTGTGGATTTTTCTCTATTTGTTTTGTTCTTATTTTGGAGAAATTAATTAATTAAGTGAAGGTTGTAATTGTATTAACTTCGATATTTGTTGTAGGAAGCAGTGAATAATTTATTTCAGTAATTAACAAATAGGAGAAGTTTAATAAGTTGCTGTAATAGTAGATTCGGGTGGGATTCTTGAATTTTCACATGGTATCAAAGCTGCAGGTGGAACAAGAAGAGTAGTGCCAGAGAACCCAGCGCTGAGCAGAAGAGGGAGATCAAAAAGCTGCAGAAGGTAGTAGTTCAAAACCCCAGAGGGTTTGCGCAGTTCTTAGCTAGAGGGCTGAAGTTTCGAGGTAGTCTCTCTCTGAGTGAGTCGACGGAGAGAAGGGCTTCCAGATCGAGTTTTTGTTGGGGCAGAGGGAGAAGCGTAGAAGCCTCAGTGTGAGGAGAGCTGGTGGGACGTAGTCTTTTCTGTAGGTCGTTTTGCTGGGCAGAAAGATGACAGAGGAGAAGGAAGGAGCACAGTTGAGGGTGTTCTTCCTCAGAGGACTGCCAGTCAAGGAGCCCGAATTCTCACTCGCTGAGACGCAGTGGAGAGAGGAAGATCTACAAGCTCCAGAAGGGAGTGCGTAGGCCAGTCTAGTGCTGCGTAGAGGAGAGAGGAGGCAATTCGACATTTTTGCAGAGATGGCCATGGATGGGCAGGATCCACGGAAGAGCAACAAATTAGATCCAGTTGCTGCAAATTTCTCACATGGATTAGTATCCTTGCTACGGGAACCCAACAAAATCATTAGCAGGAGGATCACAGTGTCAGCAGAAGCAACTAGTCATTCAAATGGCAGTTGCATAGCTAGTTGCAGTCAGTTTCCGGAAGACAGTTGCAGAACTAGTTGCAGTGACACAGGGAGCATGAATTGCCCAGTTGCAGTATGCAAGTGCAGTTCCAGCAAAGAGATTTCCGACACAGAGCTTCGCAGTCTAGTTTCCAGTGCAGGAGGACTGTGTGAGTTTCCGGGAGGGAGCAGAGAGATTTCCCATAGGGAGATTGATATTTAGAGGGAGTCTAGTTTCAAAGGGAGTAGCCCTATGGAAGCTAGTACTTTTGGATTTGGGGAAATCAGACTCATAATTGCAGTAGTTGCAGCAGCAGTGCAGTAATAGCGACAGTATGAGTAGATCATATTTCGCCATGATTGCACATATACCTCCAGGGGAGAGGTGGGGTAATCTAGAATTGTAGTTTGAAAGAACTGTGGATGGGCAGGATCCTTGAGGAACTCACCTCTCGGATCAATTCCTTGCTACAGGAGCCCAGATCAAAAGTAGCAGGATGGACTAGTGTCAGATGGTGACGAGGAGTGTCGGGGAGATAGTTGCAACAACTAGGAGCGTCAGAGACTGAACAACACAGAGCAGAGTTGGAAGCAATGCAAATGGCACAGAGAAGAGGTCAACAACAACGTAGTAGATTCAGAGGGTTAGCGCAAAGACTAGCAGCAGTCGGGCTCATGGTATCATACTGAACACAGTCAGTTTAGTAATTTGGGATGTTTTTCCATTGTTGATGCAACAACAACAACAATTTGCAGTGCAGAGGTAGTTGGCAGTGGCAGTGCCAATAGCAACACGGATGTAGAAACTCAAAGGGAGTTGCAATACTGATGTAGTGCTAATAGTGGCAGGGTCAGCAGCAGTACATATGAAGCATTTGCGCAGTGGTTGGTGGACAACATGTCAGACATCAGTAGCGCAGAGGGAGATGTTATAGAATAGAGTGATGCTTCAGTAGGTTGCATTGCTAGATCACATTCCTTGCTAAGAGGGACTATTGATTTCTGGTAGCATCGAATGTGCTCGAAGTCTCAAATTTTGCAAGGAGGCTTAGGCACATTGATCCGAATTGGATCCTAAAAACACTCTCTAAGTTTTCATAACTCTGTAGAATTCATGCCAAAGTTTCAAAGACTTGTGAAGGTCGAGCTTATCAGGAATACCCTCGGAACAGTTGTAATTGTGAGCACCATGGAGCAACGAGGACCCTCAGTCAAAGCGTGCAGACCGTTGGCCCATGGTAACGCATGCTGTCACAAAATAGCGAAACGGGGGAGGTTTCTGATCGACAAGTCGCTAATCGCATATCGCCGGGCAAACCCCTCAGAGAAGGAAAAGACCCGAGCGACCGGAACTGGAAAGTCAAAAACCATATGGAATTCGCTGATTCCGTCAGAGGCGGGTCCCACACAAAAATCGGCAGGCTATCGGAAGGGCTTCGAGCGATAAGCGGTTTCATCCGAGTCCCAGCTGATGCCACACACTGGGTGACACGTGTTCTGTGGAAGAGAGAGAAAATCGCTCACATCGGAAGGGTAAACGTCATGCAACTTACCCGCCCAATATGGACGGAGACCGTACGATCTGGAGGCTCCAGATCGACGGTGGACATGCAATCCGACAGATGACCGGATTCAACGGGGTAAATAGGTCGAGTTGTATAAAGTTTGAAGTCCGGCATGAACGATGAGTTGGCAGGGGAGTCATGTTCGCGGGAAATTTGGGAGCTAAACGGAAATAATGACCGTTCAAACATGTCCAAGAGAATTGATGCTCAGTTCGTTATGAAATAGGTGGCCACCTCCCTGTGAAGCGTTACACAGTGGTAATGATGCAGAACAGGGGAATTTAAACGGACAAAGGCAGAAGAACTAGAACACCGGGAAGCGGAAATGAACCGTCAGGAAGCAGATTGGCTTTAAAGCCACAAACTGACAGAAGCAGCTAGAGAGCAGTGAGAAAAGCGAGTAAAAAAGCTGAGAGCAGAGAACAGAGAAAGTAAGTCGAGCCGACCTGCAGGGAAAAGGCAGCATTGAGATAGAGCCAGAGAGAGTCAGAGAGTCTATGCATTGAGAGGTTCAAGCGAAGTCCTTGGCATAGGCTTGTCATGTATGAGTCTCAGATTGGGCTCATACTACTGTGACCAGTAGAGGTCAAGTTTCAGTAAGGAGAGTCTGTGTACTCCAGTCCTACTGATTCATATCTATTGATTGAGACTCAAATTGAGCTCACTGTTGTAAAAACTCTGCTTAGAAAACATAATAGAGAGGTCACCATTGAAGGATGGACTAGGAGACGTAGCCTAGGAGCATTGGGTGAACTCCTTATTAAACTTGTTGTATTTACATGTTTTCCTGTTGTGTTTTCTCTAACTGCTTCAATGTCTATGTATTTCGCAATCTTATCGATCCGTTGCATAAAGTAACATAGGCATATCCATGCACATGAGTCTGTAATACCTTTAATTCTTTGTCTTGGATAAATTCCAGATCAAGTGGTATCAGAGCGTCTAGTTTACTAAGGTTAGACAAGCTTGTGCTGGATTTGGTTGTTGAATGCTAACTAGATCAAAGCTTAAATTAGGAGAAGAAGAATTGGTTGAAGCTAACCCTGAAATTGGAAGAGTCTATCCTAAGAGGAAAATGTCAGAAGAACATCCCTTGGAATTAGACTCCCAGTGCATGGATGGTTTCATGACCATGAAAGCCATGGTAGAGGAAATGTATAGAAAATTTAAGAAAGGTAGAGAAGGAGATCCATCAAACTCCAAACAAGAAAAAGGAGCAGAAGAATCTCTCCTCCATGACCACTCTAAAGACAAAGGTAAAGAAGAAAAACTTCCCACACCTCTTAGTAGCCCTGAAAACAAAAAGAAAACATCTTTGATTAGAAGCGCTGGAAAATTGGATTAGACAGATTGATGTTTATTGCAGAGTGCAAAGCATCGATTCAGACAAGAGTAAGATTCAACTGGCTGGCCTATGCCTTGGAGGCATTGCCTTTGTATGGTGGGAAGGCAGGACACAGGCTGACATGAAGAAGCATGGTACAATTCTTTCTTTCTGGAGTGAATTTGTTTCTGCAATTAAATAGAAATTCTATCCACTAGTCTACATGCAGCAAGCCATGATGAGCTGGCAAACTCTTTGCCAATTAAAAGGGCAAAGTGTACAAGGCTACAGTGAAGAATTTAGGAAAAGAGCTTTGATTCTAGGAATTTCCTTAGACTCAACTGAAACTCTGCTGAAGTATATAGGTGGTCTACATAGTTACTTAAGGCACACTATTCTCATTTTTAATCCCACTAGCATATATGAGGTATCTGTTCAGGCTACACATCTAGAGGCTAGAGGCAAGAATGTGAACCCAGAAGTTGGGGGATCATCAAAACCCACTGCAAGCAAGATCAAGGAAAAGAGAAAATAGAAATGGAAAGAGAGAAAGGCAAATACTGTACAAAAGACCAAGTCTTTATGCACTCACTGTAAGAAGGATGGGCATGATGATGAACACTGCTGGATGCTGCATCCGGAGCTGAGACCTAAGAATTTTGAGGGCAAAAAGAAGAAGACTGTTGCAACTATTCAAAAGGATTTGGGGTCAGACTCAGGAGATGAAACAACAATCGCAGCCACAGGTATAAAAGGTAAAAATTCTGAAGCATCTACTAGTAATTCTGCACAATCTACTGATAATGAAGAAAATGAGAGGAAAAGGCATGAGCTTTTTCATATTCGAGTTATTTCCAAGCATCAAAAGATTGATACTTTGTTTGATAGTGGCTCACAAGTAAATTTAATTTCTGAAGCAATTGTAAAGAAGTTGGGATTACTAACCACACCTCACAAAAAGCCATATCCATTAGGTTGGTTATGTGATAAAGCACAACTACAAGTGACTAGACAATGTAAACTTAGGTTTTCTTTTGGGTTAGCATTTGTAGATGAGGTTGAGTTAGATATAGTTCCTTTGGATATATGTGGAATTGTTTTAGGAAGTCTTTACTTGTATGATAGGAAAGCTATTTTCTATAGAGCTGAGAATAATTATACTCTCATAAACTCAGGGCAGATGAAAATAATTTTAAATTCATGCAAACAATTTTTACTGATGGTTGTAATGGAAAAGAAACCTGATAAAACCAATGTATTTGAGGGTTGTGATGCTAAACAACAGGCTAATTTAGAAAAAGTTGTTTCAGAATATGATATACTATTTCAAGAACCTAAAGGTTTGCCACCCAAAAAGGAAATAGTATATGATATTAATTTGCAGCAAGATGCTCCATTGCCTAACATCGGAATGTACAGGTTGTCCGCTTTAGAGAATGTAGAAATCAAGAAGCAGGTATAGGAGCTTCTCGAGAAGGGGTTCATCAGACCTAGCACATCACCATGTGGGTCTCCAATTGTCTTGGTGAGAAAGAAAGATGGCTCATGGAGAATGTGCATTGATTACCGAGCACTGAATAAGATAACGATAAAAAATTGTTATCCCCTTCCTCGCATAGATGATCTATTAGATCAGTTAAAAGAAGCTGTTTATTTTTCCAAGTTGGACTTGCATAGCGGCTATCATCAGGTCAGAGTTGCAGAGCAAGATACATGGAAGACTGCTTTCAAAACAAAGTAGGGATTGTATGAGTGGTTGGTTATGCCTTTTGGCTTAACTAATGCTCCTACCACTTTCATGAGAGTAATGAATGATGTACTCGGAGCTTTTCTTGATTATTTTGTCATTGTATAATTGGATGACATTCTTATATTCAGTAAAACATGGGAAGAACATTTAAAGCATGTCAAGCAGACTCTAGCATGTCAAGAAGATCTTGCGTTTGCTCCTGGCTGCTGCTCGGGTCTCATACATGTTCTGCGCAGTCCGAAGTTCATGCTGGGCCGCCGAACATCTACAACTCCTCGCCTCCATACTATACACTCTAAACTTATCGCTGTGAATCCTTCTACGGGCAGAACAGTGGTAGTCTCTCGCAGTGCTATGAACAGAGGTGAATGAATCAGAGCTGCGGCTCTCCGTTAAATAGCTGTTGTCCATGGAGTTTCCCATAATGCGCTCTTCCCTTCGCTGCAGAGTGGAGGTACTTTCGTTATTAATACGAAAGATATCCGCACAAAACCAACATCTCCTTCCTGACCTAACATAAATGTAGCTGCATGCCTTCCCGTACGGTTGAGCCAGTTGTCCTTTCCTCGCGAGCGGACTCTACGGAGTCTCTCGTGGCATGAACCATATTGATAATTTCCATATTTGGCCTTCTCTTGCCATAATGACCATCGCCGCATCTGTCTAGTCGTCCAGCTCCCGTGATGAGACCCCAAGCTGTTACTGGAAACATCAGGAATGCGGTCCCGGAGGCAGCAGGAATGCGGTCGTGTAGATCTTGCTGTGCCAGCTGTAAGCATCTCGTCTTCAGGTTCGGGCAGTCCACTTCCTCCCAACAGCTGTCCCACCCCTTGTCCTGATTGTCCACGCCACAATTCGCGAGGTAGTCCGCCAACCCGTTCGCCTTACGCCTTACCGCATGAAAGACTAAACCTCTCATTCCAGCCATTAGTTCTGCGATATTCTCCGTCACCTTGGCGAGCCGCCAGTGTTTTGTGGCTTTGTTCGCCTTAGTTCCTCCCTGAATTCTCTTAGCTGTTGATATAACCAGTGATGAATCCCCTTCCACAATTACATTGCAGATTTGTAGGGATTTTAAAATTCTCAAACCTTGCTCGAGCGCTGCAAATTCCATCTCATTATTTGTGCTTTCCCCAAGCGCTCTGTAATATATGTGCAAAATTTCTCCATGCTGGTTACGTAGTGCACCTCCAGTTCCTGCCATGCCGGGATTGCCCCTCGATGCCCCATCAAAATTTAGTTTCAATCCACCTTCCGGCGGCCTCTGCCATTTGTCGATCTGAGAGGATGGTTGCGTTCTATGTCTTGAAGCTGCGATGCTGCTGGTGGCTTCCAAACGAAAACACTTCAAAATGCGTAAGTCTTGAGCTGAAGGTTTCTCGTTGCAGTCCTTTTTGCATTTCGTTTGAATTAACTGTTGAATGTTAGTTATTATATTGTCTTTAGAGAACTCTATGTTCCTGTGTTCGTCTTGAAATATTCTGCGGTTACGTTCCTTCCAAATTGACCATAGTAGGAAGCCTGGAACAGATTTCCATATGCTGTTGACTCTATGAATATTGGAGAAGTCTTTTCTCCAGTTCAGTATGGTTCTGTGAATGGAATTTCTATCCTGGTCAGAACTACTGATAATTCCTTCCATCCAACTCCATAACTGATTAGCCCATTCACAAGCATTAAACAGGTGGTTTATAGATTCCTCTTCGACGAGGCACATAGGGCATCTTGAGGGTCCCCTGAAACCTTTCTTGCACAGGTTATCCCAAGTTAAAGTCTTGTTTCGCATTAAAAGCCAGAGGAAGGTCTTGACTTTCGGCCAGAATAGGCTGTCTCAAACTTTGCTACACCATGGCACGGCTTCTATCTGTTCTTCCTTTTCTATTAAATCCCTAGCTTCTTTTAATGAAAAATTACCATTACCTTTTAAACCCCATCTTAGCTTATCATCCTCCTCAGTTTTTCGAATCTTTCTTTTGAGGATTCTCTCATTGAATTGCTGAAAGCTTTTGTTGTTCTCCTCTGTACTCCCAGGGTTTAAATTGATCCAATCCCTCCATATCGGATCCCTGCTGCTTTGAGTCCAATATTGATTGACTCTGTATCGACCCTCGTTTTGACTTGTTCTCTTGAGGAGAGAAAGCTCTGGGGTATCCAGTTTAGGGAATTGCTGCCATGCATCTTCCCAGAACATGGCAAGCCTTCCATTGCGAATCTCCCAAAAGCTGTTCTCCTGTACTAAGCTCCTGTTATTTCTGGCATGGTTCCATATTGACGATCCTTCCGGGACTTCCTGTAGTCTTATGAGATCCTGAGTATCACAGTCTGGAATATATTTTTCCTTCCAATGCCTCGCCCAAGGTAAATTGGGTTCTTTGATCCATTTCCACCATATCTTAGCTCCACAGGTTCTGTTGACCACAGACGGATCAACTAAGTTTAGCCCCCCCTTAGATTTTGGCTGGCAAAGCTTGTTCCAAGCTACCAAAGCCCATTTCTTCTTATCCCCATTCCCATTCCATAAGAAGGATCTCTGTATGTTCCTCATTTGTTGCAAAATACCCTTGGGCGCTGGAAGAATAGAGAGTAAATATTGCGGGATTGCCTGCAACACTGCCTTGGTTAAGATAAGTCTACCCGCCAGGTTTAGGGCTCTGTGCGTCCAGTGCCTGCACTTTTTCTCCATGTTGGCAAGAACCTTCTCCCAGTGAGTTTTCTGCCAAGGTTTCAGAGTCAGGGGGGCCCCTAGATATTTCGAAGGCAGGGAACCAATCCTGAATCCAAGAAGCTGGGATAGGTGAGCTTGAATTGCCGGATGAGTGTTGAAAAAGAAAATTGTGGATTTGGAAAAATTAATCTCCATGCCAGAGGCTCGGCTGAAGAGATCAAGGATACCCCTATAAGCCATAGCCTCCTTCACTGTGGGGGTACCATGTAACATGGTATCGTCCACGAACTGTTGATGTGTTGTGGCTGGTAACGATCTAATCGGTTGCAGACCTTTTATAGTTCCTTCTGCTTTTTTCTTGGCTATGATTCTGCTTAGGCCCTCCATTAGGATAACGAATAGGAAAGGGGATAGGGGATCCCCCTGTCTTATTCCCCGCGAAGGAGTAAAAGGAGCTGAGGGAGCACCATTGACAAGGATTGAATATCTTGGAGATTTGATGAAAGCAAGTATCCATTTGATCCAGGTCCTACTGAAACCGAATGCCTCCAAAACAGCTTCAAGGTATTTCCAGCTTACTTTGTCATATGCTTTTGATAAATCTAATTGCATTAGCATACCTGCTTCTTTTCTCGAATGAAGTGAGTGAATCATCTCCTGCGCTAACAAGATGTTATCTAGAATTTGTCTACCCTCAACGTAACCCGACTGCTCTTCCGAAATGATACCAGGAAGAATCGACTTTAGTCTGTTAGCTATGACTTTTGAAATAATTTTATAGATAACATTACAAAGGGCAATAGGTCTGAATTTATCAGGTGTCTTTGCTTCTTCAACCTTAGGAATGAGCGCTAAAAAGGTGGAGTTGAGGGATTTTAGAATAGTTCCTGAGCGTCTGGAATCCTCAACTACCTCCCATACCTCCTGCTTAACAGTGTTCCAACAAGCCTTGTAGAAGTTGATGGTGAATCCATCTGGACCTGGTGCTTTATCATTAGGCATACTCTGGATTGCTTCCTCCACCTCCTCCAGAGAGATTTCTCTGCAAAGGGCCCAATTTTGATCTGAGGTAATGGATTTAGGAATGGCTGTTGTAAGTTCCTTGATGGCCTCCTCTCTATTTGTGGGCGGTTCCTGTGCAATTGAGCTGAAATGATCCGAGAGCAGAGCAGATATATCATTGTGATTTTTTAATATCTCCCCTGCATTGTTTTTCAACTCAAGAATCCTGTTAGCACTTCTATGGTCTAGAGCCGACCTGTGAAAAAATTTCGTATTTTGCTCCCCCTCTTTGAGCCACTGGACTCTAGATTTCTGTTTCCAAAGTATCTCTTCTTGAATGCATCTTCTATGCCATTGCTGAGAAAGAACTTTTTCCTGTTCAATCGCTTTGGCACTGTGGTTGCCTGCTGCACCATCTCTGTGAATCTGTTCCAGTTTGTTCTCTAGAATGGCTTTCTCCTGGATTATATTGCCAAAAACCGTTCGGTTCCATTCTTTGATCTTTTCTCAACCTCTTTTGTAGATTGAACATTTTGGATCCTCTTGCCTCCAAAGGTTCAGCGCACCATTTCTCAACCATCTTGAGGAAGTTAGGGTGGTCTAACCAGAATTTTTCAAATCTGAAAGGTTTATTCCTTGGAGTACCCTGAACTTCAACAATAAGCGAGATCGGCCAATGATCCGACCCACCACTGGGAAGGATATCTGATTCTGCTGTTATGCCATCCATTATAATGCTTTCTGAGATTAAAAATCTATCTAAGCGAGAAGCTATCAGCCTATCTCCCCCCCTTCTGTTGTTCCAGGTAAACATGCCACTCTTGGGGTATATATCTACCATTTTGACAGTTTCAATGAAACTAGTAAAGGCTTCCGCGTCCCTATTAAGTTTTCTAAGACCCCCTTTTTTTTCCAGAAGGGTGGTTATCATATTGAAATCACCCCCCAATATACACTTAGATCTTGGATATCTTTCAATAAGTTTGGTTATTGAATTCAGAAAATTTATTTTATCTTCTAATTTCTGAGGACCATAAATGTTGATGCAAAGGAAGGAACCAGAGTTACCTGTGGGTTGAAAAACCACCGCTATGAAGTGTTTGTTCGCCTCAGCTGATAAAATCTGGATTTCTCTTGTATCCCAAATAGTTGCCAGGCCTCCTTCTCGTCCCTGGCTCTCAATCTCTAAAACTTCTAAATTTCTTCCAAGCTTTCTACAAAGATTGTTGATACTAGAGCTGCTGCATTTAGTTTCTTGTAAAAACATGATCTCTGGTCTGTATTTCTGGATTTTTCTCTTTAAGATCCTGTGTTTTGCCGGGCTGTTAAGCCCTCTCGCATTCCACGAGATGATCTTCATATTTAACTAATTTTCATTGGAAGGACTGGAAGGCGCTAAGCGCCTTCATCTTCCCTGAATTTATCATTATCATGCCTAGCTCTTGTAGAACTTCACCACTAGTTCTACGACCTCTTCTTTTCTTCTGCTTCGAGCTGGATGATTTCCATAAGAGACTTTTCGAATGGAAGCTATTGCCTTTTATTGTACCTAGCTTCCTGTTTTGCTTTTCTAATTCTGCTTTTTGCCTTGCTATGAACAGGTCGTTTACCTTCCTGATTTCTTCTTCCGGTGCATTCTCTATTCCTCGGGCCTTCCAGTTCTCAACAATTACTGGTAGGTTCATCCCCTCCCTGGCTAGCGCCTCTTCCCATTCTTGATCTTCACTTCCGCCATCACTGGTGAGCATGTCAGTTTCTTCTTCTGTTTCCTCTGTTCTCTCCTGCATTTGAACTTCATTGTTGAGTTCCCCTTCATCCGTTCCTTCCCTGGGTGGTTCTTCCTTTTCATCCTGCCCTGCATCTGATGCTAGGGTTTTGTGCTTGTCCTCTGAATCTGTTTCAAGATCTAAGATCACAAAAGGGTTGCTGTGGTTGTTTCTGTCTGTATTACCTTTAATGTTCTTCCTTCTATTTGCTCTCTGTCTAGACTTAGGTTTTATGAAGGCTTCTTTGTCTTTGTGGGCTTGTGTTGTTTCGGTTTCTACTTCCTTCCGGGACCTTCGTTCGTGAACCCGCCCGAGCCCCCCCCCGGACCTAACATGATCGGAGCAAGTGAAGTTGGTGAGCCGTATGATGGGCAACTATCTCCTGCGGTTCGGAGAGGACAGGGGCTAAAATAATGGTTAGTACCCCCTTGGTCTTGGGGCAGTTAGTACCCCATCCTTCGTCGCGGGGTGGACCCTTTCACCCAATCATAGGACAATCTCTCATCAAATGCCCGTGTTCATGACATTTGCGGCACCGGAAGGGAATCTGCTCATAATCTATGGCCTGAAAGTAATCCTCGTCCCTGTATTCCAGCCAGAGCCCCTCATGCAGTGCCCCGGAAACATCCATTTCAACACATATTCTGGCATAAGATGTATATCTCTTTTGTAATGTTGCTTCCGAGGCCTTGATAAATGTTCCCAACTGGTCCCCAATTTGTTTCAAGGCATTCAGCCCCAATAATCTATTGGGAGAGAGAACAAACGTATCCAGACTGGGACTTGGGTGAAAGATTCTTTTTCTGGGGCGAAGTTTGGTTTCCATGGTCGCATGTACAGGCCAGCTGAAGCCAAAAAGTATGGACCACCCTCAAAAATTCTATCCTTGTCTTCTAGGTTGGAGAATACAACTGTGAAGAAACCCTTGGCTCCCAGATGAAGCTTAACATCCCCTCTCGGCTTCCATTGTTGTCTAATCCAATGACAAAGAGTCCTTTCAGATGGCCAAATGCCCATAAATTTGCAAATGACAGCATGCTCTGCCATGTGCTCTCTGTAAGCCTGAATCTCTGGGTCAGTAATTACTACCCTGAGGTTATTGGTCTTTTTTGGTTTGCAGACCCCATTTGATGCAGAGTATATATTGGGTCTTGTGCTTGTCTCCCCTTCCTTTTCCAGCTTTCCTTGCCTGTTATCAGTTTGCTCCCTGTCTTCTTCAGCCTGTCGCTCCTCGTTTTCTGATGATTTAATTATTGAGGTTATTTTGTCTTTTGTTCCTGTCAGGCTTTCACCCACTGTGCCTTTGCCTTCCGTTGTGCTGTCTGGCTTGTCAGTTTCTCCTTGTATTTTCTCCTTATTTCTTCTGCCGTTCTGCTTGTTATTATCAAGCCCTGAAATCCTGACCCCTTCATACTTATTTTGTCTCTGCTTCTGCATGATTATCTGTTTGAAAGTAGGGGTCCCACTGGACCCCTCTGCCCCCATTCGGTCGGTCAGCTCTTGACCTTTGCGATACAGTGCTGCGAAACGAGAGGTTACTGCTTCCAGCCCTGCACTGTAATCAGCACATAGGAAACCCTGAAATTGCCCTCGGCTCCTCTGCGCTCAAAGTGACTCAAACTCAACCCTATTAATCACCACAAAATCTCCAAATAAAATAATGGAAAGCACTCGCAAATCCTCTGATGCTCTGCTCCTCCATAACTAATCTCCCCCAAAATTAATTCAAACCACTTCTGGGCCTTGGAAGAAACACACACTAGCTGTAATAACCTGCAAATATGCCCAGTGGAAACTTTTAATTGAGCTCCCCAAATTTTACTCACTAGGGAGACACTCGAATTTCTCTAAAATGAGGGTGGAATTCCGCTTGGAACTCTTGTGCTAAACAACAATTCTCTTCTTGTACTCAACAAATCCAAGAGAAGAAGCCCCAAGGGTTAGCTCAATCGGTCAAGTCGGGGCTTCGCCAGATGGGAGGTCACAGGGTCAATTCCCGAAGGCTCTTGGGGTTAGGTCTTGTAGTAGGTCAAGGGGCGTCAGCCCAGAGTTTTCTAGTGGACGTAGCGCCACCCGTTGACCGAAGGTGTCCGTGAACCACACGCCAAAAAAAAATAATATAAATAAAAAAAATTCCAAGAGAAGATGTAATGTGAAGTGTAATAATCAAAAGATATAATCCACAAAATGAGTCCATCCTCCATTTATAATTTCTCCTCATGCCTCTGGACTCCTTTTTTAATATTATTTTATTGGCAGGGACATTTTCCACTAAGTTACTTTTGCCACTATTTAATAAAATAATAGTTTGCCGCTATTCTCCAACAAAATAATACTAGCCACCTTTCTCCAACAGTATTTGCCCCTTTTTAATTAATATTACTAAAATTGGAAAAAATTCCTTAGTGACTCCCATTGTAATGACCCATCTTTAATATAGAGAGCACAAGAGTATTAGCATGCATGCATATGATAGCTACATATGCATGTATTGCACTATTATATATATATATATATTCTAAATTAACAATAAATGTTGAAAATCGACACTGCTTCAGATAGAAGTTACACCTCACCCATCACCAAGCATATTGCCTAAATGTGTCTTAATTAAGGAGAAAATACCCTAAATAATTTCAACAGTATAAATTTAAAAGTATAAAGTAAATTTGGTTATAAAGAAATAAATGTAAAATTTAAAGTTAATTATAAATAAAGGTATATATTTATATATCCCATAATATTAATAAATTATATTAAAATAATTATTAAAATATGAAATTTAAATCAAAATAAAATAAATATTATAAACTATGGGCATTTGAAGAAAACTAATAAGAAAAAAATCCTAAAAGTAAACTAATACACGTCAATATCCTTGTAACTTTGAACAAATGGAGTTACACGTTACAAAGAGGGAAAGGTGTCACCAAGTAGGAAGCGGTGACTGCCAAGGAATGATATACATAGACGGAAGAGGAGCATGAAAAGGGGGGGGGGTAGATATGGAGAAGGGAGAAAAATGAATCTGTTGGAGGGATGAGCCAGGGGTTAGATTTTGGAACTGAAAATTGGAAAACCTTCAACTGTTCTTGGAGTTTTGGGCATGGGGGCCAGTGGACTTCCATTTCGAAGTTCTCTGGATCTGGGAACCGCAGAGGTTGATCCCAGATAGGCAGGGAGGAATCAGTTGGTTTGGTAACGGAACCAGAAAATTTGGAGCAATGTGAACGACACCAGATAGGAGAATCAGGTACATAAAGGATCAGGTACGCAAATGCATTTAATTTGATAGAATTTTATGAAAAGGAATCTGTGAATCTTGTTAAAATTTAATATCAGTCTTTACATTTGGTATCAGAGCAAGTTTAAATACTTGGGACCTTAGTGGCTACCATCATATAGCTGGAAT
Source organism: Pinus tabuliformis (assembly GCA_031772625.1). Lineage (NCBI taxonomy): Eukaryota > Viridiplantae > Streptophyta > Pinopsida > Pinales > Pinaceae > Pinus > Pinus tabuliformis. The sequence continues at coordinate 520,455,732 of CM062819.1, forward strand.
TATAATTAATACTAAGAGAGTTCTCCTATTCAACATTAAGTGTTAAATTTACAAATTCAAAACTTTTGGCACAGGGGCAGTTAGAAGGTCATAACTGTACAAAGAAGTTGACATTCTGAGCATAACCACATGATTAGGCCGCAGCCTGAACAAGACAGTGAAGTAATTTCAAGAGTATAGAAGTACTGTTTTTGAAAGGACCAAGACGCTAGATTAATAGCCCATTCAAGGTCGAATCCTTTAGTAAAAGGAGCGAAATTCTGGGCATAAATATTAAGATAGCGAAATTCTGGGTATAAATATTAAGATCTGAAATCACCCTTCAAATTTAGAATACTGTGTCACCTCAGTAATCCGAAACCTTCAAAAGCCTATGCATTTTCTGTGGATAGTCACATCAAGGAACAAAGAGACATTTGAGGGCTAGTCAGCTAGTAAGTAAAGGATTTAGTGTCGAGTTGATTGGAGGCACTGTAAGTATAGTTAAAAGATCAACTTGAAGCTACAGTCACGAAAGACCAAAACCGAACTGTGGAAGGTCTGTTACAGCCACAGTTGATTAGTCCTGGAAGCAGTCTTCCAACAAATCAGATTTGAAGTAGCAAGCCCAAAACAGTGACAAACTTAGAAGGAAAAAGGCTGTCATTAACTATTAAATGCATAAAAGGATTAGCAGTGAATTTTAGTAATGAAAAGGGATGTATCAGACTTCAATAAATCAGATCAGATTGCTTTAACTATGAGATTAATCCTAGAATGGGCATTAGAGGCCAGAAAACTCAATAAAGATTTAACCTTTAGTTAATGTGTGTTAACCTCTCACGTGTCTTAGGTTTATAATAGCTAAATTTTAGGCTGATTATATCATTGTATGCTTAACTTCAGTTCTGAATGTGATTATGACAGTCAACAAGAATAAGAGAAAGTAAATCTTCAAGGCCAAGAGACCTTCACCCAAAGAGTGAGATGCCTAAAAGACCAAGATATGCTAATGAAAATACCACCGTGAGCCTGAAATCAGACCTCTGGAATTTATATCAGACTACTGCAAACTAAGAATCAGTGACAAGAATGAAAAAAAAGAAGTGAAAATTAGCACAAGATCAATTATTTGCAATGTTCTTAGAGCTCAATCTTATTCATATTCAGATCTGATATGTGTTAAAAATCTGTAATGAGTGACTGTTGTTAAAGAAAACTTGTCGACCTTTATTCAAGGTAATTACCAATATGCAAGGGACAAATGCACAAGACCAATCTTAATGCCAAGTACAGTGTCCTAGACTTCAGAGATGCCTCAAAACAAACCACTGTAAACTTAATATCAGTCACAATGATTTCAGATCAGACCTCAAATCAGTGAACACCAGATAATAATCATTATAAATCAAACCAGAGTGTTTTAGGGCTTATTACAGCTATCCCTCTTGAGATTTAAGCACTGAAAAATCAAATACTCTGGACCTAGTTATGATGATAATGAGTAATAGGTCAAGGTTAGAGAATAAGCAATGCAATTGATATCTGAATTGACATTGACCAAAAGTCATGTACACTTTGAATCATCCGACACATTGTATTCTCATCAACCGACATATAGTTCACAATTTTTCCCATTCCATGGCTTTGTCAAGCAGAATTTGAAAGGCACAAACCCTTTTGGTAAATCATACAAAATTAGCGACGATTGCAACGACAGCCTAAGTTTACCACAAAGAAACTCGTATTAATAATAGATAATAACTTCAGAAAATTTAGCTAGAAACAACACTGGTTTGGGCGTTCAACCTGTTCTTTTCTTTCCAGGAGGTGAACAACCAAAAACTGGCAGTGATCTAGTGTGCATAGTTGAGTAACAATCATCTGAGGAGTTTGCATTGCTTAGCTTATTGTTTGATCGAGATTGTTGTTTGGGATGCTTGGATCCCTCATATTCTTCAGAAGAACCCCATCACTGTTGCTTATATCCAACATATTGTAATTACTAATGATCAATCATCATTGCTATAAACCCAGCTACAGATTCAACTCGATCAGGAAGAGACAGGTAAACCTTGTTCATGCTGTAATAATTTGCGTGTCATTTTTAAATTTGTGTTTCAAATACAAGTTGTAGCAAATGCGTTCTCCAAGCTATCAAGTTCGACGTCAATTATACATTTAAAAAAAAACTTCCATTCACTCATATTTTTGAACAGTCAATTTTCTGACGTCGATGACACAGTCACTAGCAATACGGCCTACCTAGTGGTGTATTAAATGGCGGATCATATGGTAATTCTATATATATATATATAAATAAATAAATAAAGCCTCTGAATATAAAAAGCCAATTTGATTATATATAAATTGCCAATTTAATTACAACCGGCTTGATTGATTCATCTCTTGGTTAGAATAAACTTTGAGGGACGCAGGATATGCAGTTCTGCATTGAGTTTGTATTAAAATATGAAATATCAAAATCTAATTTATTTGCGGAATTAATGCATATGTATGATTGCATGTTATTTATTATTTCAGCCTTTTTTGTTGCATTTATCGTTAGCTAGGTTACTAGATATATACTTGCATTTCATTTGTAATAAATATGGTTCTGCTTATAGGCTTTATTTGTCATTCTAGAATTTTTCACTGCCATAATAATTAAATCGACGGTTCTTGCAGAATTGTCTTAACACTTAAAGTGTTTGGTTTATGTAGTGTTCTTTCAGAACCTAGTTCCTTCATAAGTTGGAAGGCATGTAGTGAAACTACAGTCACCTTAAAAAGGATCTGAGAATCATGTGTAGAAGGAAAAGTCCTATAGTAGTATCAAGTCATAAAGTCATCATCTCTGTGATTTAATAAGAGTCTGCGCTTATATATATGCTCAAGAGATCCGAACCTTAACAACAATAGAGAAATTCAACTCTTGAATAGAATCATAGTGTTTATGAGATATAACATAAACAAACCTATTCGAGAAGACTATGTTCATTGGTTGATGAAGCCCTGTTCAAAGGGTCAATCTCAGAATCATATATCAGTCTTTTGCTAGATGGTTAGATCTATGATAGAATCCCTAGATCAAGAGTCTAATCTGCAAAAGAAAGCTACAAGGACCAGATTTACTACGGAGAATCAGTAAAGGAGATCTCTGGATAGTCCTCTACTACAAACAAAGAAGAGCATCAAGCATATAATCTTTGTCTACAGGAAATTTCTATACCTATAGCAGCTCTTTGAAGCTGAAAAATAGTGATATTGTCTCTTGTTCATGTTTGATTCTTTTGGAAGAAAATCTTTGGTAGAAGCAACTAGTATCTTGAACTAGCCTTGAGCAGGCCGAGGTTTTTACATTTTTAAGTTTGTATAAGTTCTTCTGTGAAACCTTTCTTTAAGTTTGTGTGAAAACTTCTGTAGGTGTTTTATTAGTAGCTTTTACTTCAGAAAATATATACAGTGGACAAATAATATTTAAATGAGGCCTCTAAAGAGTCAAATATGATATCTTCATTACTCAGAAAATTACCCCAGCCATTATACATAATTTAGCCATATTACTATCACAATACCACAGTAAAAGATGTAGGATTCCCTCCTGTATATTCTCTTAATTTCCAATAAATTTCTGAGTTTGTGTGAAGGTTACAGTGATCCCTTTTGCACATCAGTTTGTTATCTGTTGGCTGTAGGTGAACAATTTTCCACTATATTTCCAGTTAAATGATAACAGAACCAGACAATTGAGCTCAAGTGGTTATATATACCATTCACAATTATTCAACAAGGAATACACTACTATTAAACACCATGTGATGAGGAACTAAACATCTTTCATCAAGGAGAATAGCTCAGAATTGCCAAGCTGATTTCTTAAATTTCATGAACAAGAAATGGCCGAGCTGGTGTGCAAGACGCAGTTATCTACATGGGCAGCACATAAATTAAAGTAAGAGTGGTACTCTGAGTTGGATAATTCTAGTGATTTTGATTCAATGCGTGGTAGTTGGAGAGATAAAGATAGTGCTCCTTACATTTCTGGGAGAGTAGGTTGTTGTCTCCTGTTAACACTCATAGAATTGAGATTTTACAAAATAGTATTTTGGGGAAAGAATTCCAGAAGGTACATTTTGATGCTGGAAAATCTCTCAGCCCTTCTATAGAAACAGTTAGAGAAGACATTAATGATTCCTTAGTGCGAAGGCAACACTTTGGCAGATGAAGAAACAGATTTGAAATTGTAGAACCGATATGTTGAAGCTTTTTACCATGAATCTTAGGATATAGAGAGAGGTTTCCTTAAAAGAACACTTTCAATTAAACTAAGTGGCGAATTAATTCATGAATATGTAAAATTTAACATTATGGAGAGAATAATTGAATTCATAGGTAAAGGTTGAATTTAGGTTCTTCAAAAGATCCCCATATCTTGAATAAAGGATAAAGACTGGGACTTAATGGATAATTTGTTTAAAATATAAAATGATGTCAACAATTAGTAGGTTGTGCCTTATCTTCTATTACGGTAAATTCTGAGAGCATTGACTTGATGAAAATAATGGGCAAACAGAAGTATATGGACAAGGGAGGCAAAGATGCTTCTATAGCAAAGTGAGGCATAAATCTAAAACAAAAGCATTGAAACCTGCTACAAATCATAGGCTTCAGGATAGTGAAAGGAAATTTATGTGCAATGCTTATCACTTTGGCATGACATTTTGCACTAACTTTTCAAGGAATGATTGTTGGGACGACATTCAGACCTAATTTGGCATTGATGAACACAACCTGAGCACAGGGTCCATGAGCATAAATACAACCTATAGGGCCGAGGTATTGAAAGAGTACTACCATTTAAACATAAAACAATGTATGGTGTATTATTGTTAGAGGAAATGTCGAGTACAAGATATGTTCCCCAAATGTTGTTGCATAACAAACAACATTATTGTTAAAAGAAATGAATTGAAGTCTATCTTTGCTAATGACTATACGCATGATGCATTTTGTTACCAAGTAAGATAAAAACCCAGCTAGTTGTTACTGGAGCAAAAACATATAGATCAATGAATGTTTGGGACATAACGATATGTGCTGGTAAGATCAAATATCAAGTGTCAGTTAGCAATCCAGAATCATAAGTTTAATGCACAATCAATACACGAAAGAATGATTTCGAATTATTATGCTTAAACATTGCTAGTACGTGGATATCTAGATAAATCATGACTTATGTTATGAATGTGATATATATAATTTTGTTTTTATTTTACATATCAACACGAATGATGAGATTGAAATAAAATAATAAATACACTTGAATACTTGATGTGAAAATGAATTTACAAATATATTAGTTAGACATAGCCAAGTATGTTATATGAACTCAAATATTAATATCGTAGATGAGAGTTTATTAAAATGCATAGAAAATCGTTACCTGAATACAATATATATCAATGAATATGTTATAACTTGTGCGCAAGTGTTACCAAACCGACTACGTGATGACAAAACTCCAAGAACAACTGAAGCTTAAAGAGAATCCATGATAGGGTATTAACCCTAATTCTACTAGGAGGGGTGGAGGTGTTACCTACCGTTTATCCTCCAAAACCAGGAGTCATGGGAGGATTGTGCGAGCCACGCTCCCCTAGACACGTGATGATGACTGCTGGATGCCTACTGGGAAATCAAGTCGATATAGTCGACACTGCCATCCTTCGAGTTGTGAATGGTTAGGTCAGTATAACTGACGCCATGGCATACTCCAGTAGAAGATGGATAGGATGGGAGCGGAAGAGATTAGGCAGGATAGGATGATTTTAGAATAGCTTGGGAGCCTGGTTGGGGGCATGGCATGATCATTAAAATTATAAAAACACCAATTTTATAATGTCGTTACATTAAATAAGAATTTAACCTCGATACGCAACCTTAACAAGAATGTACTAATCGCTAAAATAAGTATTGATATACGGTTCAAAAAAAAAAAAACCTCTAACTTCGGGACGAAGTTTTCTGAAGGAGGGATGTATGTAATGACCCATCTTTAATATAGAGAGCACAAGAGTATTAGCATGCATACAATGCATGCATATGATAGCTACATATGCATGTATTGCACTATTATATGTATATATATATATATATATATATATATATATATATTCTAAATTAACAATAAATGTTGAAAATCGACACTGCTTCAGATAGAAGTTACACCTCACCCATCACCAAGCATATTGCTTAAATGTGTCTTAATTAAGGAGAAAATACCCTAAATTAACAATAAATGTTGAAAATCGACACTGCTTCAGATAGAAGTTACACCTCACCCATCACCAAGCATATTGCCTAAATGTGTCTTAATTAAGGAGAAAATACCCTAAATAATTTCAATAATATAAATTTAAAAGTATAAAGTAAATTTGGTTATAAAGAAATAAATGTAAAATTTAAAGTTAATTATAAATAAAGGTATATATTTATATATCCCATAATATTAATAAATTATATTAAAATAATTATTAAAATATGAAATTTAAATCAAAATAAAATAAATATTATACGCTATGGGCATTTGAAGAAAACTAATAAAAAATCCTAAAAGTAAACTAATACACGTCAAGATCCCTATAACTTTGAACAAATGGAGTTACATGTTACAAAGAGGGAAAGGTGTCACCAAGTAGGAAGCGGTGACCGCCAAGGAATGATATACATAGACGGAAGAGGAGCATGAGAAAGGGGGGGGGAGAAGATACGAAGAAGGGAGAAAAATGAATCTATTGGAGGGATGAGCTAGGGGTTAGATTTTGGAACTGAAAATTGGAAAATCTTCAACTGTTCTTGGAGTTTTGGGCACGCGGGTCAGTGGACTTCCATTTCGAAGTTCTCTGGATCTGGGAACCACAGAGGTTGATCCTAGATAGGCAGCGAGGAATCAGTTGGTTTGGTAACGGAACCAGGAAATTTGGAGCAATGTGAACAACACCAAATAGGGGGAAAAATGAATCTGTTGGAGGGATGAGCTAGGGGTTAGATTTTGGAACTGAAAATTGGAAAATCTTCAACTTTTCTTGGAGTTTTGGGCATGGGGGTCAGTGGACTTCCATTTCGAAGTTCTCTGGATCTGGGAACCACATAGGTTGATCCCAGATAGGCAGGGAGGAATCAGTTGGTTTGGTAACGGAACCAGGAAATTTGGAGCAATGTGAACAACACCAGGTAGGGGAATCAGGTACATAAAGAATCAGGTATGCAAATGCATTTAATTTGATAGAATTTTATGAAAAGGAATCTGTGAATCTTGTTAAAATTTAATATCAGTCTTTACACCCATGCTTGCAAAATTGGGGATATTAGAGTCCTCCTCACCGATAATTGCTTGTCCTCAAGCAATGCTCGAACAAGCACTCCCTCTCTCTACTGACCCAAATTATCACCGCAAACAATACCGGGGTCCCAAATGTACCATTGATTCACCAAGAATCCGTGCACCATTCTATCATAAATGAATACCTCGATACTAGGTCACATGCTAATCTCAAAATGATGCCACCATGCCGACGCTGCACCACTCTGATAATAACTGACTACCCATCATGCGCATATCGTATCCTCCTCTCTTAGAACCCGATGGTGAAACACTGATAAGGGCCAAACAGGGAAATCTTACCTCGTGTTATGATGAAGGCCTATGCGAACCCCCATGTGTCAACCCAAGAGTGAACTAGATCACTCTTTGCCATGACTCTGCTCATCACGAGACAGAGTGATCTATCAACCAACTGAATCCTTGTATCCCTGGATTCATCTGTGCCTTGTCTCTAGTTGTTAAAATTGGCAACCAGGGCAAAACTTCATGTGGGTCATTTTATTCATGGCTAATAATATTTTTATTAGATTCCTCTCGTCGAGAGGTGTAGGATTGATATAAAGATTATCCGATTCCGATAAGTATTCATGGAGATATGAATTTATTTTGATTATGGAATTATTATCAAGCCGACCTACAACTAATGTAGGCTCAGAAGCCCAACAGTTGCATCTATTCACCCACCAACGTTGTGTATAAATATAAGAGGACTTTTCCTCATTTGGACTCACTCATCTCATCACATCTCTCTCTCTCTACTGCGCAGATATGAGTCTCTTCTCTACTGCGCTGAAATGGGTCTCTCTCTCTCACACATGTGAAGCCGGAAGCTGTTGAATTTGAAGCTGCAACTGCAGAAGTAAAGATTGACTTGCGTGGCCTATAAGATCTCCTCTTTGGAACTGAGCTGTAGGTTCATTTGAACCTCCTTTGAAAGCCGCAACTTTTGGTGGTGGAATGAAGTCAATCCGACGAACGGTTTGCAAGATATCGACTGCCCTAGTTTGAAGCCGGAAACTGCTGAAACTGAAGCTGCAACTGCAGAAGTAAAGATTGACTTGCGTGGCCTAGAAGATCTCCTCTTTGGAACTGCGCTGTAGGTTCATCTGAACCTCCTTTGAAAGCCGCAACTTTTGGTGGTGGAATGAAGTCAATCCGACGAACGGTTTGCAAGATATCGACTGCCTTAGTTTGAAGCCGGAAACTGCTGAAACTGAAGCTGCAACTATAGAAGTAAAGATTGACTTGCGCGGCCTAGAAGATCTCCTCATCTGAACTGCCCTGTAGGTTCATCTGAACCTCCTTTGAAAGCTGAAACTTTTGGTGGTGGAATGAAGTCAATCCGATTGTCGGTTTGTGAGATATGGTCTGCCCTAGTTTGATAATAAAGCCGCTAATGCTGATGCTACTGATCTAGGGTTTGCTACTGCTGATATGAATCAGATTTATTGTACTATTTTTTTCTGCTGAATTATTGAAGATAAAAGAAGATTTGATCAAAGGGTTTCCCCACACATTGTGGGGTTTGTCCCTGGCTAGCCACCACATCTTGTGTCTCTTGTCTTGGCTTGTTTTCTGTCGATCGTTTAATGTTCTATCTGCACTTTACTTTATGTGCATGTGATTGCTAATCGGTGGAATATAATAAGAAAAAGAAGTAAATTGTTATAAGCATAGAACATACCATAACCTAACATGGTATCGGAGCTGAGGTGAAGACAAAGCCCGAGCAAGAGCAAGAGCAATCATTGAAAAGAAGATTGGCAAGGCTATCCTAAAAGAACTATGGGGTCCTCAACACTCTTTCTTGCCGAAGACAAGCTCCGTGAGAAAGCTGACTATCATGGATGGAAGATGTCTATCGATCTAACCCTTGAAGATCAAGGAGTGTTGGACCATGTAAGAGGCAATATTGTTGAGCCTTCATCAAATGCATCTGCTGCTGCCTGGAACAAATGGAAAAATGGCGAAGTCAAAACAAAGAAGATCATCCGGGACTCTATCGACAAGCGCTTGGTGGCCTACATCTCTGATCTAGACACCTCCAAGGAAATCTACGACAGACTGGTGAGTTTATTTAAAGTTAATGATGCAAATCAAGTTTTGTTTCTTAGAAATAAGCTGAGGTAAATCAAGAAGAGTAAGGATGAAAGTATGCAAGCATACTTCTTAAGAATCACCGAGATCAAGAACGATCTCCTATCTATTGGGGAAACTCTTGGAGGATTACCATCCGAATGGTACGTGTTCAAGACTACTCTTCTGAACTATAATGTAATTCCTGGTTTCGAGGAATTAATGGCTAGATGCATTCAAGAAGAAACAAGGGAAGAAGTGCAAGAAATGCCCATGCCTAAAGGTCCTCCTGCTGCCTTTTCTTCTCATGCAAAGAGAAGAAAGGACTCACACCGGGACGATGATCAAAATCCCTCTGATGGCAAATCAAAGGAATGACAAATTCAACAGCAAAGGTAAGAGGAGAGCTGGAGATCGAGGAAAAGGACAACCATTCAAGAAGGCTAGAAAGTCCAGGATGTATTAAATGCACCTGACCTCAAAAGGAACCTAGTGTCCATCTTGGCAATGGAAGACAGAGGCTACAAGGTAACCTTCAACAATGGCAAGGTATGTATATGGAAAAATAATGTTAAAGATGCCTTTACTCTTGGGTTTAGTGTTGATTCGTTATATCAGGTCAATGGAAGTCCGCTAGGTGTCATGTCTTGTGACGCAACTCTTTAGTCCGAACTTTGGCATCGGAGGTTTTCCCACCTTCATTACAAAGCTCTACCCAATGTAAGACAGATGGTGACAGGGATGCCTGAATTCCAAGTAGAGAAAGAAGGTGTATGTCTGAGATGTGCCAAAGGAAATCTCAAAAGGGGACCATTCCCCTCAAGCCAAAGCAAGACCTCCGATATATTACAATTGGTTTACTCAGGCATACCTGAGGTTGGCATTAAGAGGGAGAATACTACACCACATACTCCTAAGCAGAATGGTGTGGTGGGAAGGAAGCTGTCCGGGCCATGCTACATGATCAAAGTCTTCCTAAGTTTCTATGGGCTGAAGTTGTAAACACTGCTGTATATGTACAAAATTCGATGCCCTCATCAAGCATTGGGTTCCAAGACTCCTGAAGAAAAGTTCACTGGTAAGAAACCTGATGTTTCTCATTTCAGAATTTTTTGGAAGCCCTGTATATTTTCATGTGCCGAAAGAGAAAAGAAATAAATTGGGAGCATCTGGAAAGAAGGGAATTTTCGTGGGCTATGGTGAAAATACTAAAGGCTATAGAATCTATGTAGCCGGTCAAAGGGAAGTCATAATTAGTCATGATGTCACCTTTGACGAAGATATGGCTCTCAGCAAGGTGATCAATCTTCCGACTTTGAGGAGCTCTCAAGAAGCCGACACCAGGGAACCGAAAGAAAAGGATGATGAATCAATGCCTGATGTAGAAGAACCCATGGATCTGATTGATCCTCCTCCATATGAGCCTTCCTCTTCTAGGAAGAGGCCTTCATGGCTTAAGGGGTTACTTGATGATGCTGAAGGACATGCTGCACCCCGAGGAACCTTTCGTGAAAGTAAGAAACCTAATAGGTATCAAGGATACCTGACCATCATGAGCACGATCATACAAAATGAGCCTTCGTCATTCTCAGATGCCGTCAAGCATCAAGTATGGAAGGATGCTATGACCGAAGAATATGAGTCTATCATAAAGAATGATGTTTGGGAAGTAGTTCCCAGACCCCAGGACAAGACTGTTGTTACTTCAAAATGGATTTACAAGATAAAGTATGCAGCAAATGGAAGTATGGAAAAGTATAAGGTTCATTATGTTGCTCGTGGTTTATCCTAGAAGGGAGGTATAGACTATGATATTTGCACCTGTTGCTAGATATACGACCATCCGCTTGATCATAGCCCTTGTGGCTTCACAAGGATGGAACCTACATTAGATGGATGTTAAGACCGTGTTCTTGCATGGTTCTGTCAAAGAAGAGGTCTATGTGGAGCAACCTGAAGGATTTGAGATTTATGATTGAAAATCTCATGTATGCAGGTTGAAGAAGGCTATCTATGGGCTGAAGCAAGCACCCTGAGCATGGTATGAGAGGATCGATAGCTACTTGATGAAGCTGGGATTCACTAGGAGTGAAGCTGATCCTAACCTTTACTTTAAGGTTGAAGATGACAAGCCTCTCATACTGGTATTGTATGGGGATGACCCCTTTCTAACAGGTGCAAACCCTCTCATTCAAAAATATAAGAGGGAGATGGCTTCTGAATTTGAAATGAAGGACCAAGGACTTGAAGTGTGGCAGAGGCCAAGGGAAATTTTTCTATCTCAAGGAAAATATGTGGTAAATATATTGGAAAGATTAGGTATGATGGACTGCAAGCCTGTGACTACCTCGAGAATCTTAACTTTTAGAAGTTATATGGTAGTGATGTCAGACTAGACTTGGGAAATGCCTCTGAGTTTCAAAAACTCATTCGCATTGATGTTCTTGGTGAACCTCCGTCCGAACATATGTTTTGCAGTTAGCATTGTGAGCTCATATTTGGTTGAGCCTCACTGGATTGATGCCATGAATCTTCTGAGATGTCTTCAGGACACAATCTCTCATGGATTAAGATACACTGCTGGAGATGTGAGACTACTTGGATATACTGATGTTGATTGGGCAGGCAGTGTGGTGGACTGTAAGAGCACTTCCGGGTACTGTTTCACCTTGGGATTTGCTTCGATATCCTGGATGAGCAGGAAGCAGAAGTCGGTGGCTTTGAGCACAGCCGAAGCAGGATATATTGTTGCTAGCATAACCTCGTGTGAGGCAGTCTGGTTGCGAAAGCTCTTCAGTGAGCTGTTTAGATTTACATTGGATACCACTGTGATTCTCTGTAACAACCAGAGGTGGGATTCGATTATTGAGGAATCCCATATTCGTCAATTGCTCCAGCAGATAGACATCATCTGGGATATGGTAAGTCGATGAGCAAGGAAGCTCCATCACATTAAGATGATGTATAGGTTGATACACCTTGTCAAAGCCCCGAGGAAAGATCTAATCTGTGATTTTCCCAAACGACTTGGAGTCGGCAAGAAACCCTTGTACAAGGGTCCTGCATGTTGCATACATTGAGCTCTGGGAGCTTTGAGGGCTTGCGGTTCCTACTGGAGCAACGTATGACCACAGGGTGACTCACCCTCCCCTAGTGGTGCACACTGGAACAAGATGATTCGCTGTCTTGTGGGACAAGATGATTCGCTCTCTTGTGGAACATGATGATTCGCTCTCCTGTGTAGCAGGATGATTAGTTCTCCTGTGAGGCCTGGATTGATGTGTTTTCCATGGCAGCCTGGATTTATGTGTTTTCCACGGCGATTGTAGTAGGATTGATGTGTTCTCCTGTGAGGACAGGATTGATTAGTTCTCCTATCGAGGCATCCTACCCATGCAGTCTGGGACTCATGGGAAGTACCTCTCATCTGATCAATGAGCAGGGAAATGAAGTTAGGGACCATAGTAGTACCGATGGACGCATCGTTGTATCTACCGTACTCCCTACGCTAGGATGACCTCCATTGATCTGGGATCAATCATACTGGTCTAGGACCAGTGGTAGGAGTTGTACCATACTATGACACTGACTTCGGGTCGGTTGAGACTGGTCTGGGATCAATGGTACATACTCTGAGACTGACTTTGAGTCAGTGGAGGATGATATTGGTCTGGGACCATTGGAGTTGTACTCACTATGACGCTGACTTTGGGTCGGTTGAGACTGGTCTGGGACCAGTGGTACATACTCTGAGATTGACTTTGAGTCAGTGTGATACATCCTCGATCATTTCTTCTTCTTCATAATTCGGACAAAAGCAGAGTAGAACAGAACAATGCAAGAGCAGAGCAGAACAGAACAAAACAGTACAGATCAGTGCCGGGCAGAACAAGACAAAGCAGAACAGGGAAAATGGAGCAGAGCAGGGCAAGGGTTAGGCTGTACAAGGCAGTGCATTTGATGGATGAATAGTAAATAGACAGATTGCAGATGAAGTTCTCCATGGTTGAGAGGGAGTGTTAAAATTGGCAACCAGGGAAAAACTTCATGTGGGTCATTTTATTCATGGCTAATAATATTTTTATTAGATTCCTCTCGTCGAGAGGTGTAGGATTGATATAAAGATCATCCGATTCCGATAAGTATTCATGGAGATATGAATTTATTTAGATTATGAAATTATTATCAAGCCGACCTACAACTCATGTAGGCTCAGAAACCCAACAGTCGCATCTATTCACCCACCAACATTGTGTATAAATATAAGAGGACTTTTCCTCATTTGGACTCACTCATCTCATCACATCTCTCTCTCTCTACTGCGCAGATATGAGTCTCTTCTCTACTGCGCTGAAATGGGTCTCTCTCTCTCACACATGTGAAGCCGGAGGCTGTTGAATTTGAAGCTGCAACTACAGAAGTAAAGATTGACTTGCGTGGCCTAGAAGATCTCCTCTTTGGAACTGCGCTGTAGGTTCATCTGAACCTCCTTTGAAAGCCGCAACTTTTGGTGATGGAATGAAGTCAATCCAACGAACGGTTTGCAAGATATCGACTGCCCTAGTTTGAAGCCAGAAACTGCTGAAACTGAAACTGCAACTGCAAAAGTAAAGATTGACTTGCGTGGCCTAGAAGATCTCCTCTTTGGAACTGCGCTGTAGGTTCATCTGAACCTTCTTTGAAACCCGCAACTTTTGGTGGTGGAATGAAGTCAATCCGACGAACGGTTTGCAAGATATCGACTGCCCTAGTTTGAAGCCGGAAACTGCTGAAACTGAAGCTACAACTGCAGAAGTAAAGATTGACTTGCGTGGCCTAGAAGATCTCCTCATCTGAACTGCGTTGTAGGTTCATCTGAACCTCCTTTGAAAGCCGAAACTTTTGGTGGTGGAATGAAGTCAATCCGACTGTCGGTTTGTGAGATATGGTCTGCCCTAGTTTGATAATAAAGCCGCTAATGCTGATGCTACTGATCTAGGGTTTGCTACTGCTGATATGAATCAGATTTATTGTACTATTTCTCTCTGTTGAATTATTGAAGATAAAAGAAGATTTGATCAAAGGGTTTCCCCACACATTGTGGGGTTTGTCCCTGGCTAGCCGCCACATCTTGTGTCTCTTGTCTTGGCTTGTTTTCCGTCGATCGTTTAATGTTCTATCTGCACTTTACTTTATGTACATGTGATTGCTAATCGGTGGAATATAATAAGAAAAAGAAGTAAATTGTTATAAGCATAGAACATACCATAACTTAACACTAGTCCCCGCATGCAATCAATATATAAGCTCCATATATCATGAACTAATTTGACGCATGCTAAACTACCTTGTGCCTGCCACTGCATAGTATTGATTATTAGTTTTTGTAGTATCAGATTTGTTCTAGCCACGAAATTTGGTGGAGAGGCTAGAATAAATGTATTCCCCAAAATCTAGAAATCATTTACGGATATTCCACCTAGAGACGACTTAATTAAAACAATTAATAAATTTTTTAAAGTTTCCTATGTCTAAACTTAGGAAATCTGATTAATTAAAGGGTATTAATTAATTCATGGTGAGAATCTTCTAGAAAAAGACATGGAGCGAGTTCTAGTTAATCGTAGCCATCGATTAAGTTAAAATCATGGTTGTTGATGTCTCAACGAGAGACTATAAGAAGAAACTCGACGGGGCTTGGAGAATACACATCCAACACCAGTAGTTCGATTTCACTGGCAGATCGATTTCTAGAGTAGTAGCGTTGAGTTGCCGGAGAGAGAGCTAGTGAGATTGAAGCAGTGAGAGAGGGGCAGGGATAGTAAGGTTGGAGGAAGTTTTTCTAGCTCCGGTGAGTGCATTGCAGAGAGGCAGCGCAAAGCTTCAAAGGGGATTCCTTATTTTGCTGGGGAGAAGTAGTAATTCAGTGCCAGAAGCTGGAGAGAGAGTCTGGAGGCCAGGAGGATCCATCTTCCAGACCACTGTAATATTCCTAATGGAAAATTTGCAGTGATAACAAAGACATGCAATAAATTTCAATACAAAATTTGTTTAGCAATCTACACATATAACAGAAATTTCTCCTCAAACACCAAACTGGGCAATTTTCATTAAATATAATGGTTGGAGTACAATAGAAGATGGAAGAGGTGCACTTGGGCTTGCACAAGGCAAGCTACAAGCCTCAATTGATCAATACAAAAATGTTGAACTAATGTAGAAATGTTGCTCTCCAGAAAACTGCGTTGGCCCTCTAATTTTGCATTGCTTGTTGACTTCAGGCTTTGACTTACCCCTCAAAACAACCTAGAAAATTCTATAAAATTAGGAGTGTGCTCCTTGCCAAAAACTAAGAAAAAGCCAGAAATAGTTTTCCCTAGTTTTGTCCCTCCAAATTTGGCCTTTTAGAGCTTGGCCCTCCCCCAATCCAAAAGTCTGCACCTGTAGCTTGAACTGTTGTTTCTTGATCCCAAAATGCTAAGAAACCCCTCTATGTATGTCTCCCATCAAAATCCCAACAACCCAACTCTTCAATCCTTTGGCCAAGGCTCCCTCTAAACCACCCACATCATAGACTGCACAATCTTGGGGAAAATGACGCAGTCCCTTGAGCCAAAAATTCGACCTGAGTGCTAGGCTCCTCCTCCTGCTGAAATATCGCTCCTCTAAGCTGGAAATTGGACAAGGATCACTCCGACAACACTTCTCACCCAATTCCCGACACCTCTGCTCCACCAAAACATCGTGGCTTTCTCCACTGCGTCCTTGTTGAACCAAAACAGTGTAAATCACTATAGGATGTAACTCTCTTTGTCTCCAAATAAAAAGGGAAGACCTTCCTTGGGTGGCACTCGAGATCCACCGAAGAAAGGGTGAACTTCGCTGCTTGGGAAGCTCTTGTGCTAAGCAACATTTTGTAGCTCAGTTGAACAACCAAAGCAACAATGAATTCTCAAATCATCAAAAGGCCCCAAATGTTGCTCCTCTTCTCCTATTTATGCTTGCTCCCTTGAGTCTCATGTGGGTCCCATCAATAATTTCGACCCCCACTTAGGAAAATCGAACTGCCTTCAAGGGGTGTGTATTATTTGTGGGTGAGTGGCCCCCACATTCCACTAAAATGCACATCGACCCCCTTTTTCCTAAGTTTCTTCACCAAAATTGCATTAAGCCAAAAAAGACAAAATTGACAAAATTGTTTTTCTCACCTTAGGGAAAATAATTAGGAAGGGACATTACAGTCCTCCCCTCCCAGATGTTGCTTGTCCCCAAGCAACTGCAAAACCGGATGCTGCAAAATTTGTTCACTCTCCCATGTGGCATCCTCTTCTGGCAAATCCTTCCATTTGACCAAGTGCTCCTTGATCACCCTGTTTCTCAACCTCCTCTCCCAGGTCTCCAATATGAACTCAGGTGTCAAAACTAAGTGCCCCTCATCATCCAAGGGAGGCAACTCATTTGCTGCTGTAACATGCTACCCCAACGCCTTTTTCAGGCATGAGACGTGGAACACGTTGTGGAACCGACTCTCCAGCCCTCCAACCCTCTTGACCACCTTATACGACCCATAAAACTGAGGTCGAAGCTTTTATGCCCCCTTCTGCTTGAGTGAAGACTATCTATATGGATGCAAGCGTAGTTAGACCATGTCCCCTACCTCAAAATTTCTTTCCACTTTGCTTATCAGCGTACATATTTTGCTGATTGTGGGCCACCTACAAGTTGTTCTTGAGAGCTCAGTGAATCTCCTGGCTCTCTTGAACCCAATCCTTTGCCCCTAGGGCCCTCCTATCTCCAAACACCATGTCAAAACAAGAAAGTGCATCATATCCATAAAGTGCTTGGAAAGGAGACATACCGATCAACATATGATAAATGGTATTGTAGCAGAACTCTCCTAGAAGAATCCACTTGACCTGCTCTCTCTGTTGGCTCGTCACATAGTTGCATAGGTACCTCTCCAACCATTTGTTCATGATCTTGGTCTGCCCATCCGTCTGGGGGTGATAGCTAGTACTGGGTGTAAGCTTTGTCTTCACCAATCAGAACAACTCCTGCCAGAAAGGCCCCATAAACCTGCTATCCCTGTCACTAATGATGGCCTTGGGGAGACCATGTAATCGGAAGACCTCCTGAAAGAATATCTCGGCCACCTGGGAGGCAGAAGATCTCGATGAGATGGCAAATAAATGGGCAAAATTGGTCAACCTGTCGACCACCACATAAATGCAATCACGCCCCTGCGCAGCTAGGAGCCCCGTGATAAAATCCATGGACACACTCTCCCACTTCCTCTCCGGAATGGGAGGTGGCTGCAATAAAATTACGGGATGCGACAGCTCCACTTTGTTCCTTTGACAATCTACACACTCTTGCACGTGCCTCAACACATCTCCTTTGAGCCCCTACCATGAAAATCACTCTCTAATAACACAATATGTCTTGAGGAGGCCCGGGTGTCCTGCTATGGGGGGAATAGTGAGAGGCTTGCAAAATCCTCTCATGCTGAAATCCTGGCACCAAATATATTCGATCTTTGTAGTAGATGAGATCATCCATCACTCGAAACCTGTCATCCCTATGGGTACCATCGAAAATCTCACAAGCCTGTTTGTTCTTGGAGTACTCAACCGAGAGTTGAGCCCTCTAGTCATGCGTAAGGTCCATCAGAGATAGTGATGCCAACCTCCTAGCCACGTTGTGCTTGCCCTTCACATACTCTATCTCAAAATCGTAAGCTTGTAGCTTACTCACTCATTTTTGATGTCTCTCCTCTAATTACCACTGCTCCAAGAAAAACCAAGGACTGTTGTGATCAATATTTACCTTGAACCTATTGCCCACCAAATACTGCTTGAATTTGGCCAACATCTCCTTGTCATACACCGAGCACAACTGCTTATATGGTAGCAACTTCCTACTCTAGAATGCAATAGGATGGCCTCCCTATGTCAACATGGCCCTAACTCCCTCACCCGAGGCATCACAGTCCAACACAAAAGACCTCGTGAATTTCGATAAACCTAAGATAGGACAGCTGCTCATAACGCTCTTGAGGCGCTCAAAGGCATCCTCTGCCACGTGCGTCCAATCAAAAGCTCCCCTTTTTGTCAAATCGGTGAAGGGTGATACCAGTTGTGAGAATCCCCTCACAAACCTCCTATAATATTTGCAAATTCCCAGGAACCCTCTTAGCTTTGTCACGTTCCTAGGTGTAGGCCAATCCAGTATGGCTCTGATCTTCTCCTGGTATACCTTTACTCTGTCCTCCCCAATCACGTTCCTCGGGTACAACATCTCTGTTAGCCCAAATTCACATTTGGACATCTTCACATACATTTGTTGCTCCTCTAGTATGTGAAGCACTACCTCCAAGTGTTGAAGGTGCTCCTCCCAAGTTCGGCTATAAATGAGTATGTCGTCAAAGAAAACAAGGACAAAATGCCTCAACTGCCCATGAAGCACGTGGTTCCTAGAGGACTGGAATGTAGCCGGAGCATTGGTTAGTCGAAAGGGCATCACCAAGAACTCGAAATGTCCATAGTGGCGACAAAAGGCAGTCATTGGGATATCCTGTTCCCTCATCTGGATTTGATGATATCCCGAACGTAGATCTATCTTAGAGAAGTATTTCACCCCTCTAAGCTCATCCATCAACTCCTCAATGCGCGGAATGGGATATCTTTTCTTCAATGTTTTCTTGTTGAGGGGGTCCTTTAGTCAATACCCATGCATAGTGCCCCATCCTTCTTCTTCACCAGTACCACGGAAGAAGCGAAGGGACTCGAACTCGACCTGATGTGACCCAACCTCAGCAACTCCTGGATGGCCCTCTCTATCTCGTCCTTATAGGCCTTTGGGTGCCTCTACGGGGTTGTGATGATTGCGTTCACTCCATCCTCCAACTCAATGATGTGCTCAAACCCACGATCTGGTGGTCTGCTTGGTGGGATCTCCCTAAAAACCCCTTGGTGCCTCTCCAATAAGGCCAATATATCTGGATGCACAGGCTGTTTCAGAGCCCCCGTCTTTGAAACCCTCAACTCGACTGCCCACTCTATGGCCCCATGTTGTAGATCAGCCTCCATCCGGCGAGATGAAACTATCTGTGGATGGTAAGAGTGCTTTCCCTTCAATAACACCATATTCCCATATGGCCCCAAAAACTCCATCTCTAGCGTCTACCAATCAATGGTGACCATCCCCAATGGATACAACCACTGGACAACCAACACCACATTGGTGTCAACTACAAAAAAGTGACCAGTGAGCGAGTAGTTCCCCATCCTCACTGTCAACCTGGGAACATACTTTGGGCACTGCATGGGTGGGTGGCCCCACTGTCCACTAGGACCGACACTCGCTGCCCCTGTACTATCCCCCTAATCCTGAGTGTCAAGTACTTCAACACTCCCTGAAGTGAAGTGAGGACTCCCCCAGATAGGGAAAACGGTCCTCTCGATAGTGGTGGTGGTGTCCCTCCTGATGTTTGTCCTTCCTCCTCTCCCTACTCGGATCCTATCTCGGCCTCCACATCGGGCTCATTGTATGAATACACCTCAATGAAATTGGCCTTTCCCTTAGTGCACTTGTGCCCAGGTGCCCAAGGCTCCTAGCACGTGAAGCACAACCTCTTCCTTCGAAGGTCTCTCCGGGTCTCATCATCTAGCTGGCCATGTCCTCCATCTCTCTGTGGTGGCCTGGTGTCTTGATTCCCTTGTTGTGTTGTGGGTCTAGAGGGAATGAAAGCCCGGGCCTTGGGCACTGCATCAATCATATCCCGGGTCCTGGAGATAGCATCTAGAAGTAATGTGGGTTTGTAAGCCCTCATCCAACCACGCAAAGGCTCAGCAAGCCCCTTAGCAAATAACATAATCAGCTGGGCCTCTAAGATGTATGTCACCATCATTGCCAATCTCTGGAACTTCGTAATGTAAACCTCTGCACTGCCAATCTGCCTCAGATGGGCTAACTCCCTGAAATGCAACTTTGGGTCTTTCCTCTCAAACCTCTCCAGCAGCCTTCGGGTGAACTCTATGTAAGTGGTGATATGGATGTGTCCCAATGTGATCAGCCCATGATACCACCACTCCTGGGTGTCCCCCTCTAAGTGAAGAGTAGCAAATCGTATAGCATCAACTTCCCACATGGGGTTCAGGTGGAAATATGTGTCTAGATTTTGGATCCATGACCTCGCTGAACTCTTTGCCCCTGCTGATCAAAGTTCGGAAGTGTAACCTTCCCTGCTAACTTATGCACATTCTGGTTGGATGTTCCCCCTCTGTAGTGGGCTCCAGCCCCTGTAGTGCGCCTCTCCTTGAGGTGGATGTACTCCCCAAAATACATCACCCACTTCATCTGGGCATCTGTTGGGTAGCAGAAGTCCCGCGCAACGGTCATGGGGCACAAAGCCCGAAATTTTGGGTAAAGATAAGGTAAGGACTCTGCGGGATGCGCGGAGCGCGATTTGTAATAAGTTGAGTCAAAGGGTAGTCCGCCCAAAAATAATGTAAAAAAATATAAGCTGAGTTGGCCTGCCCATGGATCATGGTCCATGGAAATGTATAAATAGAGCGAGGCTCTATGGGTAGAGGTAGCTAGCTTTTGGTATGTGATCTGGATCTGATGTAATGGGTTTTTGAAAAAAAGTCTGAAAGCGTCTATAAGTCTGAGTCGAGGGATTGGGTAGAGATAGAGGCTCTGCAGCTGTGTGCGTAGAGGCCTGGAAGAGTCCGCAGTTGTGTGCGCGGACCCCTACAGCTGAGTGCACAAGGCGGATTTGGATTTATTAGTGAAGGAAGTGAATAAAGATAAGTTTATTTTAAAACATTGTCTTAATCTAAGCCATTACAGATCTGGTTAATTTATGATTGATATTGCTATTGATTCTTTATGCACATGCTTATGTTCTGGGTTAATGCAAATTTCTATCTCTGTTAAATGCGTGCACTGGTTATCTTGATTAAATGTTTGCTTAAAGACCATAAAAAGTAGATTGAATCTGTAAATAGCGCATTAGTAAGTGTTAAGGAGTATTCTAGGCCCAGATCTGTGCGAAGCAGATTGGCGCGAAGCCACCGAATGGTGTGCGAAACCTCCAAGACCACATCAAGGCATCCCAAGGGTGCGGAAACCTGGTTCCAACACCCTCCCTTGCTACCTCGGGTGAAACCTCAGTGCGCGCTCCGCAGACTGTTGCCGAAAGGGCCGGTCGCTGCGGGATTTGTTTGGCTAAATAAATCTTCTGAACCTGGGTCAAGCCCCTATAAGCCAACAAATGGTTCCGTTGCCAGGATCGGGATCTGCTTAAGGGGTGTCTGATGTTGGAACACTAGAACCCTACACAGAAAGAACTTGAAGAGTGGTGGAATCTTAAGCTCCATGAGTTCGCGGTTCAGGAGAACAGAAATCCGCGGATATCAGTGGAAGATTGGTTGGACCGCTATATATACACAGACATCCACGAGGTCTTCTTTGCGACATTTCCGGTAGATCTTTACGAGTGGATCACGAGGTTAGCTGATAGCGTGGGAAGGTGCAGATTAGATCATCCTATTGTGTGGACTCCAAAATTGGTGCGCAGGTTAGAAGCCACCGAAGATAAAATCACACGTGCAATAGATCATTGGATAGATTGAGTAATAGGAGGATTCATCACTGAATTCGCAATAGATACAACTGTGAGTTATAGTGAAGCGGAAAGGTGATTTCTCCAAGGACCGCGGGGTAAGTATATCAAATCATTGAATACTTGGATTAAGATGTTGTGTGAAAAACAGATTATGCGTGTTTATTGATGTTTGGAGTAACATGGAGCAGAAGAGGTTACTACGGAATGGGAGGGGCAGAGAACAGTCCTTTGATTTCTATTTCACAGGAAAGCGAGGAGGAGTTCACGAGGTTCTCACTGAGAAGTGCAGTCCGGTTGATCAAGGGGTGCTTCCCACTGATATCGCCTCCGTCCATGCCACCACCCGCTTCACCTACATCAAACCCATCCACACCGACACCAACCCCACCTCCTTCACCACCAAAAATTAGGATGGCGAGCGCAGTCCAGCTGCCAATATTTAAGGGTGTAGGAAATGAAGAACCGGGCCAATTCTGGTTTGTGATAAAGTCTGTATGGGACGCTCAAGGCATCACAGATGATAACATCAAGAAGGCTACCTTAGTTAGCGCACTGCAGGACCACGCGTTGACCTGGTACATGAAATACTCAAGCGATCATCCAAATGAAGGAATAGCAGTAATCCAGGAGGTGCTAAACAAGGAATTTGGGCGACCAAAGTCAGAAGCACAGTCGGTTATTGGGTTCAAGGAAATCGCAATGTTGCTTGGTGAAACCCCGTGGGATTTGGATCAGAGATTGAAAAGCACCATCCGTGAGGCCAACATGACACTGTCAGATGCGCAACACCGCGCTTGGTTTGTCGCATCATTAACGCCATATCTGAGGTCGGCTCTATCACAACAAAAGATCTCAACCCAAGCTGAAGCGCTGGAGGCAGCAATGCGGCTGCACGAAACCCCAATACAGGATCCAGGGTTGGGAGTACAGCAAATCCAAGCGCAAATACAAAACCTATGTCTAGAAATGCGAAGTTTGAAACAAGGGCAGGCACCTCGGACAAAAGTACGGGAAGAGGTGTGGTGTATCAAATGTAAGGGCCAGGGCCATGATAAGGACCACTGTTCGATCTTCGCGAACTATGTGGTAGGAGGGGGACCAATACCGTTGCGACTAGAGGTACAAGCTGGGCCAAGCATGGCGCCCGCACTCTGGTGCACAATCTGTTAGGTGGGAGGAAAGCATGCCACGGACAATTGTCACCTATTGCCGAACCTAAGACAACCCCCCCCCCCCAAACAATTATTTTGTAACTTCTGCAGGATGGTGGGCCACGATGAAAGAAATTGCCATAGTTACGAGATGTTGATGGATCGAACACCTGCTTATAGGATGCAAACGGAGGTGTGCGGGCAGGATCCCGCCGCACCACTCGCGCGAGGAGGATACCAAGGACGCGGACGGGGCCGTGGGGGAATGGGACCTGGATGGGGACGAGGACAATTAATTTGCTATAATTGTGGAGGACCGGGGCATTACGCGCGGGATTGCACGAACCCGACCAAAGCCTGTTGCCCTTACTGTTACCAATTTGACCACGAAGCAGTCGATTGCCCCACGCTGATTGCTTAGATGCGGGAAAAGGGGGTGCTTTCGGCTAACAGGCGGGAAGTTGGGTATAGAAGTAGTTCATTATCACTAGCCAGTCTTCGTAATGCATGCCAACGAACCAACCTTTCCCAACTATAGCAAGTTTTCTTCCTCCCGAACCCACTATTCACCGTGTGGAATCCTATTTCCCACTATCAAGAATTTCCTCACCAACTATGGAACAGGAAGAACACCCTTCTTTTAACAGAGATCACTTTATTCGTGTGTCGGAGAGGGCGGGTTATGCAATAGAAAAAGAAGGAACAGCTAGTCCACTTAATCTGGGCATCTTTTCGTTTCATTTGTTGCCCGGAAGTTGCCATTTGAGGATATCTCGGAAATTGATGTTGGCCAAGTTCGTGGGTCTCCAGCCCTACTCAGAACGTCCAAATGATGAAGGCTGAACCCTGCGTGGAAGATCCTACGTAAATATGATGTTCAGAAGTGGCGGCACTATATAGGAGAAGATAAGGGGAAGCAACCAAAGGCGGATACATGGGTCCGTAAGCCCCCCCCGAAACAACCAGAATTTGACTTGGAGTGTGCGAAGGAAACCTTTATGGAAGCCAAGAAGAACTTCGCGGAAGCTTCTACTTCGGACAGTAAGGATCAATTCGGATCAGAGAAGGATACTTCTATGCTAACCACCTTCTTGGAAACCTGCATGAACTTACTCAGGGATGCTAAAGCGGTAAAGGGTCTACAAGAATTGATAACTCGATGCGCGGGAGTGGATGAACTGCAAATGGTCTGGAAGTTAGGCAAACATGCTTTGCACACTTGGTGGGAAATGTGACTGACTGTCCACATTGGAGATTATGAGATGGACCAGGTCGTTTTAGATTTGGGGTCCGATGTGAATGTCCTACCAAAACAGACTTGGGAGCGCATGGGCAGGCCCACACTACAATGGTCTCCGATTCAGTTACGGATGGCTAACCAACAAAAGATTCTGCCCATGGGAAGACTGCACGGGGTTATAGTAGACATCGATGGCGCTAACACACAAACCGATTTTGAGGTCATAGAAATTGTGGATGATAGTAACCCATATCCTGCATTGTTAGGGATAGATTGGGCAACGGATATGAATGGAGTCATAAACCTCAAGAAACGAAAAATAATATTCAAAAAGAAATCTCTCCGCGTAGTGGTTCTGTTGGATCCAGCTGAAGTGGTGCGCTATACCGAGCCTATGCGCGACGAAGACAGTGATGGTGAGCTGGACTATATCTACGAGATTACAGCACAAGGTCAAGACAGGGTAAATCCAACAGCGGACAGTGGACTCTCATGGGACCATGATAGTTCTTGCATGTCGGACTCAGATGAAGAGATTGAACGATCGTAGAATCGACTGCATGAAGTAACCACACTAAATTGTAATAGGATGGTGACAATAGGGGCAAAGGAGCAGCTGGAAGTATCCGCGAAAGCATCACGTGCAACCGTTACTTCAGGAAAGGGTGCAGCTCCGAAGATGCGAAGGAAAGGGTGCGGATGTCGGAGGCAGGCGCGTGCACGGATGGGAGAGAGACACGAGGTAAGCATTCCTCGCCAGCATAGGCTGCAAGTGTATGAGGTGCAGACACCCAACCAACTTAGAATTAGTAGCCCAAAGCCACCCCAACAAACCGGTTCACCAGCAACTGGCGCCAAGGTTAGCAGGGAATCAGGGAAGTTGTGGATACCACGGGTTCGCTGGGCCTGTAATAGACGACAGAAGGGGAGCTTAGAAAAGATAAGGTAGCCGCAGGCCCCGCAACATCAATGAACTATGGGTACGACCAAGGAAGCAAAGTGCACTAAGAAGGGACGGATCCAGCAGCGTAGCACAGGAACAAGTTGTGACCCTATCATGGTTGCGCCCGCACTTATGGAAGAACATACCCCCCATAACAACGCCTGCCGACAGACCGGCTACCCAGATGCTCGAGAGGTGCTCGCAGCCTGGGCTAGCAGGGAAGTTGAGAACTCACACCAAAGGTGCGAGCACCTGACTAGTAGTAGAAACTACAGTCTCAGCGCCCCAAGCAGTTGAAAGAAGGCGTGGGACTATAAACAAGTTTGCGGAAAGCCAGCGTGGCAAAAGGATTCTTTACCAAGTAAGGCAGTCCACAAGATCGCAGCTGCGCCCCAAGGATTGCGCTACCGCGGGGAAAAGTCAAAAGATGACCATTAGCAACATTAGTCCTGACAAGAAAGTCATGTCAGAGAGGAGCGGGCGGCGGGACATTAAGACGAGAGTTCTAGACTAGATACGCCAAGATCTGCCGACTAGACAAGGAGGGAAGGGATTTTTTCAAATCTCATAATCTGTGGCCGACACTGGAATATTGGTGCTTTGAACTAGCGAAAAGCAGCGAGTACTCGGCTACCAGGCACCCCATGAGTACCATGGCCAGAACTTGAGCACGGTTCGTAGAGGAAATGCAACTAAATCAGGAAGAGCCTGAGGACGTGACTCAGGTTCCCGAAGTTCCTAAGTCTCCACACACCGCGACCCAGGAAGAACAAGCAGACGGTAGGAATAGTCCGGGCCTCACCGAGATTCAACAAATGGTTGGCAGTTGACAAAGGCAAAGCAGTCACCACCAAACCCGCTGAGGATGACGATGATTTGCAAGCCCTGATTGATCAGATCAACGCACAAGCTGAGGAAGAAGACGCTGCGTTCCAACTTCCGTCACTACCTTCATATATTTCTCCGTGGACTGGGACGACCAAGATACCGAAGGATGTGGACGCTGCAAAGACTACGCTCCAGAGCCCACTTCTTTTGGATGACATAAGGTTCGAAGGGTTGCCGATGGGGCACGTTCCAAGCATCAAGTTCGAAGATTGGGACCT
The DNA here is from genome assembly GCA_031772625.1 of Pinus tabuliformis. Classification (NCBI taxonomy): domain Eukaryota; kingdom Viridiplantae; phylum Streptophyta; class Pinopsida; order Pinales; family Pinaceae; genus Pinus; species Pinus tabuliformis. The sequence goes on from CM062819.1 coordinate 520,482,224, forward strand.
TGCAGACAACGACAAGTTCCCCAAATTGGCCGAAGACAAGTTATTGCCACAGAAGTGGTTACTAGGTGTGGAGAAGGCGGGACTACTGAATCTCAGGTGGATACCTCACTATCACCGCACGACCATCACCATATTTGTGATCTGCCAGCTGCTATGTCTCATACATGATGGATATCTTTGGTTGGAGGAGCCGATCCCGATCACAGCCGACTTAATCCACTGAATTACGCACCTGCCACTTAAAGGGAATAACCCCATAGACATAGCAGGAACAAGTAGTGAGGGAGGCCTCGCCGAAACAGTGAAGGCGAAATACCATCTGGAAAAAGGAAAGCGGGGGTATGTCATAGCAAGCATCAATGACTGCGCAGTATGAGTCGCCACTCAACTACTAGCTGGTAAACTCATGAGGAAGTGTCGCGCAGATGAGGTGCCAGCTCCTGTCATTGCGTTGGCAGGGCAATGCGCTGAAGGGGTTCAGTTCAATTGGGCACAGTTTTTATGCTACGAATTTTTGACCAACTGTCAAGAAGCACAGGACAAAGGTAAGACATTTCATTATGCATGGTTGCTCTTATCAATCCTTCTAGTTACAGGCGAACTGCCGCAGGAGAGCCAGTTTCCCAGCATTGAAGATAGCCTACCTGAAGCAGTGCGATATCTTTCGCTCAGGGCTACAAAGGATGCAGCAAGGGTTTCTGAAATTTGGGCCTTCTGGACCTCCATGGAAGGGAATATCTGGACACGGATTGCTCGAAGACCGCGCATGTCTCCCACGATCTACAATAATTTCCAAAGCACGACTGAGTTCAAAGTGGACATGCATCACTTGTATATCCGGGCGCGAAAGGATCCAAAGCGATCATGGGTCACACTTTTGTTCATTGCCACAGATGATGCCATTTACATGGTATTAGCAGCATGGCCTCTAGAATGGCGTGCCCCAGACAAGGCTGTTCTCGACAGGATGGCGACACAACAACAGAAGAAGGAACGACAGCAGCGACTCACTCAACTGGCAGAAAAGACACATCAGGAACAGCAGGCCGCTTTGCCGCAGGAGGCTACCAAGAGCCCGACAGCAGAAGAGAACCAGGTAGATCAGGAAGTAGACTTGGAATAGGACCCATAACAGGAAACGGAGACGCAGGTCCACCTCAAGCGATCACGCGGTACGGAATCACTGGCCAAACGAAAAAAGTCCAAAACTGCGAAGGCTCTGGAAAAAGAATTCATTGACAATAGCCCGCAAGCGAGCAATGTTCCCACTAGTACGCTGATCGAACTCATCACCGAGCAGACAACTGTGTTGGGGGAGATCCGCGCGCAGTTGCAGGCACTACAGGTGCGCACACCGGGTAGGGTCACCCTACAACCAATAGAAGACACAGCCGCTGACGAGCGGACATCGAACACCCTACCGTTGCCGGCAGACGCCATCCTCGCCGAAGCCGCAGGCGAAGAATGTAGCTGGGGATTAAATCTGGCTGCCCTGTCTAGAGAAATACTATACCAACTGCAAGAGTGGGTAACTAATGAGCTTCGTGACAGGGAAGGTCGCGCCTTCCACACCTTGACAGAGCAACAGGCAAAGTTAGAACAAGTCACTCTTTAGCACGATGACTTGGCCGCACGATACTAGGAAGTAGAACAAGCTGTGAAGGAGGTGTGTAGCGCGGTATTGGAGCTAGCCATCCCCAGAGCTCTCCCAACGGCTACCAAGATCTAGCACATGGCAGCTGGATTTTGCACAGCCCAACAGGAGGCCGCACGAGCCTAGGAGGAACTAACGTTACAAATTGTAGAGCTCCGCCTCAAGGCACGACCACCCACACCTCTGACCGAATGGGAACGGCGTCGCGGCAAAATTCTAGCCGGATTGGAAACAATGAGGAGCGTTGTTCGCGAATGCTCGGGACTACTAGGTCAGTCTCTTGATATACTCACATCCCTCCAGGAGGACCCAACCATACAGCAAGTGGAAATCGAGGCGCGCGAGTTACAATAGGCCTATGACACCGCTCGCAGAGCTGCACAGATGGTTGCTATCACACAGCGGTTGGCCAAAATGAAGGAGGCCCAGGCTCTCAAGGCCTAAGTTGACGCGGTACGGCAACAGGAGGCAGTGCAAGAACGTATCCAGCCTTAGCTTGATGAAGCGTTTAGCGTGTCTACAACTATTGAAGGCAAGTTAGCGCATATGCAGGCAGTGTGTGATACCGAGCAAGCAACTGCAAGGGATAGGGATGCATCAGCGGCTCACTTGGAGAAGGTACAGAGCTCACAATCGAATTTGTTGCAGGGAAAGGCGATATGTAGAAGTTTCTGACTGAACTCCGCGCGAAGATTCCCGCACTAGCTGAGTGACTCGGGACGAGTCACGATGATTGTGTTGGGGGACTGTTGGGTAGCAAAAGCCCCGCGCAATGGTCATGGGGCACAAAGCCCGAAATTTTGGGTAAATATAGGGTAAGGACTCTGCGGGATGCGTGGAGCACGATTTGTAATAAGTTGAGTCAAAGGGTAGTCCACCCAAAAATAATGTAAAGAAATATAAGTTGAGTCGGCCTGCCCATGGATCGCGGTCCATGGAAATGTATAAATAGAGCGAAGTCCAAGTCGAGGGATTGGGTAGTAGATAGAGACTCTGCAGCTGTGTGTGCAGAGGCCTGGAAGAGTTCGCAGCTATGTGTGCGGACCCTTGCAGCTGAGTGCGCAGGGCGGATCTGGATGTATTAGTGAAGGAAGTGAATAAAGATAAGTCGATTTTAAAACATTGTGTTAATCTGAGCCATTACAGATCTGGTTAATTTATGATTGATATTGCTATTGATTCTTTATGCGCATGCTTATGTTCTGGGTTAGTGCAAATTTGTATCTCTATTAAATGTGTGCACTGGTTATCTTGATTAAATGTTTGCTTAAAGACCATAAAAAGTAGATTGAATCTATAAACAACGCATTAGTAAGTGTTAAGGAGTATTCTAGGCCCAGATCTGCGTGAAGCAGAGTGGCGCGAAGCCACGGAACGGTGCACAAAACCTCCAAGACCACATCAAGACTTCCCAAGGGTGCAGAAACCTGGTTCTAGCACCCTCCCCTGCTACCTCAGGTGAGACCTCAGTCCGCACTCTGTGGACTGTTGCCGAAAGGGCCGGTAGTTGTGGGATTTGTTTGGCTAAATAACTCTTCCGAACCTGGGTCAAGCCCCTATAAGCCAACATCATCCAACACCTCATACTCATCAATTCCATATGCAACTAAGTGGACCAAATCTGCAACTGGGTTTGGCTCCCTCTCCAACTCAGCCTCCTCCATAAAGTGAGGTAAAGTAGGATGGTCAGATTGGCCATGCTGGGGAGCATGTGGGAGCTGATAAGTATAGATGCTTCCTCCTGCTCTGGAGCCCCCCATCACCTTGAGGCTCTCCCTTAGGCCTTCCACCCATCTGCAGCCCCATCACCTATTGCATCATGTCCATCATGAGCTGCCCTTGCCTCAACATTTGTTGATTAGTCCTCAGCAGCTCCTCCAAAACTTGGTTTTGACACATTGGCCTGGGTTGCTCATTGTCCTCCTGATTTTCCATCCCTCCTCTACGGTTCTCCACCTTGGTCTCTGAAAATGGGTCCGGGCCTTTGTCTCTACCAAGACCCCTACCTCTTCCTCTACCATGGCCTCTCTGGAAGACTACCCCTTGGTATCGTGGTGGAATCACCTGCTACCGTTCCCCACCCTAGCCAAGAAAATGCTTTGATACCACTTTAATATTCCTAATGGAAAATTTGCAGTAATAACAAAGACATACAATGAATTTCAAAACAAAATTTGTTCAACAATTTACACATTACAAAAATTTCTCCTCAAACACCAAACTGGCCAATTTTCATTAAATATAATGGTTGGAGTACAATAGAAGATGGAAGAGGTGCCCCTGGGCCTGCACAAGGCAAGCTACAAGCCTCAGGTGATCAATACAAAAATGCCCAACTGCTGTAGAAATGTTTCTCTAGAAAACTGCGTTGGCCCTCTAATTCGACACCGTTGGTTGACTTCAGGCTTTGATTTACCCCCTAAAAATAGCCCAGAAAATTCTATAAAATTAGGAGTGTGCTCCTCAACAAAAACTGAGAAAAACACGGAAAGGGTTTTCCCTAGTTTTGACCCTCCAAATTCGGCCTCCTAGAGCTTGGCCCTCCTCCAAACTAGAAATTTGCACCTGTAGTTGGAATTGTTGTTTCTTGCTCCCAAAATGCTAATAAACCCCTCCAAGTGTGTGTCCCATCAAAATCCCAGCAACCCAACTCCTCAATCCTCTGGCCAAGGCTCCCTCTAAACCACCCATACCATATATTGCGTAGTCCTGGGGAAAATGACGCACTCCCTTAGGCCAGAAACTTGACCTGAGAGCTAAGCTCCTCCTCTTGCTGAAATATCGCTCCTCTAAGCTGGAAACTCGACAAGGATCACTCCAGCAACACTTCTCACTCAATTCCCGACACCTCTACTCCACCAAAGTAGTGTGGCTTCCTCCACTGCATCCCTGTTGAACGAAGGCAACGTAAATCTCTATAGGATGTAACTCTTTCTATCTCCAAATAAAAAGGGAAGACCTTCCTTGGGTGGTACTCGAGGTCTACCGAAGAAAGGGTGGGCTTCACTCCTTGGGATGCTCTTGTGCTAAGCAGCGCGTTGTAGCTCAGTTGAACAACCAAAGCAACAATGAATTCTCAAATCATCAAAAGGCCCCAAATGTTGCCTCTTCTCCTATTTATGCTCGCTCCCTTGAGTCTCATGTGGGTCCCATCAATAATTTCTACCCCCACTTAGGAAAATTGAAATGCCTTCTAGGGGTGCATATTATTTGTGGGCGAGTGGCCCCCACATTCCACTAAAATGCACATTGACCCCCTTTTTCCTAAGTTTCTTCACCAAAATAACATTAAGCCAAAAATGACAAAATTGAGAAGGCGGGACTACTGAATCTCAGGTGGATACCTCAACAAAAACTGAGAAAAACACGGAAAGGGTTTTCCCTAGTTTTGACCCTCCAAATTCGGCCTCCTAGAGCGTGGCCCTCCTCCAAACTAGAAATTTGCACCTGTAGTTGGAATTGTTGTTTCATTCTCCCAAAATGCTAATAAACCCCTCCAAGTGTGTGTCCCATCAAAATCCCAGCAACCCAACTCCTCAATCCTCTGGCCAAGGCTCCCTCTAAACCACCCATACCATATATTGCGTAGTCCTGGGGAAAATGACGCACTCCCTTAGGCCAGAAACTTGACCTGAGAGCTAAGCTCCTCCTCTTGCTGAAATATCGCTCCTCTAAGCTGGAAACTCGACAAGGATCACTCCAGCAACACTTCTCACTCAATTCCCGACACCTCTACTCCACCAAAGTAGTGTGGCTTCCTCCACTGCATCCTTGTTGAACGAAGGCAACGTAAATCTCTATAGGATGTAACTCTTTCTATCTCCAAATAAAAAGGGAAGACCTTCCTTGGGTGGTACTCGAGGTCTACCGAAGAAAGGGTGAGCTTCACTCCTTGGGAAGCTCTTGTGCTAAGCAGCGCGTTGTAGCTCAGTTGAACAACCAAAGCAACAATGAATTCTCAAATCATCAAAAGGCCCCAAATGCTGCCTCTTCTCCTATTTATGATCGCTCCCTTGAGTCTCATGTGGGTCCCATCAATAATTTCTACCCCCACTTAGGAAAATTGAAATGCCTTCTAGGGGTGCATATTATTTGTGGGCGAGTGGCCCCCACATTCCACTAAAATGCACATTGACCCCCTTTTTCCTAAGTTTCTTCACCAAAATAACATTAAGCCAAAAATGACAAAATTGAGAAGCTCTTGTGCTAAGCAGCGCGTTGTAGCTCAGTTGAACAACCAAAGCAACAATGAATTCTCAAATCATCAAAAGGCCCCAAATGCTGCCTCTTCTCCTATTTATGCTCGCTCCCTTGAGTCTCATGTGGGTCCCATCAATAATTTCTACCCCCACTTAGGAAAATTGAAATGCCTTCTAGGGGTGCATATTATTTGTGGGCGAGTGGCCCCCACATTCCACTAAAATGCACATTGACCCCCTTTTTCCTAAGTTTCTTCACCAAAATAACATTAAGCCAAAAATGACAAAATTGACAATTGTTTTTCTCACCTTAGGGAAAATAATTAGGAGGGACATTACAACAACAACTGATCAGATAGTGAGAGGGAAGCGTTCTAAGTTGTGGGATGTAGTACTGTGTAGGTTGATGCAGTGACTGCGCAGAGGCACCAAAGAGAAGCTCAACTTGAGCCAAGGTCAGTGTTAGATCGCTAGTGGGAGTGAGATTTTCTCACTAGATTTATTGTCAGTTATTTCTTTGTATCGATTGCTAGATTTGAGCATCCATAGTCTTGTACTCAAATTTTCTACTGCATAATATTAAAACCCTTAGCTACTGCATTGATTTTCCTGAGTTGGGTTTTTCCGGGGACTTAGTCCAAAAATAATTATGTATTTGTGTATGTGTGCATCTATTCTTCCAATGTTATTTTTCTTCCACAGTATTTATTTTGTGAAGGTTGCAGTGTATTAGTTTCGATGTTTACCGTAGAACACAGTAAATAATTTGTTCAATTTATTTAACAAATAGAAGAAACTAAATCAGTTGCTGTAGTGAGATTCAGGGTTAGCCTAATTTTCACATGGTATCAGAGCGTAGATAGAAGCTAGAGAGCACAGTAGCAAAAGGGAAGAGGAATTTCAAAACTCTGTGTAGGTAGCAGTTCGAAACCCTTAGAGGCAGTGCAGTTCCTTTGACCAACAGGGTCAATTTTTGAGTAAAAATGTATTTCTTTGAGAGAGTCGGTAGAGAATAAATCTTCCAGATCAAAGATTACCATAGGCAGAGGGAGTAGCAATATTTTCCTTGCAGAGCAGATCTAAAGGTGGGACATAGTTATTTTGTAGCAGTTTTCTAGTGCAAAATAGCGTCAGGAGGAAGGGAAGAGCACACACTGAGGGAATTATTTTCTCAGGGAACTTCTAGTCCAGAAGTTCGATTTTCCCAGCAGAGCAGCAATAGTTGTGAGCAGATTTTCCCACTCCATCAGGGAGTGCGTAGAGCTAGTCAAGAGTTGCACAGAGGAGAAGAGGAGGAATTCAACTTTTTGCAGAGATGGCATCAACGGGATAGATAGATTAGGATCGGTTGGAAGGAACCTCTATCGATGTGATCTGGAAGGCAATAATTTCCTGTCTTTTAGATGATTATGATCTCAAAGCCTACATCGATAGCATGGTAGTTGTACCCGCAAATACAGATCCGCTTGAGGCCTACAAGAAGGAGATGGTGAAAGAAAAGAGACCGATTCTCGATGGGGTTTGAGATCCCGTGGTGTCTCACATAGTTGGCAAAGGTATTGCCCGGAAGATGTGGGAGGCTTTTGCTACACTATACGAGGGATCTTCCGAGTAGTGGAAGATGTATCTTGAGCAATGTTGTAGGAAGCGTCCCCCCCTCCCCCCGGTTCCAAGGCTCGAAGCGCGCCCTTTGCGGATGTGTCCAAGAAGCGTCCCCGGAAGCGCGCTTCCGCCTGTTTTGGACGCTTCCTGGAAATTTCGGAAGCTTTCCTCCGAAGCGCGCTTCGTACGACGCTTCGGAGGGCGAAGCGTATGCTTCCCGGACGGTTCCGTACGATTCCCGTGGGTCCACCTTGGGTTAGGGTGAGGAATGAAGGCAAAAAAAATATAAATATAGCAGATGCTCCCTCATGGTAATGTTAAATTTTTAAAGTAAAAGTGACATTCTCCTTTATTTTTCATTTTCATCCTTTTACTTAAATTTTTAACATTACCATGAAATGACTCAGGATGTTTGAGAGTGGTTTCAGCCTCATTGACTTCATATGGAGAAAATAGAATTTCATATCCTATTCAAAATTCAGCAGACTTAACAGTTTTCAGGAATTCAGGATCAATGGGATTGTGGCATTTCATTAGATTATATCGAGTATGAAGGTATGCAATTAGCATTTAATCAAGAGCACCAAGCCCTATATGTACCCTAGTGTTGGTGGTGTTAATTTTTGAACTCCTTTGTCACGCCCTTAGCAAAAAATTACCTTTCAATCAAGTCAAAATCATCGATCAAGCATGTTAAGCTTTTTCTACCATATTTTAAGTCTTGAATTAGGTAGTCTGATCAAAATTGGGCAATGTTGACTAATATCCCTAGACAATCGAGGTAGAGGCAAAGGCTAGACAATCTAGATTCTAGATGGTCTATGCATCTAAATGGTTGATGCTTGAATAATTAATCATTAATGTACACTGGATGCTATATCTATCTTGATTTATGCAAAAATATGCATGTTTTCATGTCTTCTACAACTAATTTGGTATTTGGGATGTTTGTTTTGTGTATAAATGCATAAAAAAAATAAGTAAAATATATATATATATATATATATATATATATATATATAGCTGACGCTTCGCTTCCTAGATTGTTGGAAAATGATGCATCCGTGTCCCCGATTCCAAAAAACATCCCCGCTTCGTGCAACATTGATCTTGAGGAGAAGCTAAGATGTAAAAGGATGTAGAAAGGGGAGCGCATAGACCCCTTCCTCACTAGGATTCAGGATGTCCGAGACCAGCTATCTGCAATAGGGATAGCACCCCAACCTATAGAATTGGTGCGGTTAGCTCTCAACAACGTTTTCGAAGACTAGCAGGGCTTCGTCCAGAGTATTCTAGGCAGAGACAGGTTTCCAGAGTGGGATTGAATGTGGGCTGATCTGCAGCAGGAGGAGACGAGGCAATATTTGGTGAAGAGCAACATCAGTTGCAGTAGCAACAATAGTGGGATGAAGCAAGTGAAGGGAGAGGAAAATGTGGCCCTTGCATCAAAGGGGCAGGAGGAGTTTCCAAGGTCAATTGCTTCAGATGTGGTGAACTTGGCCACTACATCACTCAATGTCCTCTCAGAAAGAAGGACAAAGAGGAGAAGGAGGATCAACAGGCTGCATTTGTAGGGATCGACAGGTTGTCCTCCAGATTGGAGGAAGAGTTTTCCATGATCATGGATATACCTCTAGGAGTGAGGTGGGGTGATTTGGTTTTGTAGCCCCAGAGAGCTATAGGATGGGCAGGATTCTTGAGGAGGTCCACCTCATAAATCAATACCTTTCTACGGGAGCCCATAACACGCAGTAGCATGATGGATCAATGGCAGTTGGTGCAGGCAGGTGCCAGAGTGACAAATGTCGTAGCTAGTAGCGGTTTGAGACTGAGCAACTCAGTGCATAGTTGGCAATGGTGCAGTTGGCACAGAGCCGAGTTTGGAGCATCGCAGAGGCTTCAATGACAATGCAGAGACTAGCAGTAGTCAAAGATGCAGGAGATAGATGCATCATATTGATCACAGTTGATTCAGTATTTTGGATGCTTTTCAGTTGCAGTTGTTGCAATTGTAGCAGCAACAGATGGAGAGGGAGTTGCAGTGTAGATGTAGTGTTGGCAGAAGTTCAGTAAGGCCAACAACAACACAGATCCACTGTTTATCAGATTTGTGCAGTAGTTGGTGGGCAATAGCAGCCAGACATTAGCATTGTGACAGGAGATGGTGCAGAGACAGGGTGTTGCGTTAGTGGGTTGCAGTGCTAGAACACTTTCCTCGCTAAGATGGAGTGTTTGTTTTTGTAGCATCAGATGTGTTCTAGCCACAAAATTTGGTGGAGAGGATAGAATACATGCATTCTCGAAAACCCAGAAATCTTTTCTAGAAATTCCACCTAGAGACGACTTAATTAAAATAAATAATCGTTTTTTCATGTTTCCTAAGTCTAAACTTAGGAAATCTGATTAATTAAAGGGTATTAATTAATTCATGGAGAGAATCTTCTAGAAAAAGACATGTATCGAGTTCTAGTCAGTGTTGTTAAAATCGCGATTTTTTCCTCTGCCCGATCAAATCGCGATTTTTATCCGTAAAAATCGCCACTTTTTTTATACCGATTTATATCGAAAAAATCGCGATTTTTTGCGTAAAAATCGTGGGAGGCGCGGGCAGCGGGGTTTTATATGGCAAATTCGATTTTTTTTTAATTCATTGTGCTGTCGCCGCGCGGAGGAGGAGGAGAAGAGGTGAGGGAGAGGAGCTGAAGGGTTTCCGTCGGATTTGGGAGCGAATCCAAGCGTTTTTAGGAGGAATCCAAGCCAAGATCACCAATTTGTCCATAAAAGAGGTATGTAGATTAATTTTTTTTGGTTTTGCTTCTATAAAAACTTTGGTTTTCATTGTTTTTAAAGAATTTTTTGAAATTTTTCATTGATTTGGGATGGGTAATTTGTTATGACTATAAGAACCAATTTTTTATTTTTATTTTCTCATTTTTTTTAAACATTGTTTATTTTTTTTGAATTTTCATTTTTTTTAAACATTGTATTTATTTTATGTTGTAGATGGTTTAGATATTAAAAAAATTGAAAAAAAATGAATATTTTTGTGCCAAACGCTTTTTTCCCGCTTTTGTCGATTTTTTCCGCTTTTTTTCCCGGCGCCGATTAAATCCCGATCGCGCTTTGTGCAACATTGTTCTAGTTAATCTTAGCCATTGATTAAGTTTTAATCATGGTTGTTGATGTCTCAATGAGAGATTATAAGAAGAAACTCGAAGGGGCTTGAAGAACACACATCACACACCAACAGTTCGATTTCACTGGCAGATCGATTTCCAGAGTAGCAGTGATGAATCGTCGGAGAGGGAGCTAGTGAGCTCGAAGCAGTGAGAGAGGGGCAAGGATTGTAAGGCCAGAGGAAGTTTTTCTAGCTCCAGTGAGTGCATTGTAGAGAGGCAGTGAATGCCACAAAGATGGAACGCAGAGGCAGCGCAGTGCTTTAGAGGGGATTCTGTATTTTGCTTGGGAGAAGCGGTGATTCAGTGCCAGAATCCGAAGAGAGTCTAGAGGCTAGGAGGATCCATATTCCAGACAACAGTTGATCAGATAGCAAGAGGGAAGCAGTTCCGAGTTATGGGATGTAGTACTGCATACGCTGACATAGTGACTGCGCAAAGGCAACAAAGAGCAGCTCAACTTGAACCAAGGTCAGTGTCGGATCGCCAATGGGAGTGAGATTTTCCCACTAGATTTATTGTCAGCCATTTCCCTGTATGAATTGCTATATTTGAGCATCCATAGTCTTGTACTTAGATTTACTACTGCTTATATTAAAACCCACAGCCGCTGCACTGGTTTTCCCGGGTTGTGTTTTTTGGGGACTTAGTCCAAAATTAATTGTGTATTTATGTGTGTGCATCTATTCTTCCAGCGTTATTTTTCTTTCGCAGTATTTATTTTGTGAAGGCCGCAGTGAATTAGTTTCGATGTTTACCGTAGAACACAGTAAATAATTTGTTCAATTTATTTAACAAATAGAAGAAACTAAATCAGTTGCTGCAGTAGGATTCAGGGTTAGCTGAATTTTCACATTAATGACTGCTAGAAACCACATGTACCAAATAGATACCTCTTAAATACAACTAATATATGGGTATCCAATACTCACAATCGACTCAGTGTATGTGGATTCATCCTACTCCTGCCAACCATCACCATTAAGTCTTCCATTTACCCTCTCGATAATTTTCCAATACAATGTTTGGAGTGTGAACATCCACTGGAAAACTACATCAGTCAAACACAGTATTCTTTGCTCATGCAGGATCCCGACATGCCCTTTGGAAAGAGTGGCACATGTCTCCCTCGTGCCCAACTCCCCAGGTGTAGGCTCAGTGATGAAAGTTATGCCACCCTTGTAGAATATCACCTCATCTCCCATCTTGTGGCTGTCAACTCATGCACCGACCCTGCTCCTCCACTAGAGAGTATCTATCGTGCCCTTGAGGGACTAAATCTCAAAGCGTCGTCTCAGGCAAATCCTCCAAGTCCTGCTATCCACAATGTGGGTCTGTAATGAACACAACTAGGCTCGACTCAACTGCATGTGGTGCCAACGAGTGGAAGATGCTTGGGTTTCAATGGGTATGATTAAGAACCTGCGTGGACACTCTCGACCTGTCTCGTGACTGATACGCTCTCCCAATCTGGGTATGACCACCCCAATGGCATGCATGACATCCTCATCAAGAAATCCCACTGCTAGTAGCACTCCCTCATTATGTAGTGTAGCCCCGCACAGTAATACATATAACCATGTATCCTCATGTCCCTTGGCATACACCTGCACCCACTCGCACATCTCTGTGCATTGCCAGACCCTGCTACATGCTGCTCCATCATTCTGGATCAACTGGTATCCCTCTTGTATCGATGTGTCCATCACTCTCTAAGAAAATGCATTGTGATGTGAACAACTCCTACACCAAGGTGCAACCTTGCACATCACTACGCACCACTGCACACCTTCGTGCTCCTCCGAATACTGTTACGCACCATTGCATACCCCTATACACCCCTGGATATCAAGATCTAAGACTGAGTCCATAGGCATCATCTCGCATCATGTTAGGGTCGCCATCTCCACTACCACACCTCCATAACTTCGGAAAAGTGGATCTCTGCTCTTGATCCTCTCTAAGAGATTTAATAGGAAAACCTCCCTAAGTGCCAGTGGCTGTATCACTAAGGTGTTGTTGCTCTATGACCTTTGCGCCCCATATATCCGTAGAAAATCCTCATCCCCATACAACGCTCTGTCTAGTGGTCAACCTATTCCACCTCCTCCGGTCAGTCCCTGCCGGAGTGTTTTGATCCTCTTACAATCCCATGTCCGACTAGCCTACCATGGCAACTCATGGAATTTGCCAGCTCCCCTGTCAATCCATCCTATCAGTAGGGTTGTCTAGAACTCCGATGGAAATCTCAGTGTGTATGTACTCAGGCACTAGATCCATCACAAAATTGTTGTTATCATCGACCAAATCCCTGATCTGATGGGGGATCGCACCTGAATCTCAGTAATAGTCTAGCATTGGAACCCCTCTGGTCACCCATGGCCCTTGCAGAGCTATGGCCAGGGATATATTGCGACAACTAATCCACTCCACTATTGGAATTTCTAAGTCTAACTATTAGAAATCCTTCCTGTACTTTTTGATTTATTTCTTCCTACTTGTTTTATTAATTAGCAAGTTATTTACCATGTAAATATTGAAAATAAATACAAGTACAGTCTCAACACATACAAATCATCGACTAAAGGAAAAATAAGCACACAAGTGACACTGTTATTTTTGGAATAATGTCCCCGGAAAAACCCAATGCGGGAAAACCAGCACAACTATCTGAGCGTTTCATTATTAAGTAGTTTCAGAATACAATTTGGGTGCCAGAAATGGCTCACACAACAGAGAATGCCCTCGACAGTAGTACCTCTCAGTGAGACAGATATCAGCGCCAATCTACCCCACGAAATGTCCCAACGTCAACCTCTAGGGTCTGTGTCAGCCTCTCTAGCCCAGTGTCTGCCCAGCATCAGCCTCTTGGGGCTCTGCGTCAGCCTCTGGAGCCTCTGCGTCTCCCATGCTGGACCTCTTCAGGCTTTGCGCAACTTCTTGTTGCCTCTGCGTGGTCTCTGGCTGCTTCTGCGCGGCCTCTAGCTGGCCCTGCGTCAACCCTCTCCTGGCTTCTGCGCTGATGCGCCCGGTACTATCTTTGCCCCTTTGCTACTGCATTCACTGACCCTCAGCTGCAAATCTGATCACTCCTTCGATTTTTCCTCAGCAAGCACTGCTCCAGAAAATCAAATTCTTGATCAACTCGGTGTTTTCCAAGTGACCCTCAAGCCTCCTCTTATACTTTTCTCGTTGACAATTCAACGACCGAGATTAAGTCCCTAATCAACGGCTAAGATTAGATCTGGCTAGATCCATGAATTTTGGACCATTCTAACTCAATTTTATATTAATTCACATTAATATTTTATTTTCCCGAAGTTTAGACTTAGGGACTCCATTAAAAATATTAATGATTTTAATATCTCCCAAACTGGTTAGATTCTACCCAAAACATTTTTGGGTTTTGGAGATCTCATGTGCTTTAGCCTCTACCCCAAATCAACACTCCCTCTTAGCGAGGACTATGCTCTAGTAATACTCCTCACTGAGCATCACCCGGATCATCCGGCATCGGTCCCTGTGCTGATGCTAGACCTGCTGCCCAACATCCTCTGCGCTGCTGCATCATGTACTGCTACCCATGGCCTTGCCACTACCATTGCTGCATCTGTATGGCAGCTCCCTCTACATCCGTGTTGCTGCCCATGGCTTTGCTACTGCCACTGTTGCATCTGCACTGCAACCCCTCTCATCATACTGCATCGTGCTTCCCATAGCAATGCCACTGCTAACTACTGCACTGCAACTCAATTACTGAGAAGTAAGTAACTAATCTCCCAACTCTGACATCTCTGTTAGGCTAGAAACACTCCCGATGTTGAAGCTATCTCTGTCACTGACAAGTGATCCCTCTCTGACCTCTACGCTGCTGCAACAATTGTGTGCATCTCGCACTGCTGCCTCACGTTGTCCTGGGACTCCTTCATTGTAGCTCCCTCTATCGCTCCATCCGCATCCGTCTCTACCGACATCCGCCAGTCCTGCTACTCCTCTTCGAAGCTCCCGTAGCAAGGTATATACTATAATCCAAGAGTTTGGGTACCTCGAGGATCTTGCCCTTCATCACCTATAGTCCTTCTGACTACAGCTCGATGTCTCCCCACTCCTTCTCAAATGGTGTATGAGCACTCATGGCATAGTCATAATTTATCTCCACTTCTTTCTCCGCCCTTGTTGGCGCAGCCTTGCTCTCGAAAGCCTCTCCTTTGCTCTTCTTCGTCGGACACTGGCTCGCATAGTGACCCAGTGCCCACAGTTGAAGCATTTGACCTTGGAGAGGTCCTTCTTCTTTTCGTTTCTCCTGTTTTCCCTCAGATGCTAGGGCAACATCCTCCTCTTCCTCCTCCTTGATTCTGATCCCTTTGTCGCTGCTTCCCGATTTGCTCAGCCTTCTGATCTCTTCTTGGCGAAGAGCCGCTTACATTTCCTCCCAATCTGGAAGGGTCACCTTGCCCAGTATGCTTTGGACAAACACCTCCTAGTCTTCAGAGACTGCATTCAGGGTTGTTCTCACCATCAAATCTTGATTCTGGGTGGCCCCTATGGAAGTCAACTGATCCCGGATTTCGTTCAATCGATAAAGGAAGGTGTCGATCTAGTAGAATCTTCCTCTGCATGGAAGTATATGTTGATACAACTTCTTTAGGGCCTCCCACATCTCATTTGACGTATTCTTCTTGGCAATGTGTGGTACTACATGGTCCTTGACCCCGTCAAGGATGATTCTCTTGGCCCTTGCCATTGCATCCTCGTACTTATCGTTATCAACTGGGACTGCTATTGTCCTCAAGGCGAAGTGTTTGAGATGGTTCCTGTTTAGAATGGATAAGATTTTGGGCTTCCAGACTACGAAGTTTGAGGCTCCTTCCAGTTTGTCCTGGTCTCATACCCCGTTCACTGCCATGTTGCTGCTCCTCTACTTCCCTTCTGGAAGTTCTTGGTGTGACTTCCTCTGAGCCTTGATTTCCCTACTGGAAACCCCTCTGCCAATGTCGAGATGCCCCCACTTTGATCCTTGTGCAACTGTACTACTGATCCGGATTTCTTGGCTAGAAATCCTCGGCAGCAACTCCCTCCTCCTTGGTCTTGAACTATTAGGTACTGTTCTGACTATAGTACCCCACCAGCTTCACTCTGCAACTTACCCAGAGCGCCCTAAGCCCCAACAAACTAAAGGTTAGAAATTCTAGGCTCTACATAGGTTGAGTCTACTCCCCTCTACCACTGCACTGATCCTCTTCCTGGCTCAAACTTGATGACGCAGGCACTGCGCCACCCCTTCTGGTTTGCTTCTCTGCTAGGAACAACTTCTGTCACTCGAGACAACTGTTTTTTGTTGTTGCTGCTCTGCTCGATGGATGTCCTTAGTTCTTCTGTGATCTGCAACCATGCTCTGATACCATGTTGGAATTTCTAAGTCTAACTGTTAGGAATCCTTCCTGTACTTTTTGATTTATTTCTTCCTACTTGTTTTGTTAATTAACAAGCTATTTACCATGTAAATATTGAAAATAAATACAAGTACAGTCTCAACACATACAGATCATTAACTGAAGGAAAAACAAGCACACAAGTGGCATCGTTATTTTTGGACTAATGTTCCCGGAAAAACCCAATGCAGGAAAATCGATGTAGCGATTTGAGAGTTTTATTATTAATCAGTTTTAGAATACAATCTGGGTGCCAGAAATGGCTCACCCATCAGAGAATGCCCTCAACAGTAGTACCTCTCAGTCGGAGATAGATATCAACCCCAATCTGCCCCACGAAATCTTCTAGCGTCAACCTCTATGGTTTGCGTCAGCCTCTCTGGCCTAGTGTCTGCCAACGTCAGCCTCTCTGGCCCAGCATCAGCCTCTCGTGGCTCTGCGTCAACCTCTGGAGCCTCTGCATCTCCCACGCTGGCCCTCCTCAGGCTCTGCGCAGTTCTTGGCTACCTCTGCGTGGCCTCTGGCTGCTTTTGCGTGGCCTCTAGTTGGCTCTGCGTCAACAATCTCCTGGCTTCTGTGCTGATGCTCCTGGTACTATCTTTGCCTCTCTGCTACTGCATTCACTGCCCCTCAGCTGCAACTCTGATCACTCCTTCGATTTCCTCAGCAAGCCCTACCCCAGAAAATCGAATTCTTGATCAACTCGGTGTTTTCCAAGTGACCCTCAAGCCTCCTCTTATACTTTTCTCGTTGACAATTCAACGACCAAGAATAAGTCCCTAATCAACGGCTAAGATTAGATCTGGCTAAATCCATGAATTTTGGACCATTCTAACTCAGTTTTATATTAATTCACATTAATATTTTATTTTCCCTAAGTTTAGACTTAGGGACTCCATTAAAAATATTAATGATTTTAATATCTCCCAAACTAGTTAGATTCTACCCAAACCATTTCTGGGTTTTGGAGATCTCATGTGCTTTAGCCTCTACCCGAAATCAACACTCCCTCTTAGCGAGGACTATGCTCTAGTAATACTCCTCACTGAGCATCACCCTGATCATCCGACATCGGTCCCTGTGATGATGCTAGACCTGCTGCCCAACATCCTCTGCACTGCTGCATCATGTACTGCTACCCATGGCCCTGCCACTACCACTGCTGCATCTGTATGGCAGCGCCCTCTACATCCGTGTTGCTGCCCATGGCTCTGCTACTGCCACTGTTGCATCTGCACTGCAACCCCTCTCATCATACTGCATCGTGCTTCCCATAGCAATGCCACTGCTAACTTCTGCACTACAACTCAATTACTGAGAAGTAAGTAACTGATCTCCCAACTCTGACATCTCTGTTAGGCTAGAAACACTCCCGATGTTGAAGCTGCCTCTGTCACTTACAAGTGATCCCTCTCTGACCTCTACGCTGCTGCAACAATTGTGTGCATCTCGCACTGCAACCTCACATTGTGTTGGGACTCCTCCATTGTAGCTCCCTCTATCGCTCCATCCGCATCCATCTCTACCGACATCCGCCAGTCCTGCTACTCCTCTTCGAGGCTCCCGTAGCAAGGTCTAATCCAAGAGGTTGGGTATCTCGAGGATCTTGCCCCTCATCACCTGTAGTCCTTCTGACTACAGCTCGATGTCTCCCCACTTTGTCTCAAATGGTGTATGAGCACTCATGGCACAATCATCATTTATCTCCACTTCTTTCTCCGCCCTTGTTGGCGCAGCCTTGCTCTCAGAAGCCTCCCCTTTCTCTTCTTCGTCGGACACTGGGTCGCATAGTGACCCAGTGCCCACAGTTGAACCATTTGACCTTGGAGAGGTCCTTCTTCTTTCGTTTCTCCTGTTTTCCCTCAGATGCTAGGGCAGCATCCTCCTCTTCCTCCTCCTTGATTCTGATGCCCTTGTCGCTGCTTCCCGCCTTGCTCAGCCTTCTGATCTCTTCTTGGCGAAGAGCCGCTTACATTTCCTCCCAATCTGGAAGGGTCGCCTTGCCCAGTATGCTCTGGACAAACACCTCCCAGTCTTCAGAGACTGCATTCAGGGTTGTTCTCACCATCAAATCTTGATTCTGGGTGGCCCCTATGGAAGTCAACTGATCCCCGATTTCCTTCAATCGACTGAGGAAGGTGTCGATCTAGTAGCATCTTCCTCTGCATGGAAGTATATGTTTTTTCAACTTCTTTAGGGCCTCGCACATCTCATTTGCCGTATTCTTCTTGGCAATGTGTGGTACTACATGGTCCTTGACCCCGTCAAGGATGATTCTCTTGGCCCTCGCCATTGCATCCTCGTACTTATCGTTATCAACTGGGACTGCTATTGTCCTCAAGGCGAAGTGTTTGAGATGGTTCCTGTCTAGAACGGATAAGATTTTGGGCTTCCAGACTACGAAGTCTGAGGCTCTTTCCAGTTTGTCTTGGTCTCTTACCCCGTTCACTGCCATGTTGCTGCTCCTCTACTTCCCTTCTGGAAGTTCTTGGTGTGACTTCCTCTGAGCCTTGATTTCCCTCCTAGAAACCCCTCTGCCAATGTCGAGATGCCCCCACTTTGATCCTTAGTGCAACTGCACCACTGATCCGGATTTCTTGGCTAGAAATCCTCGGCAGCAACTCCCTCCTCCTTGGTCTTGAACTATTAGGTATTGTTATGACTACAATACCCCACCAACTTCACTTTGCAACTTACCCACAGCCCCCTAAGCCCCAACAAACTAAAGGTTAGAAATTCTAGGCTCTACGCAATCCCAGCACCAGCAAAATCCGGACCTCCTGGCCACGGGCGTCAATCCTTCTTGACTGAGAAAGATGACCAGGCACTACATAGGTCGAGTCTACTCCCCTCTACCACTGCACTGATCCTCTTCTTGGCTCAAACTTGATGACGCAGGCACTGCGCCACCCCTTCCGTTTTGCTTCTCTGCTAGGAACAACTTCTGTCACTCGAGACAACTGTTTTCTGCTTTTGCTGCTTTGCTCAATGGATGTCCTCAGTTCTTCTGTGATCTGCAACCATGCTCTGATATCATGTTGGAATTTCTAAGTCTAATTGTTAGGAATCCTTCCTGTACTTTTTGATTTATTTCTTCCTACTTGTTTTGTTTAATTAACAAGTTATTTACCATGTAAATATTGAAAATAAATACAAGTACAGTCTTAACACATACAGATCATTAACTGAATGAAAAACAAGCACACAAGTGACACCGTTATTTTTGGACTAATGCCCCCGAAAAAACCCAATGCAGGAAAATCGATGCAGCGATCTAAGAGTTTTATTATTAATCAGTTTCAGAATACAATCTGGGTGACAGAAATGGCTCACCCAACAGAGAATGCCTTCGACAGTAGTACCTCTTAGTCGGAGACAGATATCAACCCCAATCTGCCCCACGAAATCTTCTAGCGTCAACCTCTAGGGTTTGCGTCAGCCTCTCTGGCCTAGTGTTTGCCAACGTCAGCTTCTCTGGCCCAGCATCAGCCTCTCGTGGCTCTGCGTCAACCTCTGGAGCCTCTGCATCTCCCACGCTGGCCCTCCTCAGGCTCTGCGCAGTTCTTGGCTACCTCTGCGTGGCCTCTGGCTGCTTTTGTGTGGCCTCTAGTTGGCTCTGCATCAACAATCTTCTGGCTTTTGTGCTGGTGCTCCTGGTACTATCTTTGCCTCTTTGCTACTGCATTCACTGCCCCTCGTAGCAACTCTAATCACTCTTTCGATTTCCTCAGCAAGCCCTACCCCAGAAAATCGAATTGTTGATCAACTCGGTGTTTTCCAAGTGACCCTCAAGCCTCCTCTTATACTTTTCTCGTTGACAATTCAACGACCGAGATTAAGTCCCTAATCAACGGCTAAGATTAGATCTGGCTAGATCCATGAATTTTGGACCATTCTAACTTAGTTTTATATTAATTCACATTAATATTTTATTTTCCCTAAGTTTAGACTTAGGGACTCCATTAAAAATATTAATGATTTTAATATCTCCCAAACTAGTTAGATTCTAACCAAACCATTTCTGGGTTTTGGAGATCTCATGTGCTTTAGCATCTAACCCAAATCAACACTCCCTCTTAACGAGGACTATGCTCTAGTAATACTCCTCACTGAGCATCACCATGATCATCCGGCATCGGTCCCTGTGCTGATGCTAGATCTGCTGCCCAACATCCTCTGCACTGCTGCATCATGTACTGCTACCCATGGCCCTGCCACTACCACTGCTGCATCTGTATGGCAGCTCCCTCTACATCCGTGTTGCTGCCCATGGCTCTGCTACTACCACTGTTGCATCTGCACTGCAACCCCTCTCATCATACTGCATCGTGCTTCCCATAGCAATGCCACTGCTAACTGCTGCACTGCAACTCAATTACTGAGAAGTAAGTAACTGATCTCCCAACTCTGACATCTCTGTTAGGCTAGAAACCTTGGTCTCCGCTTCTTTCTCCACCCTTGCTGGCGCAACCTTGGTCTCAGAAGCCTCTCCTTTGCTCTTCTTCCTCGGACACTGGCTCGCATAGTGACCCAGTTCTCCATAGTTGAAGCATTTGACCTTGGAGAGGACCTTCTTCTTCCATTTCTCCTGCTTTCCCTCAGATGTTAGGGCAACATCCTCCTCTTCCTCCTGCTTGATTCTGATCCCCTTGCTGCTGCTTCCCCCCTTGCTCAGCCTTCTGATCTCTTCTTGGCGAAGAGCCGCCCACATTTCCTCCCAATCTGAAAGAGTTGCCCTTCCCAGTATGCTCTAGACAAACACCTCCCAGTCTTCAGAGACTGTGTTTAGGGCTGTTCTCAACATCAATTCTTGATCCGGCGTGGCCCCTATGGCAGTCAGCTGATCCCGGATCTTCTTCAATCGACCGAGGAAGGTGTCAATCTATTCTCCCTTCTGCATCTGGTATGACCGTAGCTGATTTTCTAGTAACATCTTCCTCTACACATAAGTATGTTGATACAACTTCTTTAGGGCCGCCCACATCTCATTTGCCATATTTTTATCGGAAATGTGTGGTACTACATGGTCCTTGACCCTGTTAAGGATGATGCACTTGGCCCTTGCCATTGCATCCTCATACTTATCGTTATTAGTCGGGTCAACTGGGACTACTATTGTCCTTAAGACAAGTGCTTGAGACAGTTCCTGTCTAGAACGGATAAGATTCTGGCCTTCCAGACTACGAAGTTTGAGGCTCCTTCCAGTCTGTCCTGGTCTCTTACCCCGTTCATTGCCATCTCGCTGCTCCTTTACATCCCTTCTGGAATTTCTCGGTGTGACTCCCTCTGAGCCTCGATTTCCCTCTTGGAAACCCCCCTACCAATGTTGAGGTGCCCCCACTCCGATCCTTAGTGCAACTGCACCACTGATCTGGATTTCTTGGCTAGAAATCCTTAGTAGCAACTTCCTCCTCCTTGGTTTTACCCTGTTAGGTACCGTTCTGACTATAGTACCCCACCAACTTCACTTTGCAACTTACCCACAACCTCCTAAGCCTCAACAAACTAAAGGTTAGAAATGCTAGGCTCTGCACAATCCCGACACCAGCAAAATCCGCACCTCCTGGCCACGGGCGTTAATCCTTCTGGATTGAGAAAGATGACTGGGCACTACATAGGTCGAGTCTGCTCCCCTCTGCCACTGCGTTGATCCTCTTCCCAGCTCAAACTTGATGACGTAGGCACTGCATCACCCCTTCCTTGCTGCTTCTCTGCTAGGAACAACTTTTGTCACTCGGAACAACTGTTTTCTGCTGCTGTTGCTCTGCTCGGCTGATGTCCTCAATTTTTCTGTGATTTGCATCCACACTTTGATACCATGTTGGAATTTCTAAGTCTAACTGTTAGAAATCCTTCCTGTACTTTCTGATTTATTTCTTCCTACTTGTTCTGTTAATTAACAAGTTATTTACCATGTAAATACTGAAAATAAATACAAGTACAGTCTCAACACATACAAGTACACAAGTGACACCGTTATTTTTGGATTAATGTCCTCGGAAAATCCCAACGTGGGAAAACTGGTGCAGCTATCTGAGGGTTTTATTATTAATCAGTTTCAGAATACAATCTGGGTGCCAAAAATGGCTTACCCATCAGAGAATGCCCTCGACAGTAGTACCTCTCAGTCAGAGACAGATATTAGCCCCAATCTGCCTCATGAAATCTTCTAGCGTCAACTTATAGGGTCTGTGTCAGCCTCTTTGGCCCAGTTGCCGCCCAGCGTCAGCCTCTAGGGGTTCTGTTTCAACCTCTGGAGCCTCTGCGTCTCCCACGTTGGGCCTCCTCAGGGTCTGCGTAGCTCCTGGCTGCCTCTGCGTGGCCTCTGGCTACTTCTGCATGGCCTCTAGCTGGCTCTGCGTCAACCCTCTCCCAGTACTATCTCTGCTTCTCTGCTATTGCATTCACTACCCCTCAGCTGCAACTCTGATCACTCCTTCGATTTCCTCAGCAAGCCCTGCCCCAGAAAATCGAATTCTTGATCAACTCGGTGTTTTCCTAGTGACCCTCAAGCCTCCTTTTATACTTTTTTCTTTGACAATTCAACGACCGAGATTAAGTCCCTAATAAATGGCTAAGATTAGATTTGGCTTGATCCATGACTTTTGGACCATTCTAACTCATTTTTATATTGATTCACATTAATATTTTATTTTCCCTAAGTTTAGACTTACGGACTCCATTAAAATATTAATTATTTTAATATCTCCCAAATTGGTTAGATTTTTCCCAAACCATTTCTGGGTTTTGGAGATCTCATGTGCTTTAGCCTCTCCACCAATTTGCATGGCTAGAGCACATCCGATGCTACCCCAAATCAACATCCACTAGGTACCAACTCAGAATCTCTCGCCAACCAACCCCAAGAGAGGAATTGAATGCACAAACTCTCGTACATACAACAAGACCTTCATTCTGTGAATGTTGCACCCTATGCAACTCATGTCGCCTCATCTCACCACCCTCATCAACACATAAAATCTATTGAGGTGACTCTGCCTCTCCCTCTCCAACATGCAGAAGAAACCTAATAGTGCTACAAGCACCATCTATGTATGTCTGAAGGGGGCTACTCCAACACTCCAATGTGTACTCTAGTTGTACCATTAAGGAATCCAATCGTTCACCAAGGTGAGTCAATTTGGATTCTTAATCGATACAAACTGCTCTTGTGCCCTCCAGCTCCTTGTTCTGCTGCAGAATGGCCCCTCATGCTGTCACGGCCTTCTTTTTCAATGTTAGAAGGTTGGCTTGTAGCTGATGAAACTGTTGTGGGTGGCTATCATTTGTAGACTTGGTCATAGCTCTAGACCCCTCTATATATTTTGGAACCTTGTCAATGGTGAATATGTCTCTAGGCACCTCATCAATCTGTTTTGGGCAGCCATTGTCTGAAAACGTGGTCATAGTGTTGGGTACTTCATCAATTGTCGACACCTCATCCATGGGTGCCACCTCCTCAATAGATGGCCCTCTAAGTGCATGCTTTACTCTCTCCACTAAGGTGTTCACTGGAGCTAGCAAGGGGATCTCCAACAAGGGTGACTCAAGCATCTCACTGGGTATGTCTTCATGATCCTCACACTCTTGCATGTCCTTTGCCTCATTCTCAGCCTCCTTCTTAGACCGCTAATATCTAAATCCAGGTCTCCACTAGTAGAAGCGCACCTTGGTCTCACCCGCTAACTACCCTTATCCTTTCCTCTCCTTTTGAGAAGGTCTAGTGCCTTGATTCTATCAACTTTCCCCATGAATGGATGCACCCCATGGCTTGAGCACTTCTAGTGTCTCTGCTGTAAGGATGAGGATGTCTCTGGTTTGTCACCTTCCTCAACTGGGCAACCTCTCATCATTCTAGTGGATTCCACCCCATAATTCTTGCATACTAAATATTCCTTGAGCCATGGGTTTGTCTATGGCTTCACCCGTCATTGTGCATACATGCACAACAACTTCATGATCTTGCTAGCTTCCCCATGGCTAGCCAAGATACCCCGTATACGTGCACAACAGTAGATACCCCTTAAGGTGGGGTAGTTCATTGCCTACCAGGGGTTGGGACAATCGTGGGTTCCCTAATGTGGAGGGGGCTCATCTAGGGCCCATAGGAACCAGGGTGATGGCTGTAGATAAGGGGTAGATATCATGTTTGGCTTTTGCCCATGTGCTAAATTTGTATGTCCCGACCATCTTTTGCATTTTGTGGTACATTTCCTATTGTAAGTTGCAAAATTATACTTTTTCTTTTAATTTTAGTTGCATCAACCTCTGAGGCATCGTTTCATGCCCGAATTAAGGTGTGGACAAGGGGACGGGGAGGCTAACCCTATGTGGACCTATTACCACTCAAACTAGTAGGGGTCCTAGGAGGGGATCTTATTGAGCAACTACTAGGTCAAGGGGCAACAATAGAGAAATAGCCCATTTTCACCTTAGCTAAGGATCTCTGCTCTTTACAGACTTTCATTGATGGGAGGAGACCTGGTATAAGGGGAATCACGAGAATGGATGGATCAATAATAAGATATGGTGATTCATAAAGCCTATTCACAAGAGAAGCTCAAATAATTGGCTTGATTGCTTTGAAAGCAAGGTGATAAGCTCTATAAGAAGGGCTAAGAGGATGCTTGAGGCTAGTTCTAGAGGATATACCTTGACAAGGGGTTCTTGGAAATACTGAAAGGGGGGGTGAATCAATATTTCTTTTCAATTGTTATTTTTACTAGTTAGATCACAAAATGAATAATAAGAATAAATACTTTTATTAATAAGAAATAATGAGGACTTCAATCCTCTTCTTTACAATAAGTAAAATATAGTGTAAGGCTCCAACCCTAGATGAAGACACCAATATCCAATCCACAACGCTCCAACCTGTAGTTTGCCAAGCACCGACTTGGACTTCACGAGGCTCCAACCCTATCTTATAAGGCTCCAACCTTGTCACTATGAGGCACTAACCTTTAGGGCTCCAACCCTATCTCTGGTAGAGGCTCCAACCTAGTCTCTTGAGGACTCCTATCCTCTAGGGCTCCAACCCTTTGCTTCAATTCTTCAAGATAAGATCAACGATTCTTCACGGCTCCCAATATCTTCTTTAATAAGCCCTGACAATATCTTCACCTTCAACACTTCCCTCAATCGAGCCCCTAAGCACTTAGCTCATCAATGACAACTTCGTCTTCTCAGAAGGTGTCACCACTACTCTTCATGTTACTTAAACAAACTTCTTCAAGGTCATATCATGAGGGCCTTCAACAATGCATCATGATCTCCACTAATGCCTCCAAGTCAGCTTCTAAAAGATTTTCAACAATACTTGCCCCAACAAGATGTCTTCAAGATACTCTCACAAAAACCTTCAAGATGGATTTCCAAGATATACTAATCAATAAGATCCCCAAGACTTCTTCAAATTCACTTTAAGATGTATTCACCAAGAGTCTTCTTAAAGACTGCTCCAAACTATGCCCAATATACTGCTCTCAATGTCAATCCAAGTTTGCTTCGAAGATCCTTCAATAGTTGCTCCAAGTAGGTTGCTCTAGGTCTTCAAATGCTTCAAATAACCATCCAAACTAAGTCTTCAAACCAGCTATAGACCCACCTTCAAAAGGTCTTCAATGTGCTGCAAAAGTATCTCAGGACTGTTCGAAGAAAAAAAGCTTTCAACCACTGCTACAGGGCTGTTTTTAAAGCTGGTCCAAAACTAAATTCTAACACAAACACCTTCAATAAACTGCTATACAAAGATCTCTCCCAAACTTCCTTTAAGTCAATTCCTCAATGTCTCTAAGACATAAATTAGATCTGCCCACAAGATTGATTCAATAAGTCTGAGAACACTGCTTCTTCCAAGTCAAAATCTGCTTTAATAGGCTCAAGGTTTTGTCAATATTTACTCCACAATTCTGAGTTATGCTCAAAGTAGTTTGTCTCTCGACTAAGCCACAGGAAGACTCAAATTTGAGCTCTGTGCTAGCCTAGAAGGGTTGTTTCAATAGAGATCTGTTCAACCACAGGAAGTTCAAAGTTAAGAGGTTGTCCAAGCTCAGAACGGAGTCCCTCTAAACCTACTCAAACAGTCCTCCAATAGTGTTGTAGCTACAAAACTTTATTTCATCCTTATCTCCAAGAAAGACACATCCAAACACGCCAAACAATCCACTTATCCTTTACACAGGCTGCCTCAAAACTGCGGCTCTCTCACCCAAGGAAATTTGCACCCAAACAGATATACTTTCTCTACAAACTCGACTTCTTATTCTTGGACGTCCTTGCCTCACTTGTTGTGCTATATAATTCGATATGAACTCCTTCTACAGGTCTGCACACAGGTCCAAAGTATGTGGCTCCCTAGGTGACTGCATAAACTGACTTTTGTAGTTCAACAGAAATAGAATTAGCCCACACTTATGTCCTCTGTTTTGTAATGGATGTCTCAATAAAAATTGCCCATACGGTGAGTCTCTGTCCTCTTTGGCCTCCTTCCTATTTCTGTCCCTTTTCTCTGAAAAGATCACCGAATTTTTTGATGGTGAAATGAAGCGTTTCAACTTGTATTTATACTGAATTCGACCATGAACAAAGGGACATGTCTCTTGGTGGTCATGCCGACTTAGACAAGTAGGCTTAGGCCGACTAGGGGGAATATTATGATAAATCATGTTAAAAATTCAATTTCTCCCAATCTAGGAGTTAGAAGGTGTATAATAGCTCATTAAAAAGGGAAAAATATCTTGTATAAGATGATTTCAATTTCTTCCTTAGGTGAGATCATTTTCCCATTAAGAAAATTATATTTGTGAAACTATCATTATTATTTTTCCTGGCAACCATTAGGATTTTATTTTTAGGCATTCAATTTTTAGGATTCCTTCATCATAGACTTTTGCCATCAAGGTGATTAGGATTACAGCTCCATCATTAATGATCTAAGGCTTGTCATGGATATTAGGGCAATGTCTTCTTCATTAGGATTAGGGCTTCATGCTTCTTCATTAAAATTAGGCATCCTTATTTTATTAAAAGCTAGGTTTCTATGAGCATCAATCAAGGAGGGCTTGTCATCATATAGATTCATCAAGAGAAAGGACATCATATTATTAGGGCAAGGGCTTGTATATTAGGCACATAATTGGCACTAAGGGATTATACATCAATCTTCATGTTTAGGGCATCATGGGCATCTTAGACTTCTTCATTAATGGCATCCTTACCACCTAGGGTTTGCATGAGGTTCATGTATCACAAGAATATTTGCCATCTCCAATAATGCCATATTGACATCAATGACAACCTTGACCAACAGTCCCCCTTTTTCATTGATGGCAATGTTGTCACCCTCTCAACATTCTCTCCCCCTTTGACATCAATGGCAAATGGGGTGCCCAAGTACTCCCCCTATCAAGTTACTTCTCTTCATCGTATTTTCTTCATCAATGATATTTCTTCATAGATATGTTTCTCCCCTTGTCATGGTACTCTTCTTTAATGTACTTGCTTCCCCTATGCCTCTCCATGTATTCATGGAAATGGATGAGGTAGATGATCCACCAACTCCCCCTGCCTGCATAAGTTCCTCTAGCTCTTCTTTTTGCTAAGGATAAGAAATATTGTTGCCTTGGAAGATATCTTGCACTCTTGATGATTTTCTTCAAGAGAATTATTCCTGTGAGATGATTTACCAAGATTTTCCATGTGTGACTCATCAAGGGTTTCATAGGGCTCTTTCGCGGATAGCTTTTGCAAGAATGATCAAGAATCATGAACTCTCCCTAACAGCACGAGTTGATGTATTGAGTGTTCAAGAGGCTTTCTGATCCAATTTCCTTTCTTCTCCAAACTTGTGTGACTTTATTCTCTTGCCTGGTAGTCATGTTTTTAGCTTGGTTAGGAACCCGAGTCAAGTTACAAGCACGGCCATATGTCCAATGCTATGACAAATGAAGCATTTTGTCTTGTTCATGAATGAGGAATCATGACTTATTCTTGCATATTTTCTTCTAGGGCGCTGATGTGGACCATTATATTTGTCCTTGTGGTATGCCCTACAATCCTTTTCCATGTGCCCAAAATTTGTACAAGAATAGCAATAACCAAAAAATATACTTTGGTACCTGGAGGATGGAAATTGCCTTGATGTACTTCTAAAATCATTCTGTATTGGGATCCTTTGATAATATCCATTGCCTCTTGCATCTTTGACACCATCTGCATATCTTCTTAGAGTAGGGTTTCTTACAACGTCATCTTGACTCTTCTCCTTGCTTTTGCTGGAACTTGGGGCATCAATATTTTTTCCAAGCTTCTCCACATGCTTTTTGTTTGATGCATTAGGGTTTGCATCATTTTTGTTTGAGGGTTCACCTACATAACCAAGACCTGATTTATTAGGAGGATATCTTTGATGACTTAAGATGTCATCTAGAGTTTGAGAGCTCTTTAGACTCTTGTTCAAATGATCAACTTCTTTCTTTAGGATATCAATTTCTTCTTTCACCATCTTGCATTCTTCACCCTTCTTTGCTAGATGGTTCTCCATTTCCTCCTCCATCTTGGTTGCTACACATGATTGGGCCTTAAGTGAGGTGACATATGATTTTAATTTGGATATATCTTCATCCTTTTCTTCAAGTTGGCATGTCATGGCCTTTATTTCCTTTTTTGCTTCATCGACTTGTCCTTCTAGGAGGGTCAAAACTTCCATCACCTTTTCATCTCCTCGTGCTTGTTTCTTTGCTTTTTCTAGTTGAGATTTATGGGAGGAGACCTCTTCCTTGTATTGACCAATTTTTGCTTCAAGTTTGTTCAAGTCCTCGTGTCTTTGTTCAAGATGGCTTGAAAAAGTGTTTTCCCTTTTCTTTGCTTTATCTAATTGATTTGTCATGGATATGACTTCTCCCTGATGTATTTTCTTGTTTTGCTGACAATCCTCCTTTAGCTTGGTGAGCTCCTTATCTTCTTCTTGTACCTGAAGCTTAAATAGGTCAACTCCCTTCCTTGTCTTGTCAAGGCTATGGTCACCATCTTGTAATTGCTTCTTAAGCCCTTCATTTTCCTTTTTCAAACCGCTAATATCTTCTAGGGAAACTACAAGTTTCGCCATGAGATCTTCTTCGAAGTCATCTTTATTTTATTCATCTTCTAGGTCTTCCTTGGCCTTGATGTCTTCACTCTTGTTTTCAACTTCCTTAATGGGTTCTGGATTTCCTTCTTGCTTTCCATCATCTTCTTGGCTAGAAATCATGGTCAATGCTCCTTTTGAGTGAAGATCTTGAAGTTTGTCCCACATACCTTTTGCCGATGAACATTTCTCCACTTTGGTCTTTATAGCATCTAGTAGCCCATTCAAGTTTGCCTTCATCACTTTTGTATTATATTCCTTGGATTCTCCTTCCATCATACTTTTAGTGATCACTGATTTCCAGACTTCAATGCCTTGAGCCATTAAGAAATTCCTCATTCTCATCTTCCATATATCAAAGTTTCCATTGCACAATGGAACTTTCCCAATTTGATTGTCTTCAGTTTTCACAGATGAGGAAGAGACATCTTTAGAAGGATTGGAGGATTTCTTCCTTGGCTTTGTGATTTGTGTTCTAAGAATCAACCTTCAAGCTATTAGGCTTTGAGTGAAGGTACTGGCTCTAATTCCAATTGTTGGAAATACTGAGGGGGGGGCGAATCAATATTTCTTTTCAATTGTTATTTTTACCAGTTAGATCACTTGTAAAAATGAATAATAAGAATAAATACTTCTATTAATAAGAAATAACGAGGACTTCAATCCTCTTCTTTACAATAAGTAAAATATAGTGTAGGGCTCCAACCCTACATGAAGACACCAATCTCCAATCCACCAGGTTCCAACTTGTACTTTTCCAAGCACTGACTTGGACTTCACGAGGCTTCAACCTCTAGTGCTCCAATCCTATCTTCCAAAGCTCCAACCTTGTCACTATGAGGCACCAACCTCCAGGGCTCCAACCCTATCTCTGGTATAGGGTCCAACCTGGTCTCCTGAGGACTCCTATCCTCTAGGGCTCCAACCCTTTGTTTCAATTCTTCAAGATAAGGTCAACAATTCTTCACGGCTCCCAATATCTTCTGCAATAAGCTCTAACAATATCTTCACCTTCAACACTGCCCTCAATCGATCTCCTAAGCACTTAGCTCATCAATGACAACTTTGTCTTCTCAGAATGTGTTACCACTGCTCTTCATGTTACTTAAGCAAACTTCTTCAAGGTCACATCATGAGCGCCTTCAACAATTCATCATGATCTCCACTAATGCCTCCAAGTCGGCTTTTGAAAGGATCAACAAGATGTCTTCAAGATATTCTCACTACAACCTTCAAGATAGCTTTCCAAGATATACTAATCAAGAAGATCCCCAAGACTTCTTCAAATTCACTTTAAGATGTATTCACCAAGAGTCTTCTTAAACACTGCTCCAAACTATGCCCAATATACTGCTCTCAGTGTCGATCCAAGTCTCCTTCGAAGATCCTTCAAAATTTGCTCCAAGGAGGTTGCTCTAGGTCTTCAAATGCTTCAATTAATGTCCAAATTAAGTCTTCAAACCTGCTATAGCCCACCTTCAAAAGGTCTTCAATGTGATACAAAAGGGTATCTGAAGAAAAAAAACTTTCAACTGCTGCTATAGGACTATTTTTAATGTTGGTCCAAAACTAGCTTCTAACACAAACACCTTCAATAAATTGTTATACAAAGATTTCTCCCAAACTTCCTTTAAGTCAGTTCCCTAATGTCTCTAAGACAGAAATTAGATTTGCCCACAAGATTGATTCAATAAGTTTGAGAACACTGCTTCTTCCAAGTCAAAGTCTGCTTTAATAGGCTCAAATATTTGTCAAGATTTACTTCACAATTATGAGTTGTGCTCAAAGTAGTTTGTCTATCGACTAAGCCACAAGAAGACTCAAATTTGATCTTTGTGCTAGCCTAGAAGGGTTGTTTCAATAGAGATCTGTTCAACCACAGGAAGTTTGAAGTTAAGAGGTTGTCCAAGCTCAGAACAGAGTCCCTCTCGGCCTACTCAAATAATCCTCCAGTAGTGTTGTAGCTACAACACTTTATTTCATCCTTGTCTGCAAGAAAGACACATCCAAACACACCAAACAATCCATTTATCCTTTACACAGGCTGCCTCAGAACTGCGTCTTTCTCATCCAAGGAAATTTTCACCCAAACACATATACTTTCTCTACAAACTTGGCTTCTTATTCTTGGACGTCCTTGCCTCACTTGCTGTGCTATATAATCTGAGATGAACTCCTTCTCTAGGTCTGCACATAGGTCCGAAGTATGTGGCTCCACAGGTGGCTGCATAAAGTGAATTTTGTAGTTCAACAGAAATAGAATTAGCCCACACTTATGTCCTCTGTTTTTTTATGGGTATCTTCATAAAAAATTGCCCAAACTGTTACTCTCTGTCCCTTTTCTCTGAAAAGATCACCAAATTTTTTGATGGTGAAATGAAGCGTTTCAACTTGTATTTATACTGAATTCGACCATGAACGAAGGGACATGTCTCTTGGTGATCAAGCCAACTTAGACAGGTAGGCTTAGGTCGGGTAGGGGAAATAATATGACATATCATCTTAAAAATTCAATTTCTCCCAATCTAGGAGTTAGAAGGCGTATAATAGCTCGTTAGGAAGGGAAAAATATCTTGTACAAGATGATGTCAATTTCTTCCTTGGATGAGATCATTTTCCCATTAAGAAAATTATATTTGTGAAACTGTCATTATTATTTTTCATGGCAGCCATTAGGATTTTATTTTTAGGAATTCAGTTTTTAGGGTTCCTTCATCATAGACTTTGGCCATCAAGGTTATTAGGATTAGGGCTCCATCATTAATGATCTAAGGCTTGTCATGGACATT
This sequence comes from Pinus tabuliformis, assembly GCA_031772625.1. Lineage (NCBI taxonomy): Eukaryota > Viridiplantae > Streptophyta > Pinopsida > Pinales > Pinaceae > Pinus > Pinus tabuliformis. The sequence goes on from CM062819.1 coordinate 520,514,202, forward strand.
AGGGCAAGGGATTCTTCATTAAGATTAGGGTTTCATGCTTCTTCATTAGAACTAGGCATCCTTATTTTATTAAAAGCAAGCTTTCTATGAGCATCAATCAAGGAGGGCTTGTCATCTTATAGATGAGGGCTATAGATTCATCAAGAGCAAGGATATCATATTATTAGGGCAAGGGCTTGTATATTAGGCACACAATTGGAATTAAGGGATTAGGAAGGGAAAAATATCTTGTACAAGATGATGTCAATTTCTTCCTTGGGTGAGATCATTTTCCCATTAAGAAAATTATATTTGTGAAACTGTCATTATTATTTTTCATGGCAGCCATTAGGATTTTATTTTTAGGAATTCAGTTTTTAGGGTTCCTTCATCATAGACTTTGGCCATCAAGGTTATTAGGATTAGGGCTCCATCATTAATGATCTAAGGCTTGTCATGGACATTAGGGCAAGGGATTCTTCATTAGGATTAGGGTTTCATGCTTCTTCATTAGAATTAGGCATCCTTATTTTATTAAAAGCAAGCTTTCTATGAGCATCAATCAAGGAGGGCTTGTCATCTTATAGATGAGGGCTATAGATTCATCAAGAGCAAGGATATCATATTATTAGGGCAAGGGCTTGTATATTAGGCACACAATTGGAATTAAGGGATTATACATCAATCTTCTTGTTTAGGGCATCATAGGCATCTTAGAATTCTTCGTTAATGACGTCCTTAGCACCTAGGGTTTGCATGAGGTTCATGTATCACAAGAATATTTTCCATCTCCTATAATGCCATATTGACTTCAATGACAACCTTGACCAAGAGGGGCTTCCTAGACTTAAGGATCCTTATGGAGAAATGGATTCTATGTAATCCTTGTGGAATTTGAATTGTAAATTTGTGGGACCACAAAGAAGACAAGTCGACCCAAACTAGGTCAAGTATATGGAGTTGATCATTCAAGGAGGGGCTTGACCTAATTTGGGAGGAGAATAGGATCAAAGGACTAATTTTCCTTGAGAGTTGAATGCAATGATCCAAATGAGGACACTAACTCAAAATCAACCTAGGGTAAGAGATGATCTTGTGGCTAGGGCTTGCTATCTCTCGGGATTCCATCGTCGGAATTGCTTGAAACTTGGAGGACCTCTTGATATAACCCCAACGCAGTAGTGGACCAAAATTCAAGGGAGTGGATAGAATGAATTTTTCTTGATGCCCTAGGTGATCCTTTAGGGTTAGGCCTAGAATTTGGAAAAATGAAGAAAAGAGATGTAACTTTGACAACCAAAGGGATATGAGGATCAATGCCTTATTTCTTGAGCTTAATGGAGTCAAGATACACATAGATTGAGAATTTTTGTGAGCCACAAAGCCCTAATTAATCTTTGCTAGCCTCTCCAAGGCCAACAACTAGGTCAATAGGGATTTATACTTCAAATTTACCAAAGAGATGAAGTTTCTAGGTCTTTCAACCTAAGAGGTTCCTCTAGGAACATTCACCCGATCCCTCAAAGAGTAACACATGCATTAAATTGATTATTCAAGGTCCCAGGAGAATTTTTCATTACAATTAACCCATACAAGAGTAATGATAACAATATACATGCATTTGACAAGTAATATTGTGAAAATTCGGAAACCCCGAATCTTACTGCAGTAACTGATAATATTCATTCTATTTGTTAAATTACTTAAACAAATCATTTTCAGTTTTCTACGGCAAATATCAAAATACATACACTGCAGCCTTCATAAAGAAAATTCCGCGGATAGTAAATACAAGGAAAATACTAGCACATATATAACCACAATGACACAGTTATTTTTGGACAACTGTCCCCGGAAAAACTCAATGTGGGAAAACTGGTGCAGCAGATGAGGATTTATTTTATTAATCTTCAGCAATAATTTATGTACAAGACAAAATAGAGGAAGAGTCATTGAGAGAAATTTATTGGTGAATTTCTCACACTCCCTAGCATTTCTCTGACCCCGAAGAGGACCTCCTACCCATTTCGCTAGCCTTTCTATGTCACCCTTTGTGTAGTGACTGCGTAGGCCCTGCGTCAACCCTTCTGCGCTGATGATCTGCGCCCCTCCTATATACTACCTCTTCCAGATTTGTCCTGCACTCTCAAACTATGTTGATGCTCTCTCTCTCCCACTTGCAACTCACTCTCTAATTCAATTTTCTCTTGCTGAACTTCAGCCACTGAGAAAATCGATCTTCTTGAGCAACTGAGTATTTGCTTTGGTATATTCTCCATCTACCCATCAACTTCTTATAATCTTCTATTGGAGCACCAACGACCAAGATTAAACCATAATCGATGGCTAAGATTAACTAGAAATCAATCCATGTCTTATTCTAGAAGATTCTCACGACTTAATTAATACCCTTTAATTAACCATATTTCCTAAGTTTAGACTTAGGAACCATTAAAAAAAAGTTAATTATTTTAATTAAGATGCCTCTAGGTGGAATTTTCAGAAACGACTTTGGATTTTGGAGAATACATGTATTCTAGCATCTCCACAAAATTTAGTGGCTAGAATACATCCGAGGCTACAAAAATCAACACTCCGTCTTAGCGAGGAATGTGTTCTACTATTGTCCTATCACGCTGCTGATGTCCGGCTATTGTTGCTTACCAAAAACTGTGTAACTCTGGTTAGCGTTGCATTTGTGTTGCTGCTAACCTTGTTGAACTATTGTCAACTAATGCATCTTATTTGCAACTCCCTCTCAATTGCTGCTGTTGAAAATCTATTGAAATGGATTCCCCACCATACCCATCTATTCTCTGAATTGGATGAACTTATCTCCCCCTAGAGCTTTTGTGAGTATGTCTGCTACTTGATCGCCTATGGGGACACACTGCAGCTGAACTGCCCCACGTTGAACACAATCCCTGATGACATGACATCAGATATCAATGTGCTTCAACCTATCATGAAATACTAGATTCTCAGAGAGTTTTATGCCACTCTGATTATCACAGTGAACACTGGTCGCTCCCATTTTCTTCCTGAAAAACTCACCAGCAATTTCCTAAGCCATATGGCTTCACATGTAGCTGTGTTATCCGCCATATATTTTTCTTCTACTGAGCTAAGTGCTACTGACTTCTGCTTCCTTGTGCACCAAGAGATCATTCCTCATCCAATGTTGAAGCAATACCCATAGTACTTTTCTTGTCCACTGAGCTACCTGCCCAATCTGCATATGTGAATTTGCTCAACTTGACGTCATCTACTAGAGTGTATTTCAACCCGAGCCCGACTGTTCCCCGCACATATTTGAGAATGTGCCTAGCTTCTGCCCAATGTACCCTTTTCGGTTCCACCAAGAACTGACTAAGGGTATTGACAGAGAAACAAATGTCTGGCCTGGTGTTGACCAGATACATGAGTGACCCAATTAGTTGTCTGTACAAGGTGGGGTCGACTTCCCTGTCCCCTGAGGCATCTATCCTTTTCCAGTTGGTAATCATGGGTGTTACCATGGGTATGCAATCCTGCATTCTGAATCTCTTCAAAATTTCTATAGCATATCTCCCTTGCCCAAGGAAGATTTCCCCATTCTTTTGCCATACTTTCAGACCCAAAAAAATAGTGCATCAGCCCCATATCCTTCATGTCGAATTCTGTTGCAAGGTTCCTTTTGCAGTCCTCTATGAGCCTCGATGATCCTGTAAAAAATAGATCATCTACATATAAAACCAAAATGAGAGGCTCATTCTCCACCATCAGATAGTAGAGATTGGGATCTGCATCACTCTTGATGAGTCCTAACTGCTGCAAGTAACTATCAATCTGACCGTACCACGCTCTCGGTGCTTGCTTGAGCCCACATAGGGCTTTCTTCAATCTGCATACACGAGTGTGCTTCTCATGAGTTTCGAAGCCTTCAGGTTGCTCTATGTACACCTCTTCTTCTATCACCTCGTTCAAGAATGTTTTCTCGACGTCCATCTAGTGAATTTCCCATACCATTTGTGCTATTAGGGATATGACAGGTCTGATAGAGGTATATCTAGCAACTGGGGCGAAGGTCTCCTCATAATCTATTCCTTATTTTTGTGCATACCCCTTTGCCACGAATCTAGCCTTATACTTCTCTACACTGCCATCTGCAACGTACTTGATCTTGTAGATCCATCTGGAACCGACAACTGATCTATCCTTTGGTTTAGGCACCACCTCCCAAACATCATTTGTCATGATAGAACTGTATTCTTCTATCATGGCATCCACCCACACCTGATGTTGTGTGACTTCCTAAAAGCTGGAGGGTTCTGCAACCTGAGCCACCAAGGCCTGGTATTTATTAGGTTGCCTGCGCTGCCTCTTGTCAGTTCTAGGAGCTCTGATAAACTATTATACGTCCTTCAAGGTCTGACACACTTCCCTACTGGTCCTACCATTGGTGGTGGGAGGTTCAATCTGTTCCTCTACCTGTACTTGCAGCTCTATCTGCTGAAAAGTTACTAGATCTCTTGCCCCTAAGGAGATGCTAGTACTAATCACTGTACTCGAATCCTGTGACTGTCCCCTTCTTGTTCTACCTGTGGTCCTTGCTGCTGATGGAAAAAAGGAACATCTAATGATTGATCTCATGCATGCATCTCTCGAGATTTTCTAAAAGCTCTGTCTTCCATGAACTTTACATCTTGCCTCACTACGATCTTCTTGCTGCCATGAACGTAGATTTTGTATGGCTTTGAGGTCTCACTATATCCCGCGAGATACCCCTTTTCTGCAGTCTGATACAACTTACTATGCTTTTGATTTGGAATGTAACAATAGGCCACACTCCCGAATATCCTCAAATGACTTACCTCAGGTTTCTTACCTGTGAAGACTCCCTCTGGCGTTTTCTTCCCCAAAGCTCTATGAGGTATCCTGTTTTGAATGTACACTGGATTGTTGCATGTTTCTTCCCATAGGAATCTAGGCAAATCTTGATCATACAACATGGCCTTTGCTGCCCCAACTATAGTTCTATTCTTCGACTCTGCTATTCCATTCTGTTGTGGATTGTAGGGAGTTGTCCACTCTCTTTTGATACTTTTCTTTGCGTAGAAATCTATGAAGTCTTTATCCGTGTATTCTCCACCATTATTTGAATGCAGTACCTTGATCATTTTCCCTGTCATGTTTTCTACGAAAGCCTTGAACTCTCGAAATCGATCAAAAACATCATCCTTGGTCTTTAAGAAGTAGATCCAGGATTTTCTGGAATGGCCATCAATGGGCCGCAAATATCTGAGTGTATGAATCCCAACACGCCATTGGCTTTGGTGTCACTTCTGGGAAACGTTGCTTTTGCGTACTTTCCAAGTACACATCCTCGACATAGATCATCGTGCTCGGTGCTAAGAGTTGGAACTCCTGTTACAGTCTATTGAGTGATCCATGGTGCAAGTGTCCCATCCTCCTGTGCCATAGTTCATTCAACTCCTTCCTATTGTTGTTATCACTGCCTATCAGTGCCATTGGAGAATCGATCTGCAATCTATATAGTCCATTGCTTCGAGCTCCAATTTGTCTCACCTTCTTCTAGGTAGGATGCTTGACATATACTTTCTTCCCACAAAGTATACATCGTACCCCTTGTCCTGCAACTGGGACATTGAAATTAGTTTTATACCCAATCTTGGCACATGTAGTACATTCATGGTGCTTTTCCTAGTTCCTGCTAACGTCTGAAAATCTATGGTGCCTATCCCTATAGGAGTACACTGTTGCCCATAGTGATTTGGAAGTCAACTTTCTCGTCTTGATAGCTCAAGGAATATTCCCTTACTCTATTCATATGAGCTAAAGCTCTGATATCAATATACCAGACACCAGCTGAAGCTGATCCTGACAGACACTTAAACTCATCTTCCAATCTGGAAGATAATTCTGAGGTTTCTTGATTATCCATAATTTTCTGTACTATTTCCTTCCTAACACTGAAGTCGCTGCTCTGCGTGGAAATTGCTGCGCTGCTCCCTCTGCCCCTGACAAATCTCGATCCAAAAACTTTTATTCTTTGTGAACTGACTCAAAGAATTATTGTTCCACGAAGAAATTTGCTCACCTAGCAAATGAATTGCACAACCTCTTTGGGGTTTTGAATTGCTGCTGAGGCAGTGCTTTTTGAAATCGTTCTCCCGTCTGCAACTGAGTTCTTCCTGCTTTACCAGTGCTCCGATACCACGTGAAAATTCGTAAACCCCGAATCCTACTGCAATAACTGATAATATTTCTTCTATTTGTTAAATTACTTGAACAAATTATTTGCAATTTTCTACGACAAATATCAAAATACATGCACTGCAACCTTCACAAATAAAATTATGTGCAAAGTAAATACATGGAAAATACTAGCACATATATAACCACAGTGACAGTTATTTTGGACAATTGTCTCCAGAAAAACCCAATGTGGGAAACTCGGTGTTGCAGATGAGGGTTTCTTTTATTAATCTCAGCAATAATTTATGTACAAGACAAAATAGAGGAAGAGTCATTGAGAGAAATTTACTGGTGAATTTATCACACTCCACGACATTTCTCTGACCTCGAAGAAGACCTTTTTCCCCTTTCGCAGGTCTTTCTGTGTCACCCTTTGTGCGGTGACTATGTAGGCCCTGCGTCGACCCTTTTGCGTTGATGATCTGTGTCCCTCCTCCGCATTGCCTTCTCCATATTTGTCCTGCACTCTCAGACTATGTTGATGCTCTCTCTCTTCCACCTACAACTCACTCTTCGTTGGTCTTTCTGTGTCACCCTTTGTGCAGTGACTATGTAGGCCCTGCGTCGACCCTTCTGCGTTGATGATCTGTGTCCCTCCTCCGCGTTGCCTTCTCCATATTTGTCCTGCACTCTCAGACTATGTTGATGCTCTCTCTCTTCCACCTACAACTCACTCTTTGATTCTATTTTCTCTTGCCGAACTTCAGCCACTAAGAAAATTGATCTGCTTGAGCAACGGAGTATCTGCTCTGGTGTATTCTCCATCTACCCGTCGACTTCTTATAATCTTCTATTGGAGCACTAATGACCAAGATTAAAATATAATCAATGGCTAAGATTATCTAGAAACCAATCCATGTCTTCTTCTAGAATATTCTCACCATGACTTAATTAATACCCTTTGATTAACCAGATTTCCTAAGTTTAGACTTAGGAACCATTAAAAAAAAGTTAATTATTTTAATTAAGTCATCTCTAGGTGGAATTTCCATAAACGATTTCTGGGTTTTGGAGAATACAGGTATTCTAGCCTCGCCACGAAATTTCATGGCTAGAACACATCCAATGCTATAAAAATCAACAAAGATAACAAGAATAACATAGAAAATTTGACTTACACGAGAGAGAGAGTATATCCATTCATCCACTTTACACTAGAAAGAAGCTCCAAAGACTAGCGAAAATCCAAACATCATAGTCAAAAGTGTGAAAATCTCTCAAGAGATACTAATCCAATCCAAGTGATGATGACAGAAATGAATCATCCTCTCATCTATTTATACAGTCCAATAGGGGATTTGAATAACCTAATTTGTCTTATTTAGCCCCAAATATTAAAATAATGCTCAACAATGACATGACTTGTTGATAAGCTCACCATAATAGCTCAATAATACAACAATAAAGCCTCTCAAATGGGAAAAATAGTATACATAATGAGTCGTTGGGCCATTGAGAAGGCCTAGTGGAGTCCAAAGTGTGCCATGGTGTTAGAATGGACTCCAAACATAGTGGATAAGGGGTTGGTTCCTTGATATCCAAGCAAGTCACATGTGGTGTCCCCAAGTGGGTGTGGGGACACTATGACATCCTCATGGGTCTCCAAGTGGATTGACAATGCTTGTTAACCATATGTAAGGGCTAGGATGATGACATAAGCCCTCCCTTTGTGTCTTGCAATGAGACACATCCTCATCTGGACCCTGGAACATCTGCAAAATGTATAGTTCAAGTGTGGAGCCAGTGAAAATTCCAAACCAGAAGCCTATTGCAGCAACTAGAAATTATTCTCCTAATTGTTAATTTTATTTAACAATTTATTTAATGTTTGCCACAACAAATACTGAATAAATCACATTGAAATCTACACAAATACACTTGCGGAAGAATAAATGCTGGAAGAAATGCTAGCGCACACATAAAATAACATACTTACTTTTGGACAAAAGTCCCTGGAAAAACTCAACTTGGGAAAACCGGTACAGCAGATGAGGGTTTTAATATTATTCAGCAGTGAAAAATCTAAGTACAATTTGGATGCTTGAAACTGGCAATCCACAGGAAGAAAATTTGGGAAAAATATTGATGGAAATTTCCCTTCTCCCACAGGCAATCTCTAGCACAACTTGCCTTTAGAAAACTCGACCTCCAAACCACAGCGTGAGCCTATCCATCATTGTCTCTGCGTTGTCTGCCACACGTGTGGCTCGAAATTGCCATCGATGAAGTCATTCTACCTCCAGCTGCTAAGGGAATCATCTCTCCAACCTTCTAGAACTTTTGCCTAGCCTTTGGAACTGAGAATGATTTTTCCTCAGCAACAAATCGATCTGCCTGCTAAAGCTACTACGTAGAGCCTCTACGTTGCCTCTTTGGGATAACTCGTCCCTCTTGCTGTTGCCTCTCTGGATTTGGAAATATTTCCTCCAGGTCACTGTCCCTGCCCCTCTCGCATTGCTTCGATCTCTAACTATATCTCCGGCAACTCACTGCTACTACTTTGGAAATCGATCTGCTCAGAAATCGAATCTCTCAAGTGTCGTCTTCATGAACACATCGACCTCCTCTTATAATCTGCATGAGTTTCTAGATGATTCTCGCCTTGACTCAATTAATATTGATTAATTAACTAGATTTCGTAAGTTTAGACTTGGGAAATATTTAAAAACTGGTTAATAATCTAATTAAGTCATTTCAAGGTGGAATTTCCAGAAACAATTTCTGGGTTTTGGAGATCTCATATATTCTAGCCTCTCCACAAAATTTCAATGCTAGAACACATTTGATGCTACAAAAACTAACACTCCCTCTTATTGAGGAATGTGTTCTAGTGCTACTGTACACCCTATAGCAGCACCCTGTCTCTATATCATCTCTTATCACGCAGCTGGTGTCTGGCCATACTGCCCACCAACCATTGCGCAACTCTCATATATGCTACATCTGTCCTGCTATTGGCCCTGCTGTCAACACTGCAACTCCCTCTCATCTGTTGTTGCTGTAATTACAACATCTGCAACCGAAAAGCATCCAAAATACTGAATCAATTGTGATCAGTATAATGCATCTGTCACCCATGTCTCTGACTGCTGCTAGTATCTGCACTGTCACTAAAGAATCTGTGCTACTGCTGACTCTACACTGTGCCAACTGCACTACTGCCAAATCTACACTGCGCTCCCCAGTATCTGACTCCTTCTAGTCCCTGCAACTGTCACTCTGGCATCTGACTGCATCCACTGTCACTAATCCATCCTGCTATTGAATAACTGTGGCCCCCCATAGCAAGGTATTGATCCATGAGGTGGACTCTTCAAGGATCCTACCCATCTGTAGCACTCTAGGGCTACAACTCCAAATCACGCCACCTCACTCCTGGAGGTATATCAACGATCATAACAAAGTCTTCCTCCAACCTGGAGGAATCCGATCGATCTCAGCATGTGTTGCAACTTGGTCTAGATTCTCCTCTTTGTCCTTCTTTCTAGGAGGACACTGGGTATTGTAGTGACCGAGTTCACCACACCTGAAGCACTTGACCTTCGACAAGTCCTTCTTCTTCCTTTGCTCCCCTCTCCCTCACTGGGAACCTTCAATGCGAGGACCACATTCTCCTCCACCTCATTTTGTCCGTTGTTGCTGCCACTGTTGGAGCTCTTTAGAAGAACTCGCCTCAATTCCTCCTGCTACAAGTCAACCCACATCCTATCCTAGTCTAGTAACTTGTCTTTGCCCAATATGCTTATGACAAAGACCTGCCAGTCCCCAAAGGCGCTGTTGAGTGCCAATCTCACAATATATGTGGGTTGAGACGCTGCCCCAACCGCTGACAATTGGTCCTGGACCTCTTGAATCCGGGTGAGGAAAGGGTCTATGCCTTCCCCCTTCTCCATTCGGATGAGCCTCAACTTCTCCTCGAGGTACTTCGTTCGCTGCTCGGGAGTACCCTGATACAATGTGGTGAGAGCATCCCACATCTTCTTGGTAGTATCTATGCTAGCTATATGTGAAACAACATCATCCTAGACTCCATCTAGGATCAATCACTTCTCCCGTGCCATCTCCTTTTTGTACTCCTTAATCTGATTTGCATCCTAGGGAACTGCTACCACTGCATCAATATATGTTTGCAGGCCAAATTCATCTAGGAGGAAGCACATCCTTGCCTTCCAGATGACATAGTTGGAAACCCATCCAACCTATCCTAATCATGAAGCCCAGTAGTGGCCATCTCAACAAAATGTCGAAAATATCCTCTTTCCTTCTGCTCAGCTGCTACTCTACTATTCACACTCCTTTTTAGAGAGATTTTCTCACAACAACTATTGATCTGCAAGGAAAAATCGAACTTCTTGAGACTAGAAGTTTCCTGAGGAAAATTTTCCCTGTGTGTGCCCTTCTTATTTACACTCGATGTTGGCTCTGCTCTAGCAAACTGCTGCAAAACTTCCACGTCTAGCTGGAGATCTACTCAACGAAAAAATCTGAGCTGCCCCCTCTACCTCTAGAATCACTCAATCTGGAAAGATCGAATTTTTCTGCCCCTCACTCAGAAAAATCAAACCTCCACAAGTAATTCGGCCTCCTGACAGAATGACTACGTTGCCCTTGGGAAGTTCGGCCTGCTGCCCACAATGAGTAGCGAAATTCCTTCTCTCTTCGCTTCTCATCTGTCTGACTCATCAATTGTGCTCTGATACCATGTGAAAATTCCAAATTGGAATCCTATTGCAGCGATTGGAAATTACTCCCCTAATTGTTAATTTAATTTACAATTTATTTATTGTTTGCTACAACAAATACTGAATAATTCACACTGCAATCTACACAAGTAAAACTATGGAAGAATAAACGCTAGAATAAAGACTAGCGCACACACAAAATAACACAATTATTTTTGGACAAAAGTCCCTGGAAATACCCAACTTGGGAAAACCGGTGCAGCAGATGAGGGTTTTAATAGTATGTAGCAATGAAAAATTTGAGTACAATCTAGATGCTTGAAACTAGCAATCCATAGCAAGAAAACCTGGGCAAAATACTGAAGGGAATTTCCCTTCTCCCACCGACAATCTCTGGCACAATTTTCCTTCAGAAAACTCGGCCTCCAAACCCTAGCATGAGTCTCTCTTGCACTCGAAACTGCCATTGATGAAGTTGTTCTGCCTTCAATTTCTAAGGTTATCGTCTCTCTAGCCTCCTGGAACCTCTGCTCGACCTTTGGAATTGAGAACGATTTTTCCTCATCAGCAAATCAGTTTGCTTGCTAAAGCCACTGCGCAAAGCATTTGTGCTACCTCTCTGGGATAACTTGGCCCTCTTATTGTTGCCTCTTTGGATCTAGAAATCTTTCCTCCATACACTGCTTCGATCTCTAGCTCTCTCTCTGGCAACTGATTGCTGCTACTCTGGAAATCGATCTGCTCAGAAATCGAACCTCTCAAGTGTCTTCTCCATCACCATATCGGCCTCCTCTTATAATACTTTGTTGGAGCAGCAATGGTCAAGATTAAAACTTAATCAATGGCTAGGATCGTCTTTGAATCGATCCGCGTGAGTTTCTAGATTATTCTAGCTTTGACTCAATTAATATTGATTAATTAACCATATTATGTAAGTTTAGATTTAGGAAATATTTAAAAACTGGTTAATAATCTAATTAAGTCATTTCTAGGTGGAATTTCTAGAAATGATTTCTGGGTTTTCGAGATCTCATGTATTTTGTCCTCTCCACAAAATTCCAAGGCTAGAACACATCTGATGCTACAAAAATTAACAGAGCTGGTAGGGCATGGTGAGTCAGGTGCACCATCATTTTCCAAAAGGTGGAAAACAAGCAACTGAGTGGAGCTGGTGATCCATGAATAGTTGAGGCCCATGGCTCTCAATGCCCAACCTACAAGTGCCAATGTGGCCTTCTGGAGGGCTTGGACCTCATATAGGGAGACCACCCAAATGGAGACCCGCCTGTAATCCTAGATAAGATCTAATGCATCCCCTTGCCCTCCAATACAACAAATCATTAGAATAATCAAGTAAAAGAGCTTACAAATCATGGAATCAATGGGGTATTTCGTGGTGGCATTGTTATCACCCCAAGAAACTCACCTAGGTTGTATATCAGTGATGCTCGGGAACATTACAAACTCAACAGAATGTTGGATAAATGGTGGATGAATAAAAGAAATGCTGCATATTCAAGCCAGATAACCACTTCTACTATGATTGACCCCAGACATGGGTGAACACCCCCAAACTACAAGGCTTTTAACCACCAATTACTCACAGTTAAACAAAATGTGATGATGGAGAAGACTGACTACACCAACAGATACACAGGATCCTGTGATGGCCAACTGCAACGAATAAAGAGGTTTGTAAATCTATTATCTAATACTCAGAGAGCATGACAACTCTTCTGGTATTAAAACAACAGAAACCTGCAAGCAATTTCAATGAAATAGCTAAATTCTAACACAGAGGTGGGATGACAGCCCCTCTGATGCTAAACATTCACAACACATGAATAAATGAAAAACAGGCACAGCCTGGAACATAGAAGAAGTGAGAAGTGAGCAAATGACAACAAAAGAAGCTTGTATTAGTTGGAAATGAAGACCAAACGCTGCAGGTCTCACAGTAGTTACAGTCTCCAGAAGTTGAAGCTTACAACAGAGTAAGACTCATCTAACATTTATCAACCTATTACATTGTTTTTTTGGGTATATATAGAATCTGTTTACAAAATACTTTTGCTAGGTTATGCGTGGAGGTGTCTTAAACATTTACAATTTGATATGGGTCTTCTGATTCATTCTGACTGTTTTAAATGAACAAAATGGCTCTTTGTGTACTTCAGTGTCCTTCCTAAATAGTTGAAATATTATCTTGATAATTTTCAATAACTGCGAGCTGCTCGAGGAACATTCTCCTCATCCTTGGCCGTATTGTCTTTGAATGCAGGTAGCTGAGAATTTAACACACAGAGTACAGGGAGTTGACGGCTTGCTTTCTCCTCTGTGTGCGCAGAGCAGGTCCAAAACACTGATGAATACACTGAAAAACACTTTGAAAACGAACAGGGGTCGAGATGAAACACTGGCCGTCGGATGGATTGCATGGACGATCAAGATATGTTGGTGGAAGGCACAAAGGCGCAATTTGAATATGAGCCGTTAGATTAGAGAAATGGACGGCGGAGATCATGCTAGAGTGAACTATTGGGAGGCGGATGAACAGTGTGAATGAGGGTCGTCGGATCGCTGTCAGGCAGATCCGACGGCGATCGGGTGGCAAAAGAAGGCGATAGTTAACGGGTGGGGAAACGGTACGATGCCGGGAAGTGGTTTTCCCGCACCACCTTTGTGCTGCGGCGGTTTACGTACAAGGGAAATGCAATGCAATGCAAATGCGCCGCGTGGCAACTACTTTGGGTGAGAAACCACTTTCCCGGGAGCTAACAGGCACGCAGGTAACGGGAGAGGGACGAGCGACTGCCATCGGATGATGAAGCGGGATGATCGGACGACAGAAAATAAATGCACGGGTTTATTGTTGACACGACGGGTGATGTGACAAGTAAAACTGTGGGCCTGGGCTCTATCAAAACTGAGGGTTATAAATTATATTATATGCACGTGTTTTAACAAAAACATAAGTTAATACAATTTATAAAGGGCTATCGGGGTTTTAACGTTAAACATAAAAATGCTCGGGGATTAAAGGGAAAAGAGGTAAACGAGGTTGTGAAGGGATTAAGCGGGAAAAATGAAAAGGGGCAGGGTAAAATAAATCTGCCATGAGCTCCTTAGCCACCAAAACCCATTTTCCAACTAGATTTTAATCCTTACACATTGAATTTGTAGCATAGCTAACAGGCATGCCCTTCCATAGTTGGATTTGGCATGTACAAGTGTCTCGAAGCTCAATAAGGGGGTTAATCAAGGGCCCTATTAGGTGGTTTCATTCTTTAAAGGGGGTGACATGTCCATGGTACATCCATCAGGTGGTAGGTGGCACGTGATATAGTGATGAAACAGAGTGGGGATTAGGGGAATGCTCCATGCCACATGTCATGATACAAGGGTAGTTATGATGAGGGAAGACCACACTTGGGTGTATGAGTGTAAGAGGACACGTTAACTCTTGCTTCAGCTAGTTCAAACTTCCAGGAGGATGTAGGGACAGAAATTGAACTACTGAGTTGAGGGAGTTTGAAGGAGAATTTTGGCCAGCGAATTGAGGAGAAATTTCATTGAGGGTGGACCAACATTTGTGGAGAATTTTTGGGCTGGAAGCTGTTTCTCCTGAGAGAGCCAAACTCACCATTTTAGGGCCTCCGCAGAAGTATTACTGGGCAAAATTTGTGGGGCTGGATTCATCTTATCTGTGTTGGGTTTTCGAAGGAATTTCAGTCACATCTTCTGGAGGAAATTTGCAGTGCAATCCTACAGCTAATTGAGAAGGAATTGGTGACATATCTTGAATTGTGGGGGACATATAAATTGTCAAGGAGGGCGTAGCACCAAATTTGGGTAATTCTGGGAGCTCGGAATTAGCCCAAATCATTTCTAGGTTTTGTTGGACTAGCCTCAAGGAGTCTGCTCCTAATTTTTCATAATTTTTGGAGGAGTATTGGTACCCCAAAACAGCGGAATTATTTAGCAACAAGTTAGGAGTGAGCTTAAATTTTGGGTCCCAGGTGGTTGGTAGAATTTTCCAAAACCCTTTTTGGGTTTTTCTGGGTTTTTTAGGAAGGATCACAAACTTAAATTTACATAATTTTCTGGGTAGTTTTGAGGAGCTAAATCAAGTGTCCAAGTCAGCTAGCAGTGTAAAAAACTGGGTCAGCGCAGATTTCTGGAGGGACAAACTATTGCAGTAGTTGGACATTGAGAAGATTGATCACCTAGGGCTTGTAGCTTTCCTTGAGCAAGCCCAGGTGCACTCCTTCCATTTTTTATTGTACTTTAGCAGTTCACATATAACAAAGTTTCCCATTTTGGTGTTCAAGAGCATTTTTTGTTATGGGTATTTGCTAAAATTTGTTGTGCTATTATTTTGGTGCATGTCTTTGATTATCACTGTAAAATTTCTATTTAGAACATTAAAGTAGTATCAGAGCATGATCTTGGCCAACTGTGGGCAAGCTAACAAGATCATGGAGGAGTTGATGAGGCAGAGCCAACAATTGGTGAAGTAGAACCAACAAATCCAAGAGGAGATGCAACAAATGATACATAACCATCAGAGAACATAAGCATATGCACACACACCCTAGCCGTACAACACCCATACGTATGGCCAGTCTGGCCATCCTACCATGCCTCATTTCTTGGATGAACAAGAGGAGGAGAAGTATGGTTCAGGAGTTGGATCGTCAGGTAGAGGAGGGAAGTTAGAGGGTGAGTCCAAGAGACGACTTTGCTGGTGGAGACCTGGTTTTAGACATCAAGAGGTTGAGGGTATGCAAGGTGATAAGGAGCACGTAGATACACCCAGTGCGACACAGGAGCCACCCTGGCGGGAGTTTCCTTTGGTAGCCCCAATTGACATGTTGGTGGAGACAATTGGGCACACACCCATAGGACCATCCATTGATGAGGTTCCAGTAGGCGCAGAGGTGCCTAGAGTTGTGACAAAGTTCCAAGATGACCGCTACCTACAGCAGCAGGGAGAGCACCTTGAGGAGCGTGAGCTAGATGAGGATGTTATGATTGAGGATGTTAAATTGGCAACTAGGGCCAAACTCCATGTGGGTCGACTTATTTATGGCAGCTGATATTTTTATTGGAACCCTCTCGTCGAGAGGTGTAGGATTGATCCAAAGATCATCCGATTCCGATAAGTATTTATGGAGATATGAATTTATTTTGTTTATGAAATTATTATCAAGCCGATCAGCGCTTATGTAGGCTCTAGAAGCCCAAACGTCATGACTATTCATTATATACATTTTAGTATAAATAGAAGAAGACTTTAAGTCATTCCACACTAACTCTTTCGTGATCTCTCTTCATCCTGTTTTGGGTTTGATGGAGAAGAGATCTAAAAGGAGTGCCCTAATATCTACGATGCCCTAATGGAGAATGTAGTCATGAATTAGCAGGCAATGGAGATGCATCCATATTCGAATAAAGGCGCAGGGATATAAGTAAATGCAGGACATAAAGAACAGTTATGATACGCTGTTCATATATCCAATATTGTTCATGTTATATACGCAATATGGAACCACTTTATACGCAGTCATATGAGGAATGGTTATACGCAGTCATATGAGGAATGGTTTATACACAGTCATATGAATATGGAATCATGTTATATGGAACCACGTTAGCCGCAGTTGAGGAATAATGAAGCCGCATCAATGGAGACCTGTTCACGCATTCCTTTGCCATTCTATACACATATATACGCTATACAGTAAAGGAAGGGTAGCCGCAGTTGAAGAAACATGAAGCCGCATCAATGGGGACCTGTTCACGCATTCCTCTACCATTCTATACACATATATACGCTATACAGTAAAGGAAGGGTAGCCGCAGTTGAAGAAATATGAAGCCGCATCAATGGAGACCTGTTCACGCATTCCTCTGCCATTCTATACATATATACGCTATACAGTAAAGGAAGGGTAGCCGCAGTTGAGGAATAATGAAGCCGCATCAATGGAGACCTGTTAACGCAGTCAATGGAGACCTGTTCACGCAGTCTAAGAACTTCGCGTTCTTCCTCTCTGAAATTTCGGGTGCAGTAGCCACAGTCAAAGCGTAAGTGATATCACTCGTATACATATCAAATGGACAAAGAGGACCGTGTATCTAATGCAACCTCGACATGTTATAAACAGTGATCAGGATTACCAGAAGTAAGAAGGGTTACATCTCGGCTTTGTATTTAGATCTGTCTAGACATATCACAATGATGAAATATGTGATACTCGGCCTACCTGTGATTGAAGGAATTATCTTCGGATGAATAAATCAGAGAAGGCTAATGATGATCTTGGAATATCTATGAGCAACATCTCGTCATACCTGTAAGTGTTCTCATCAACCGGATGGAGCTGAAGGGTATTAAGTCCTGTAGCTAGGATCTCGGCATATACTTATATTTGTTTCTATTAACTCACATACCTCAAGGGGAATTAGAGTACTGATGTATGACATAAACCAATCACTGTCATTGTAATAGAGCAGTCACAATGACAAGGATCATAAGTAGTAATGATGGTTACAGTGTCAACATAATGAGAATGATAAGGATGAATAGTCTCTGATCATGATGGGCATGGGCAGCAAAATGATGAATAGGACAACATCATGATGAATGAGAGCATGATGCATGGGCAGCATAATGATCATGGGCAGCATGATGAATGGGCAGCATGATGATGGATAAGATCATGGACATGGGCAGCATGATGATAATCATGATTAGTGCAGCATGGTGTTGTATGCAGTGGTACAGCTGAGAACCAAATGCAGCACGATGACAGGGGAAAGAGCCACCTTGGAGAATCAGTTGAAGCAGAATGTCTTCAACTGATATCATTGTTATACGAGATGATCTATGCTTAGATCCAGACAAGTCAAAGTGTTGACTTCTGTTGTAATTGTACTATCTCTCTCTCTCTTTCTCTGCTGAACTTTGAAGATAAAAGAAGATTTGATCAAAGGGTTTCCCCACACATTGTGGGGTTTGTCCCTGGCTCGCGCCACATCTTGTGTCCTCTTGTCTTGGCTTGTCTTCTGTGTTTTATATTTATGTTCTATCTGCAATTTATCGTAATGCTGATGTGATTGCTAACTGTGAAAATTTAAATAAATTGCTCTAGCATAGAACATACCAAAAATTAACATGGTATCAGAGCTGAGGTGAAGACAATGCCCAAGCAGGAGTGAAAGAGCAATCACCGAAGACAGTTGGGACAAGACAGAAGGATCAATGGGTTCCTCATAATTCACCTAGGGTGAAGTCAAAGAAGAGAATGTTATCAGAATGGCGCAGCGGAAGATTCTGATGGTCCATCTTAGAATCACTTCATTGGGAAGTTCGGATCTAAGGGTGGAAGGAAAGGCGGATGCCTTGTTGAAATAAGTTCGGCCGTTATGCAAAGGAGTGTCCGAATGGCAGAGACACATCTCTTGATGAAGATAACAATCATTCCTGGGACATCTTCAATGATCAAAAGAATGACTGGTAATGCAGGTCATCAAGGAAATGGTTGACTCTTCCACGAAAGCAAGGAACCCCAAAATCTCTTTTATGTACCTGATCGAACTTGATGTCCATCTCGGAAATGGGAGTCAAAGGTTACAGGGTGGCACTTATCGATGGAAAGGTACATGTTTGAACATAGATCTTTTAAAGATGTTTTTGAGTTCAGGGTTGTATCAAGTTGCAGGAAGTCCACTGGGGACCATGTCCATTGACTCAGCACCGGAGGTCTATGAGTCAAATGGTGACTTGGATGCCTGAATTCAAAAAGAAGAACGAAGGTACATATCTGAAAAGTACCGAAGGAAAATATTATAAGGGGACCATTCCCCTCATGCAGCAGGTTCACAGGTTTGGAACAACCCGAGGAGTTTGAGAATCATGATCAAGGAATCTCATGTATAAAGGTGGAAGAAGTCCCTCTATGAAGAAAAACACCTCGGGCATAGTATGAGAGGATTGATAGCTATCTAATGCAGCTGAGATTCACTAGGAGTGAAACTGATCCAAACCATTACTCGAAGGTTGTGGATGATAAACCTCTCGTACCGGCACCTATGTCTGACAGGTGCGGACCCTCTCATTTATAGGAGACAGAGGGAGTTGGATTCTGAATGTGGGAAGATAAGTTGCAAGCTTGTGACTGCCTCGAGGATCTTAACTTTCAGAAGTTATATGGTAATGATGTCGGACCAGATTTGGGAAATGCCTCTGAGTTTCATAAACTCATTCGCGTTGATGTTCTTGGAGAACCTCTGTCCGGACATCTGTGTTGCAGTTAGCATGGTGAGCTCATATTTGGTTGAGCCTCACTAGATTGGTGCCAAGAATCTTCTAAGATATCTTCAGGGCACAATCTCTCATGAATTGAGATACACTGCCGGAAATATGAAACCACATGATTATTCGAATGATGAGTGGGCAGGAAGTATGGAGGATCACTAGAGCACTTTTCAGTGCTGTTTGGAATCTGCCTTGATATCCTGGATGAGCAGGAAGCAGAAGTCGGTGACTTTGAGCATCACCAAGGCAGAATACATTGCTGATAGTATGGCCTTCTGTGAGGCAGTCTGGTTGCTGAAGCTCTTCAGTGAGCTATATCACTGTGAATCTCTGTGACAACCAGAGATGGGATTCGATTATTGAGGAATCCCATATTTGACAATTGCTCCAGCAGATAGACATCAATTACTGCCTTATTTGGGATATGATAAGTCGATGATCAAGGAGGCTCCATCACACTGAGATGATGTACAGGACAGAGCCTTGAGGAAAGATCAAATTTGTGATTTTCCCGAACGACTTGGAGTCATCGAGAGACCTTTGTAAAAGGGTCCTGCATGCTGCATACATTGAGCTCTAGGAGCTTTGGGGGGCTTGCAGTTCTATTGGAGCAACATACGACCACAGGGTGACTCACCCTCCCCTGGTGGTGCGCACTGAAACAAGATGATTCGCTTTCTTGTGGGACAATATGATTCGCTCTCTTGTGGGACAAGATGATTCGCTCTCTTGTGTAGCAGGATGATTAGTTCTCCTGTGAGGCTTGGATTGATGTGTTCTCCATGGTGATTGTAGCAGGATTGATGTGTTCTCCTGTGAGGCCTGGATTGATGTGTTCTCCATGGCGATTGTAGCAGGATTGATGTGTTCTCCTGTGAGGCCTGGATTGATGTGTTCTCCATGGCGATTGTAGCAGGATTGATGTGTTCTCTTGTGAGGCCTGGATTGATGTGTTCTCCATGGCAGCCTGGATTGATGTGTTCTCCATGGCGATTGTAGCAGGATTGATGTGTTCTCCTGTGAGGACAGGATTGATTAAGTTCTCCTGTCGAGGCTTCCTACCCATGCAGTCTGGGACTCATGGGAAGTACCTCTCATCTGATCAATGAGTAGGGAAATGAAGTTAGGGACCATAGTAATAGCGATGGACGCATCGTTGTATCTACCGTACTCCCTACGCTAGGATGTCCTCCATTGATCTGGGATCAATGATACTGGTCTGGGACCAGTGGTAGGAGTTGTACATACTATGACGCTGACTTCGGGTCGGCTGAGACTGGTCTGGGACCAGTGGTACATACTCCGAGACTGACTTCGTGTCAGTGCAGTACTGGTCTGGGACCAGTGAGAGTCGTACATACTATGACGCTGACTTCGGGTCAGTTGAGATTGGTCTGGGACCAGTGGCACTCTGAGACTAACTTCGAGTTAGTGGAGAATGATATGACTCATTCTCGATCAATTCTTCTTCTTCATAGTTCAGCAGAGTTGAGCAGAGCAGAGCTAGCAGAGCCAGCAGTGCTGAGCAAAGCAGAGCTAGGAGAGCCAGCAGAGCTGAGTAGAATAGAGCAGAGCCAGCAGAGCTGAGCAGAGTTGGGTAGAACAGTGCAGGGCACTGATGGCAGAGATAGTACAGTCGTACATATGGATCAGCGGATGGAGTTCTCCCTAGTTGAGAGGGAGTGTTAAATTGGCAACTAGGGCCAAACTCCATGTGGGTCGACTTATTTATGGCAGCTGATATTTTTATTGGAACCCTCTCGTCGAGAGGTGTAGGATTGATCCAAAGATCATCCGATTCCGATAAGTATTTATGGAGATATGAATTTATTTTGTTTATGAAATTATTATCAAGCCGACCAGCTCTTATGTAGGCTCTAGAAGCCCAAACGTCATGACTATTCATTATATACATTTTAGTATAAATAGAAGAAGACTTTAAGTCATTCCACACTAACTCTTTCGTGATCTCTCTTCATCCTGTTTTGGGTTTGATGGAGAAGAGATCTAAAAGGAGTGCCCTAATATCTACGATGCCCTAATGGAGAATGTAGTCATGAATTAGCAGGCAATGGAGATGTATCCATATTCGAATAAAGGCGCAGGGATATAAGTAAACGCAGGACATAAAGAACAGTTATGATACGCTGTTCATATATCCAATATTGTTCATGTTATATACGCAATATGGAACCACTTTATACGCAGTCATATGAGGAATGGTTATACGCAGTCATATGAGGAATGGTTATACGCAGTCATATGAATATGGAATCATGTTATATGGAACCACGTTAGCCGCAGTTGAGGAATAATGAAGCCGCATCAATGGAGACCTGTTCACGCATTCCTCTGCCATTCTATACACATATATACGCTATACAGTAAAGGAAGGGTAGCCGCAGTTGAAGAAATATGAAGCCGCATCAATGGAGACCTGTTCACGCATTCTATACACATATATACGCTATACAGTAAAGGAAGGGTAGCCGCAGTTGAAGAAATATGAAGCCGCATCAATGGAGACCTGTTCACACATTCCTCTGCCATTCTATACATATATACGCTATACAGTAAAGGAAGGGTAGCCGCAGTTGAGGAATAATGAAGCCGCATCAATGGAGACCTGTTAACGTAGTCAATGGAGACCTGTTCACGCAGTCTAAGAACTTCGCATTCTTCCTCTCTGAAATTTCGGGTGCAGTAGCCGCAGTCAAAGCGTAAGTGATATCACTCGTATACATATCGAATGGACAAAGAGGACCGTGTATCTAATGCAACCTCGGCATGTTATAAACAGTGATCAGGATTGCCAGAAGTAAGAAGGGTTACATCTCGGCTTTGTATTTAGATCTGTCCAGACATATCACAATGATGAAATATGTGATACTCGGCCTACCTGTGATTGAAGGAATTATCTTCGGATGAATAAATTAGAGAAGGCTAATGATGATCTCGGAATATCTATGAGCAACATCTCGTCATACTTGTAAGTGTTCTCATCAACCGGATGGAGCTGAAGAATATTAAGTCCTGTAGCTAGGATCTCGGCATATACTTATATTTGTTTCTATTAACTCACATACCTCAAGGGGAATTAGAGTACTGATGTATGACATAAACCAATCACTGTCATTGTAATAGAGCAGTCACAATGACAAGGATCATAAGTAGTAATGATGGTTACAGTGTCAACATAATGAGAATGATAAGGATGAATAGTCTGATCATGATGGGCATGGGCAGCAAAATGATGAATAGGACAACATCATGATTGATGAGAGCATGATGCATGGGCAGCATAATGATCATGGGCAGCATGATGAATGGGCAGCATGATGATGGATAAGATCATGGACATGGGCAGCATGATGATAATCATGATTAGTGCAGCATGGTGCTGTATGCAGTGGTACAACTGAGAACCAAATGCAGCACGATGACAGGGGAAAGAGCCACCTTGGAGAATCAGTTGAAGCAGAATGTATTCAACTGATATCATTGTTATACGAGATGATCTATGCTTAGATCCAGACAAGTCAAAGTGTTGACTTCTGTTGTAATTGTACTATCTCTCTCTCTTTCTTTCTCTGCTGAACTTTGAAGATAAAAGAAGATTTGATCAAAGGGTTTCCCCACACGTTGTGGGGTTTGTCCCTAGCTCATGCCACATCTTGCGTCCTCTTGTCTTGGCTTGTCTTCTGTGTTTTATATTTATGTTCTATCTGCAATTTATCGTAATGCTGATGTGATTGCTAACTGTGAAAATTTCAATAAATTGCTCTAGCATAGAACATACCAAAGATTAACAGAGGAGCTACCTATGGTGGGGCAGCTCAGGTCTCCTTTTGAGTCCATGATGGAGGAGG
The DNA here is from genome assembly GCA_031772625.1 of Pinus tabuliformis. Classification (NCBI taxonomy): domain Eukaryota; kingdom Viridiplantae; phylum Streptophyta; class Pinopsida; order Pinales; family Pinaceae; genus Pinus; species Pinus tabuliformis. Next base: position 520,537,313 of record CM062819.1, read on the forward strand.
ATGAGCAGTTATCTTTTGTGCTTGCCATTGACGGGGAGCATATATATACGCATGCAACTAGCAGAGTTACAGTGCTTCTAGTCAGTAGCTCTCTTCAGGCTTACATAGACGCGGCCTGCAGTGTTGTTAGGTTACCTCTGCACATTGGAGGGAGAGTGGTTGAGTTAGCTAGACAGATCATATATGTTGACCAAGACAATGAGATGAGGCAACATGAATTGCACAGGGCGCAACGCTCGCGGGGTGGAGTTTACGTATATTGGTGCTCTTGCATTTGATCCCTGTCATGGGGTTGGATGGTGAGAGGTATTGAGTTGGTAACCAATGGAGCGGGTTAAGTGTCAGGATGTATCCATGTTCATAGTTCAATAGGGGCCACAGGTTACTAGAGGGGTTCGAGGGCCAAACTGTTTTTGGGATCCAGGTGGGATTCCCCATCACATCATGGAGTCATTCGGAGATGGTAGTAGTTGTGCGTTGGATTCGGGGATTGAGGGCACACATGCCCAAAGTTTTCTATCAGAGTTTCGAGCAACTCTAGTGGCTAGTTGGATCAACAGGGGAGTAGGTGGAGTCCGTGAGTTGTCCTGGCATGTGAATCAAATGTGGAGTCGCAGGATGATCAACATACTCTTGCAGGGGCTGATCGAAGGAGGTGGCATCGGTAGGCCACCAGAAAGAGCATTGTACAGGTATGAGGCTTTCTTATAGATATGTGGGTTACAGAGGACACTAGGTAGCAACACCTTAGTGACACCGCTGCTGGCACGTAGGGAGGTTTTCCTGTTAGATCTCTCTGAGAGGATCAGGAAGGGAGGTCCACCCATTCGAGGTCATGGAGGTGTTGTAGTAGAGATGGCGACTCTGACAGGATGCAGGTTGCTGCACACTAACTCAGCGTCTGGCTGTGGCATTCTGTGGTGTATAGAGATATGCAGTGATGAGCACCTCTTGAGTATATCCATAGTGACTTGCATACAATAAAAAAGGAGTTGGTTTTTGTCCCTTGATGCCCTCATCACAAGAAGTAGGGCACAAGAGACCCACCTGAGGCGGATGGATGTGACCCAAAGTATCATGGACATGAGAGGAGTTTTCTTGTTGGGCAGACAGACTATGCATGTGTTGGCACATGGAGGCGTAGGGATGACATGGTATGTTGCAGAGGTAGCATATGCTTTGCCTCTGAGTCCCCCTTGAGGGTATGGCTATGGGGGGCTTGTATGACACACCTTTGGTAGGGCATTTCGGAGCATTGTAGGGCATGCAACACAGGGGATGATAGACCTGTTCTACAGGAGGGCACATAGGCTTCTGGCAGTTTTTGGGTACCCCACCCGGGGATGGGTGGTAGTGTTTGTCGTGTGGCGAGGCAGGAGCAGGGCCATGAGATATACACGAGATTATCTCTTGATATATGGAGCCTATACCCGCAGGAGTCAGAGGTAAGGCATGGATGGAGCACAACAGTTGTCAGAATTATGTCGCTGCAAACTTGGGAGCCAGGGTTTCAGTTGATGAGTGGATCACTCCATTTCGAGATGAGCGGACCTTGATAGAGAGAGATCTAGCTCATTCTTGGGTCAACACATGGGAGATCACTAAGTTTTTCTCCACATGGCAAGGTATTCCGTGTTATTGCTTAGGATCGAGGCTAGCCATGGAGTGGGAGGCTCTGGTATTGTTGAGTTGTCCCCGCATGTTGGGAATAGCTTTAGTCATTACTTGTATGGTCGCTGAGAGATACAGGAGGGGAGGACCCAGTATGATCATGTTGGACTACCGGTTATGACTAGAGATCCGTAGCGTCAACATGGCAGTTTCCTTTTGCAATCGACATGGGATCTCGACCTCTCAAGGCTTGGCAGTTCAGCTCCCTTCAGGGACATGCTAGTTTCTACAGGGGAAGATCATATAGGTATTCCATTGGGTTTTAGTTGCACGGAGAGTGGTTCGCCCCCTAGAGATTCGTTGATGATTTGGGGCATTATGCTAGTATGGCAGGATGATTGGCATGTGTGGTTTTTGATAGTTATTAGCACACCTCGGTGGCAGAAAGCAGGAGTTGGGAGCAATGGGCCTCCAATCTGGCTATGGGATCCAGGGATCCATTGGGTTAGAGGACTACCTTATTTTGGGAGGATCATGGGGATGACAGAGACAGGATTGCATCCTCCTTCGGATGACAGGTCGGAGACCATCAGGATGATCACTGTGGGTCAAGGAAGGCCCTTCTCCCTATTGTTTTGACAGGAGTTTGGGCGTGGATTAGTAGATGGAGACCTTGGTAGGGTGCCCTGACAGGATAGACCTGCACGAAGTGGAGTTGCCCTTTATTGGATTTGTGGCGGAAACTCACCGGAGTGGATCACCTTGCAGGAGCATGAGAGGGTCGCAGTTATGGTCAGACCAATGCATCATTCACTTGGTGGACTCACTTTGAGATTAGTTTGGGACCATGGAGCTACAGGGCTGAGCAGTTGTGTTACAGATTGGGGAGAGTTGGTTCTCATAGTGGGAGGTCACCCTGCTCTGCCATTGGGACTTTGTTTGATAAAAGGCACTTCGCTTCCGAGGGACTAGTTTAAATGGGGTAACGCCTCACTTGGGTGGTTATATTACCCGCAGGAGGTGGCCATGATTGACACACCGGGACGAGGGATCTACTTTACGAGACTTGGGTTGTATCTTTGGGAGTTCCCTCTTGTGGTACCCAAGATCGATTTTCTCGCGAGAAAACTTTCTATGGAGTTGATAAGGGTTTGGCAGCATCAAGGTGCTCTGTGTACCGACTGGAGGTGGGAGGACTCTCACACCACTACACCTTGGGTCTATGTATGGGACGAGGGGTGCTTCACATTGAGCAGGATGACTTGGGTCCCTAGTATCTCCGGACACCTTTATGACAGGTTAGCGCATGGATCGGGGGTGGCTCAATGGCACAATTGGGACCCTGGTATTGCTTGCAATGTTAGTTAGGTCAGGAGGGAGAGCTTGTTCAAGAATTGCTTGACAAGTAATTTTTGGCGGGGAGAACTGTAATATCCCTTCCAATAAAAATCTGTTAAGTGCCTTTTTCAATTTTTGTAAATTTTGGATGGATAAAATTTTGGGTACAAAATTAGGAAAAGTGGGTGAAAATTAATTAATTTAATTCTGTGTGGTAGGGGAGGCCCCAAACATTAGACAAAAGGGAAGATTAATCACATAGTGGGATGTGGGGACCACCCCATGAGGAAATAATCACTCCTTGATGAAATCGAATTGGAGGGAAGAGGGAAGAGGCAAGGAGATCGAATGGTGGAGCCCACAAGGAGAGAAAAGGAGCAACAACTATAAATAGGAGAAGTGGCCTCCATTTTGGCATCTTTTGACAATATAACTTTGAACACAAGTTTTCTTGAGATGTTTAGCCAAGTAAACAAGTGCTATTTAGCACAAGGAATTCCCAAGCGGGAACTCCATCTCTATCTTCAGTGAACTTCGAGTGTCACCTTAGGAGAGTATTTCAGAACTTAGTGGGGAGAGATTTGTTGGATTTTGTGGGACACATTCGCTCTTGCTACAACGAGTTCAAAATTTCAAGAGGATGAAGGGACAGAAATCGAACCACTGAGTTGAGAGAGTTTCAAGGGGAATTTTGGCCAGTGAATTTAGGAGAAATTTCATTGAGGGTGGACCAGTGTTTGTGGAGAATTTCGGGGCTGGAAGTTGCTGCTCCTGAGAGAGCCAAACTCACTATTTTAGTGCCTGCACAAAAGTATTAGTTGGCAAAATTTGTGGGGCTTCATTCATCTTATTTGTGTCGGGTTTTGGAAGGAATTTCACTCACATCTTCCAGAGGAAATTTGTAGGGCAATCCTACAGTTAATTGAGAAGGAATTGGTGACATATACAACAATTTGAATTGTTGGGGGTGTAGAAACTGTCAAGGAGGGCGTATGATTCGTAAAGTGCCGTGGATATTCCACTGGATAGTTCGTTAAAACAAATTTGATAATATTATATTAAAAATCTGAGATTCTACACTATTACAGTTTTATTTAATTTCTAGATCTGTCAAATTAACTGTAATTAGTGCATGCATGTAAAAGTAAATCAAGCAGAAAAGTAGAGAATGACAAAATAAGCTCACACACACATAATACGTGAGATATGCTCTCTTGGAAACCCTTTTGGGAGAAAACTCAACTGGAAGGTGAGGCCACTTCGCTCTCTTTATCTCTCTGGAAATATGGTTGCAGATACAAATCCTCTCCGTGTGCTCTACCCCCTATCTCTCTTGGCTATCTTTGCTCAACTATGGAACAAAAGTCTCTCGAAAGAATGGAATGCCTCTTCCTCCTTGTGGCCCGGTTATAACATAGCCCGATAGCCTACTAGTGGTTAAGTTTGACCACATCAACTCTCAACTAGAGTTACAATATAGATTCTTCTAGAGTCTTTTACATCACAAACACGTGGCTAGCCCCTTTTCCATGAATAATGGGGGTTGATGCGGCATCCTCCCGAACTATAGGGATGAAAATAGGAAGGTCATCTTCTGAGTGGCATAACTTTTGTATGCAGACTCCGATTGACATGATTCTTGCATTGTTGGAAAGCTCTTTGTGTGTAGAATAGCATGAAATGGTGCTACACTTTGGCGGGAAAGTTTTACCCCCAAAAAAGGTTGTTTGATGTCTCAAATGCTCCCAAAAGGTTTCAGACCTCGTTATGCCAAATTGGGTCCCGTCGGTAAAAACAATCACATGAGCTGATTCCTCCACTTTTTCCACTTCAATGCATCGAGATGGATGACAAACAATATAATGATCCAATTCGGATCAACGTAGAACCAAATTTGGGTAATTCTGGGAGGTTTGAATTAGCCCAAATCATTTTTAGGTTTTGCTAGACTAGCCTCAAGGAATCTGCTCCTAATCTTGCGTAATTTTTGGAGTTTTGGTGCCCCAAAACAACAGGATTATTTAGCAGCGAGTTAGGAGGAGTGAGCTTAAATTTTGGGTCCTGAGTGGTCGGTAGAATTTTCCAAAACCCTTTCTAGGTTTTTCTGGGTTTTTGGCAAGGATCACAAACCTAAATTTACGTAATTTTCTGGACAGTTTTGAGGGGCTAAATCAAGGGGCAAAGTCAGCTAGCAGTGTAGAAAACTAGGCCAGTGCAAATTTCTAGAGGGACAAACTATTGCAGCAGTTGGACACTGAGAGATTGATCACCTAGGGCTTGTAGCTTGCCTTGAGCAAGCCTAGTTGTACTCCTTCCATTTTTTATTGTACTCCAGCAGTTTACATATAATAAAATTGGCCATTTTGGTGTTCCAGAGCATTTTTCTGTTTATGGGTGTTTGTTGAAATTTGTTGTGCTATTATTTTTGTGCATGTCTTTGATTATTGTTGTAAAATTTCTATTTGGAACATTACAAGGGGGGGAGGCTATCCCTGTGTAGACACATGTGGACCAGGATGAGAAAAATGATGAATGGGGCTATAGTAAGTGGAAGGGAGTGATCTATATGGTGTCGGGATGCAAGACCATGCAACCAAAATTGAGATTTCCCATGTAGTTTTAGCCCTAAAGCTAATGGCTAGTAAAGGAGATCTCACGGGACTAGGATACAAAGCTAACCACCAAATCGGGCAAAGGATACAAGAGTACAGACCTAGCCCACTCTTTCCACTGAATCCTCCCACCCATCCATGCCCAAAAGTGTCCATGATAAGTAAGAAAGATTACTTAGTTATACTAGTTAAAGCCATATCTTTGGGGTCATGAGGCCCACCTTCAAACATACGGTCATAACGAATGGGTGAGGGACCACATGGCCAGCTCAGGTGGCGGAAAAAATGGCACATCGAGTTATTTGGTGGTTGCAAGGGGCTGCTGGCTGCTGACTAACGACCATCTAGGACAAAAAAAATCTCCTCTGCATGTAACCCACAAGTTGTGGGTAGCAGGACCTAATGGACAAATGTGGACCCGAATGGGATAAGTGACAAATGGGGTTAAAATGAGCAAAGGGGAGTGATGTATATGGTGTTGGGAAGTGGGACCACACAACCAAAATCAAGATTTTCCATGTAGTGCTAGCCCTAAACCTAATAGCCATTAAAGGAGATCCCACATGACTAGGATACAAGGCTAACCACACCAAATCAGGCTGATGAAACAGGAGTACAGACCTAGCGCACTCTTTCTGCCGAATCCCCCCACCAATCCATACCCAAAAGTGTCCATGATAAGTAAACAAAATTACCCAACTACACCAGTGAAAATCCATACCTTTAGGGTCGGGAGGCGCACCTTCAAACATACGATCATAACAGATGGGTGAGGGACCACATGGCCATCTCAGGTGGCAGAGATAGTGGCACATTAAGCTATCTAGAGGCTACAAGGGGTTGTTGACTGCTTGCTGAGGACCATCTAGAATAAAATTTTCTCCTATGGTTACTACCCATAGGCGGTCAGTAACACACCCCTCTAGTGTGCCTTTTACTTCTTTTTTATCATGCTTTTATATGGTACATAGCTCAAGGGTCAAATCTTGCTTTTTATGCTATAGCATTTATTTGACCCCTTAAGATGAGTCGTTTTTTCACTCATTAGGGTTGGGACATGCAAGGATTCAGTTTGATGAGATGGAGCATTAAGTACTTATGAATAGTGTGATGGCTAATGAGGGGGGTAGAGCTCATGCTATGATTTTTCCCACATGTTAATTATGTCCTAGTCATTTTTGCATTTTAACTTCTTCTTTTTTCTTTGTGGCCATCTTATGTTTTTCATTCTTATAGTTGTTTCAACCTATAGGGCAAAGTTTTCCTACCCTACTCAAGGATGTGGATGTATGAGTGCCAAAGCCCAATGAACCAATGAGAGTTAAGCCGATGCATGGAGGTGGTATCAGGGAAATGATGAATGGTTATGGACAACCTATTTGAATCGAAGTTTTCCAAGCAGTGCACCTTCTATAACCCTAAGGCCTTAGAGGACGTGCCACTAAACTAGGGCTAAAGACTAGCCCTCCTTGGTAAGGTGAGAAAGTTTATAGTCAAGATCGGTCAATCGTCCAGATCACCCCTTTATCCATTTTAGAATGCCCAAAATATTAAGTAAAAGCACGTGATTGCAAAATGATTAAGCTACCTACTAAGTGGTAGCTCACCTTCATTCAAGAGGAATGTCGGATGATGAGAAGTGAATGACTTGTGAAAATGGTATAAGAATGTAGCATATCATCATCGTTGAGTAATGTGTAGGGTTGTTGGCTGTCTGGTTGTCGAAGATAGGAGAAAAAGTTTTCTGTTATGGGGTTACCGATTTTGGTGGGTAACATCTTTGCCTCCAACTCGGGGACATGTGCTCAATGTAGAGCAAAAGATCCATGTGCTCAAATGAAGAGTTCATGAGAACCCCAACAATCCCTAGGCTCGCAAAACTGTTACTTGCACGCTCAAATAAACATGTTTACTAGCATGTGTACAGGGTACTGATCATCACACTTACATTTATATGATATAATAAACCCATACTAAAAAAGGTCTAGCTAAATGCAATCTACTCTAGAAGACAACAAAACAACATGAGAAATGAAATAAGTAGGATGCTCACACATAAAGTGCAACACAAAAATGAAATTTAACTACTTATCTAAAATATATCAGGTTCCTGAACAAAGTAAGGCGGTTGCCTCCCATTGGGGTAGGCAGGAGTTCACCATCAAGTTTATCAATATAAAAGTATTGAATTCCTACTTGGGCATGGATCCTAAATGAAATGGGATTTTCATCAACAAGTACTAAATCACTAACTTGAAACTCTTTCCCTTGTCTTCTAACTCATTGTTTCTTCTTATTTTGGAATGTTTGCCTCTTAGTCTTGCTTAAATGTGTGTTCTTGACTTGAAAGACATTTCCTAATGATTCAACCTCAAGCTTCTCATGGTGCTTCAACTCAAAGTGCTTTTGTTTGAGGTGTAGGTCTTTAGAAGGAATGTTATTCTTTGATTTTCCAACAAGTTGAGGGAATGGAAATGGTTCCATGTCCTCCACATGCTCAGGAATGTGTGGCTTTCTATATAGGATGAATGGTCCTCCATCTACAATAGGTATAATAGCATATGAAAGATCATTTTGTAAATGTTCTCCAATAGGGGTGCACCATTTCCTAGTCAGGAGTATCCCCCAGGCATCTGGCACACCTATGACTACAATATCGATCAATACTGAAATATCTTTGTTAGTAGCCAAGGAAACCTTAAAATATTTTATCAGACCATACATTGGGAAAGACTTTGATTACTTTAGCTGTATCATTAAGGAATCCAATCATTCCCTAATGCGAGTCAGTTTGGTCACTGACTCGACATAAACCGCTCTCATGCCCTCCAGCTCGTCGTTCTACTTTAGAATGGCCTCTTGTACTATCATGGCCTTCTTTTTCAATGTTCGAAGGTTGGTTTGGAATTGATGAAACTACTGTGGGCGGCTATCATCCATAAAGTCGGTCATAGATCTCGACCCCTCTGTGTCTTTTGGCACCTTGTCAACGATGAATATGTCTTCAGGCAGCTCATCAATCTGTTGTGGGTGACCATCGTCTGAAAACTCAATCATAGTGCTGGGTACCTCATCAACTGTCGACACCTCATCCATGGGTGGCACATCCTCAACAGATGGCCCTCTGAGTGTATGCTCTACTCTCTCCACTAAGGTGTCAACCAGAGCTAGCAAGGGGATCTCCAAGAAGGGTGGCTCCCGCATCTCACTGGGTATATCTACATGCTCCTCACACTCTTGCGTGTCCTCTGCCTCATGCTCAACCTCCTCCTTACGCTCTTGATATCTAAATCTAGGTCTCCACCAACAGAAGTGCCCCCTGGTCTCACCTTCTAACTACCCCTGTCCAGTCCACTCTTTTTGAGGAGGTCTAATGCCCTGATTTGGTCGACTTTGCCCACATGGTGTGAATGGCTAAACCCCATGGCATGTGCATTTCTCATGTCTTTGTTGTCAGGATGAGGATGGTTCTAGTCTGTCACCTTCCTCAAATGGGCCAACCTCTCATCGTTCTAGTGGATTCCACCCCGGAATTCCTGCACACTAAATCTTCCTTGAGCCATGTGTTTGTCTATGGTTTCACTCGTCATTATGCATACATGCCCAACACCTTCATGATGTTTCTAGCTTCTTCATAGCTAGCCAAGATCATGCTCTGATACCATTGTAATATACCTACTTGGGAAATAACAGTGAATACCAAAAGCATGAACTAGGAACAACAATTAGAATTAAAGTCCAAGCACCCAAATCAGAAGTTAGAACACCATAGAAAATAAGCAAAATAACTGAGACATTTTATTAATTAATGGGAATTTGAGTACACATAATGAGTAAGAACAATGGAACCTGGGCTTTCTATGCAAGCCATGCAAATCTCAAGTGAAATGTCGCTGACCCAACTACTGAAATGGCTCCAAACTGATAATGCACATTACCAAGAAAATTTTCTATAGGCTGCCAAATGGAATTGGAAGCTTGTTAATTTTAGGTATGTTCTATGCTAGAACAATTTATTTCAATTTCTTGTCCACATTAGCAATCACGTCAGCATAAAGTAAACTACAGATAGAACATAAATATAAATCGTAGAAGACAAGCCAAGACAAGAGGACACAAGATGTGGCGCTAGCCAGGGACAAACCCCACAATGTGGGGAAACCCTTAATCAATTCTTCTTTTATGTTCTTCAAAGTTCAACAGAGAAAGTGAGAGAGATAGTACATTTACAATAGAAGTCAATCAATTTGAATTTTGATATTGGCATGAGATCAGTTGAAGACATATTGCTTCAACTGATTCTTTGAGGTGACTCATTTACCTATCATAGTGCTGCATCTTGTCTATTTGCTGCACATTACCGTGTGATACCTTGCTGTACTGTCACGTGTTGAACCTTGATGACTGAGATGCTCTCATCTTCATGCTACTCATCATGCTGCATCTTCCATGGTCTTATTCATCATCAAACTACCCATGCTCATGATCTCATTCATCATTATGCTGCCCATGCTCATATCATCATGCATCATTATGTTGCCCATGCTCATATCATCATGTTGCTTATTATGTTGCCCATGATCTCATGCATCATGCTGCCTTCCTTCGGAGATAGATGCTCCGGTTGTTTCGGCAGTTCCCGGTAGTTTCGGCATTTCCAGCAGTTTCGGCGTTTACGACAGTTCCAGCTTTTCCGTCTTTTTCGGCTTTTCCGGTATTTCCGGCTTTTCCGGCTTTTTCGGCAGTTCCGGTTTTTCCGGCAGTTCCGGCTTTTCCTTATTTTCTGGCTTTTCCGGCAGTTCCAGCTTTTCCGGCTATTCCAGCTTTTCTAGCAGTTCCAGACTTTTCGGCTTTTCCAGCTTTTCTGGCTATTCCGGCGATTCCGAATTTTTCGGCAGTTTCGGCTTTTCCTTAGGATCTCTCCTCCTATTAAAACCCAAAGACAAGTAGAGAGAGGAAGAGATCCAAGTGTGTGTAGAAATGACTTGAAGTCCTCTTCAATTTATACTAAAACATAGAGGCTGAATAGACATGACTGTTGGGCTTCTGAGCCTACATAAGTTGTTGGCCGACTTAACAATTTGTCCATAACATAAATAAATTCATAACTTCATAAATACTTATCAGAATCGGATGATCTTTAGATTAATCCTACACCTCTCAATGAGAGGGATCCAATAAAAATATCAGCTGCCATGAATAATATGATCCACATGGAGTTTGGCCCTAGTTGCCAATTTTAACACTCCCTCTCAACTAGGAGAACTCCATCCGCTGATACATATGTCCAACTGTACTATCTCTGCCATCAATGCCCTGCACTGCTCAGCTCAGCTCTACTAGCTCTGCTGGCTCTGCTCAGCTCTGCTCAATGCTGCTTAGCTCTGTTGGCTCTGCTTAGCTTTGTTGGCTCTGCTCTGCTCTGTTGGCTCTGCTCTGCTCTTCTCAACTCTTCTGGCTCTGCTGGCTCTACTCAGCTCTACTCAGCTCTGCTGGCTTTGCTCTGCTCTGCTCAACTTAGCTTTGCTGAACCATGAAGAAGAAGAATTGATTGAGAATGTGTCATACCATTCTCCACTGACCCGAAGTCAATCTCAGAGTGTGTACCACTCGTCCCAGACCAGTCCTTAACCAACCTGAAGTCAGTGTCATAGTAGGTACAACTCCTACCATTGGTCCCAGACTAGTACTCTACTGACTTGAAGTCAGTCTTAGAGTATGTACCACTAGTCCCAGACTAGTCCTCAACCGACCTGGATTCAGTGTCATAGTGGATACAACTCCTACCACTGGTCCCAGACCAGTATCATTTATCCCAGATCAATGAAGGTTATCCTAGCATAGGGAGTACGGTAGATACAACGATGTGTCCATCGGTACTACTATGGTGCCTATCCTCATTTCCCTGCTTATTGATCAGATGAGAGGTACTTCCCATGAGTCCCAGACTGCATGGGTAGGATGCCTCAATAGGAGAACTTAATCAATCCTGTCCTCACAGAAGAACTAATCATCCTGCTACACAATCGCCATGGAGAACACATCATCCAGGCTTCACAGGAGAACTAATCATCCTGCTACACAATCGTCATGGAGAACACATCATCCAGACCTCACAGGAGAATTAATCATCCTGCTACACAATCATCATGGAGAACACATCATCCAGACCTCACAGGAGAATTAATCATCCTGCTACACAATCGTCATGGAGAACACATCATCCACACCTCACGAGAGAATTAATCATCCTGCTACACAGGAGAGCAAATCATCCTGTCCCACAAGAGAGCGAATCATCTTGTCCCACAAGAGAGCGAATCATCTTGTCCACAGGAGAGCGAATCATCTTGTCCTAGGGCGCACCACCAGGGGAGGGTGAGTCACCCTGTGGTTGTATGTTGCTCCAGTAAGAACCGTAAGCCCCCAGAGCTCCCAGAGCTCAATGTATGCAACATGCAGGACCCTTTTACAAGGGTCTCTCGACGACTCCAAGTCGTTCGGGAAAATCACAAATTTGATCTTTCCCCGAGGCTCTGACAAAGTGTAGCGACTTGTACATCATCTCAGTGCGATGGAGCCTCCTTGCTCATCGACTTACCATATCCCAGATAAGGCAATATTTGATGTCTATCTACTGGAGCAATCATTGAATACGGGATTCCTCAATAATCGAATCCCAGCTCTGGTTGTCACAGAGAATCACAGTGGTATTCATCATGTGTACTCACTAAAGAGTTTCCACAACCATGCAACTTCATACAAGGTCATACTCGTAGTTATGTATCCGATCTCGATGGTACCTATAACAACCGATTTCTGCTTCCTGCTCGTCCATGATATCGAAGCAGAATCCAAAGAAAACCAGCACTGAGAAGTGCTCTAGTGATCCTCCACACTACTTGCCTAGTCAACATTCGAATAATCATGCAGTTTTCATATTTCTGGCAGTGTATCTCAATCCATGAGAGATTGTGCCTTGAAGATATCTCAGAGGATTCTTGGCACCAATCCAGTGAGGCTCAACCAAATATGAGCTCACCATGCTAACTGCAAAACATATGTCTGAAGTTCACCAAGAACATCAACGTGATTGAGTTTATGAAACTCAGAGGCATTTCCCAAATCTGGTTTGACATCACTACCATATAACTTCTGAAAGTTAATATCCTCGAGGTAGTCACAGGCTTGCAGTTTATCATTCCACATTCGGAATCCAACTCCCTCTTACTTCTGCAAATGAGAGGGTCTACACTTGTTAGAAATAGGTCGTCCTTATGAGGTGCCAGTATGAGAGGTCTATCATCCACAACCTTCGGGTAATGGTTTGGATCAGTTTCACTCCTAGTGAATCTGAGCGTCATCAAATAGCTATCAATCCTCTCATACTATGCCCGGGGTGTTTTGCTTCAAGCCATAGAGGGCTTTCTTCCACCTGTATACATGAGATTCCCGTTCATGAATCTCAAACTCCATGGGTTGTTCCAAACCTATGGACCTGCTGTTGGGCAATTTAATTGCTTAAATCGCATTCATTAAATTATCAACCAGGGATACTCGTAAGCTTGTGATGATGCCAACAAAATATATGCTTCTGATTCAATATAATATGCAAGGGAAGAGGCTCCTAATTGAGGAGGTCCTGGTTGTCCTTCCCTACAGTATTATAGATTGAAAAGAAATCATTGATTACATAAAACCAGAAACTTGAAATAAAGACAAAAGAATGAATTTTAATTGTTGTTCAGATTCAAATAGAGAGAGAGAGACTAACTTAGTCCCTTGATTGTGCCCTCATATACTAATCCAAACTAAACTAAGATTCATTCATAAGCATAAGAAATGAAATAACTTGAAACTTAAAAGTAAAAGAATGAATTTCAATTATCATGCAAATAAAATAGAGAGAGAGCCTGACTTAGAGCCTTGGTTGTCCCCTCATATGCTGATAAGATTTTCATTTAAAACTCATTCATCAATCACAAACAAAACCTCAAACATCTAGGCAATTAGATGAAATAAGATCTATTATGAAATAAAATGTTTCTTTGATCTTTTCAGAGTGAGCTCAATTTCTCTTAAGAACAAAGTGACAAGCTATTCCATAAATTCATATACTACATTAACACAATTTATATCTAAAACTATAGAAAGAAAATTTATGTAAAATGAAGCTTTATTCTATTCCATCATAAGTTGGATACATGCTCCAAGTGTCCTCTTTTTGGAATGGAGGAGGTGCTCCTATTTATACAAAAATTTAAGCAACTAACTCATTAATGGGGATCCACTAATCCCTCATATGGTTACAACCAATATGAGACACATATTCCTTTATCCATGATTTTTCTCCATGAGATATGCTTGACCCCTCTCCCAAATCTCCTTCAAATCTTCAAGAGAATTCGAATTTGAGTCTTGGAAGCCACATAAGAGTATCTTGGAACCTTCCAAATCACCTACACGTCACCAAACTCATTCCACCTTTAGGTATAAGCAAATACATGTTATTTTTCTAACTTTTAATCATAAATTCACTTTAAATGCATAAAATAAATAACTTTGGAAAATGAAACTATGAACCCATATGGTAATGAAAATATAATGATAATGTGATGAAATGAGGTGACAAAATGAGGATAAAGGTGAAAATGGGGTGAAAATGTATGCTAATTTGGTAGCCCAACACTTGCTACATGAGGGGAATAGTCCCCTTGTAAGATTTTCCTTCGATACATCTCAGACATGTGCCTTCATGCTTTTTTTTGAATTCAGGCATCTCGGTCACCATCTAACTCACAGACCTCTGGTGCTGAGTCAATGGACATGGTCCCCAGTGGACTTGATACAACCCTGAACTCTAAAACATCTTTGAAAAATCTATTTTCAAACACGTACCTTTCCATCGATGAGTGCCACCTTGAGACCTTAAACTTCCATTTCCGAGATGGACACCAGGTTCTTCTTGCGATCAGGTACATAAAAGAGATTCTGGGGTTCCTTGCGTTCTTTGAAGAGTCGACCATTTCCTTGATGACTTGCATTACTTATCATTCCTCTGATCATTGAAGATGTCCCTGGAATGATTGTTATCTGCATCAAGAGATGTGTCTCTGCTATTCGGACACTCCTTTGCATGATGGTCGAACTTATTGCAACCAAGGCATCTACCTTTCCTTACACTCTTAGATCTGAACTTCCCAATGAAGTGATCTTCCGTTGTGCCATTCTGATAATATTCTCTGCTTCCACTTCACCCTTAGCGAACTTAGAAGAGAGATGTGGAACTCATTGTCTTGTCCCTATTGTCTTTGGTGATTGCTCTTTCACTCTTGCTTGGGCATTGTCTTCACCTCAGCTTTGATACCATGTTAATTTCAGGTATGTTCTATGCTAGAACAATCTATTTCAATTTCTTTTCCACATTAGCAATCACATCAGCATAAAGTAAACTGCAGATAGAACATAAATATAAATCGCAGAAGACAAGCCAAGACAAGAGGACACAAGATGTGGCACTAGCCAGGGACAAACCCCACAATGTGGGGAAACCCTTAATCAATTCTTATTTTATGTTCTTCAAAGTTCAGTGGAGAAAGCAAAAGAGATAGTACATTTACGATAGAAGTTAATCACTTTGACTTTTGATATCGGCTTGAGATCAGTTGAAGACATATTGCTTCAACTGATTCTCTAAGGTGACTCATTCACCTATCATAGTGCTGCATCTCGTCTATTTGCTACACATTACCGTGTGACACCTTGCTGTACTGTCACATGTGTTGAACCTTGATGACTAAGCTACTCTCATCTTCATGCTACTTATCATGCTGCATCTTCCATGGTTTTATTCATCATCAAGCTGCCCATGCTTATGATCTCATTCATCATTATGCTGCCCATGCTCATATCATCATGCATCATTATGCTGCCCATGCTCATATCATCATGCTGCTTACTATGCTACCCATGATCCCATGCATCATGCTGCCTTCTTTCGGAGACAGATGCTTCGGTTTTTTCGGCAGTTCTCGGTAGTTTCGTCTTTTCCGGTAGTTCTGGCAGTTACGGTAGTTCTAGCATTTCTAGCTTTTCCGGCGTTTCTGGCTTTTTCGGCGTTTCCGGCTTTTTCGGCAATTGCGGCTTTTCCGACAGTTCCGACTTTTCGGGCTTTTCCGGTAGTTCCTGCTTTTCCGACTATTCCAGATTTTCCGGCAGTTCTGGTTTTTCTGGCTTTTCCGGCTTTTTTGGTAGTTTCGGCTTTTCCGGATTTTCCGGCTTTTCCTTAGGATCTCTCCTCCTACTAAAACCCAAAGTCAAGTAGAGAGAGGAAGAGATCCAAGTGTGTGTATAAATGACTTGAAGTCCTCTTCTATTTATACTAAAACATAGAGGTTGAATAGACATGACTATTGGGATTCCGAGCCTACATAAGTTGCTGGCCGACTTAACAATTTGTCCATAACATAAATAAATTCATAACTTCATAAATACTTATCGGAATCGGATGATCTTTAGATCAATCCTACACCTCTTAATGAGAGGGATCCAATAAAAATATTAGCTGCCATAAATAATATGACCCACATGGAGTTTGGCCCTAGTTGCCAATTTTAACAAAGCTCTACTCAAAATAATGCTCGAAATACTTTGAAATAATTTCTCCTCTTCTTAAACCCGAAAATAACCAGAAAAGGTTTGGCCTATCTCCAAGGCAAAATCAAACCCACAAAGTGATGCAAATTCCCCAGCCAACTAGAAATTCGCTCTACTATAAGAATGAGGATTTCAAGCTTAAATATTGCCTGAAAAATTCTGTAAAATTAGTTGGAGACTCCTCTCAATAAACCCACAAAACATAGAAAGGGTTTGGGCTGAATCCACCGACCCCTAGTGACCCCCAACAAATGCAAATTGTCCAATTTGGCTAGAAAACGCCTCATAGTCTTGATATTGCTGAATTAAGCCCAAATACACCATTGGAAATCTCTCCCAACTCTGGCTAAATTCTCCCTTGAGGTATACCTCCAATCTTTGGCCCTTATCTCTCCTCAACCTCTATTCTTCAATCCCCTGCATAAGCTTGCCTGGAGACCCCTGCGCACTCCTAAGAATTCCCTCAAACTGAGGCCTACTAATCATCATAAATTCTCCAGATAAAATAATGGAAAACACTTGTAAATCCTTCGATTTTTTTCTCCTCCATAATTGATCTCCCCACAAGTAATTCAAACCACTTTTGGGCCTTGGAAGAAACACACACTAGCGGTAATAACCTGCAAATATGCCCAATGGAAGCTCTAAATTGGGCTCCCTAGATTTTCCTCACTAGGGAGACACTCAAAGTTCTCCGAAATGAGGGCGAATTCCGCTTGGAACTCCTATGTTAAATACTTCTCTTTCACTGTGTACTCAGTGGTCCGAATTTGAGTTGCAGGTTTCAAGGCTTGTTACGTTGATTATTAAACATGACCATTGTTTTAATTGTATTATTGCATAGCCTGCCCTTTATTATGCCCCACCTTTGGTTTCGGTCACATTGCATTCAATATAACCAACCGCTCGACTATTAAATTTTAAATATAATCGTTGTCCTTATGGTTAATAAGCACTTCTCGTGGCACATTGGTAGGGTGCCCACCTTGTAAGCCTAAGGTCTTGTGTTTAATCTTGCCAGAGGCTCATCGGTCGTTCAAACCAATTTTGACCTGGTCAAGAGTGCGATGTGGTGCCCTATGTCTAGGCCATATGTCACGCTTTGATTGGGCCACTTGTCCGTACCTAATTCACATAGCCCAGTTGAATCCTATAGTGCCACGTATCCTCTCCTGATTCATCTAACCTAGATGAATCTCGTACTGCCACATGGTAGTTTGTTTACCTGCACAACCAACCTGCCTATTGACTTTTTTCTTGTTTATACAAAACTCCAGAACAACATAACTTCCTCATATAGTGTCAGTTTGACGTGATTCAAGAGTCATTGGAATTAAATGACGCACTACAAATTGGTGTTGGTTTCAGAAGCATTTAATCACTTTCATTTTTAAGCATATTTTTGATCCCTTGGATCATTGGCTTAACTCACTTTAGATAATGTTGCAGTTGTTTTAGAAGGATTTATCATACTCGACTCTCCTTTAACTTGTTTAAGAGTCCATTGGAAGCAAGAAATAGTTGATGCAGTTGGTCCATTAAAAATTGTTGTGTAAAGGGTTGATTGATATCTCTATTAGTTTTGAAAGAGTCAAAGATATGCATGCATTCAATTTTTACCTTGGTTAAAATTTGGGTTGAGTAGACCTAAATTATTGACTGCACAAGTTTTTCACTAATAGGAAA
Organism: Pinus tabuliformis; assembly: GCA_031772625.1. Taxonomy (NCBI): domain Eukaryota; kingdom Viridiplantae; phylum Streptophyta; class Pinopsida; order Pinales; family Pinaceae; genus Pinus; species Pinus tabuliformis. The sequence goes on from CM062819.1 coordinate 520,555,216, forward strand.
GCTTCATCCTTAAGAATTTTTACTTTATTAAGTTCATTTGGATATTTTACAAGATGCTTTATTTAGAAAACAGTCTTTCGGATTAATCACATTGTAAGGATTGGGTCTTTTGACCCAATCCTTACAATGTGATTAATCTGAAAGACTGTTTTCTAAATTATGGATCACAAAAGTCTTAGATCTAACAAGATGTTTTATGTAACACCCCCTCCCAGGTCTATTCAAATTAACCATGACAACCGGGGTAAACATGAGACAAGAGGCTACTATGATCATATTCGATCTCCTATGTGACCTTAAGGAAGTGGAATCGGCGAAACATCACGTATAATCATCCAACATCATCAATAGAACCCTTAGGAGACAAGTCAGCCACTCAGACAACCTGTACCTGGGTCCCACTGTTGTTTTGATCTCTTAGTCCATAGTCGCTCTCATGCTATGGGCAAGGGAGAGACTGACAACCTAAATTCGCTCTCATGAGCCTGCCTACCAGCGACTGTGGACCAAAATTGCTAGTTCTTTGCTAGTCATTTAACCATGCTTATAACCAACATAAAACCATGTAAATATAAATGATAAGACAACCATTAAATCCACATATAAATCAATGCAAAAGTAAGAGAACTTAGTTTTTATTAATCATAGGAAAATTTGTCCAGGTTCGTGACTTCCACATACCACCCGACCATATACATGGCTGAACCAAATCTTTCTTTCAGCCAGTCACCCACTCCCCTTACCATATTTCAAGCATGAATGTGGGATTTCATAGAACAACCAATCCAAGAACAACCAAGGGAATCCAGAGGTTAAACCACCTCCACCCTCATCAAATTGTGATCACACCAAAACTGGTGCTCTGATCACAATAGAACAAAACTTGGAATGTCATCCAGAATCCATCACTATCCTTGAGGAATTTTCCATCTCCTTGTCTCTCAAGCTTTACCACAATCCAAACCCAAATCACTAAGCCCTAAACCGAGACATCTCACTCAAGCTTTACCATGTATCTCGCCAAAACCGGTCAAGGGATTCCTATGCCTTTGGGAATGGAACTTGAGACCACCTCCACCCCGGATTCTGAAATCCATCCAGCAAACCAAAGCTCAAAAACTGAAATAAACATCCCAACATACCATGGCATCCGTTAAAAGGCAAGGCTAGGCTAAAGACCACTGTCATAACCCGACAAAACCATGCCACCGACAACACCATACACCAACGTGCAAAGTCATACATGTCCAAACCAGTTAGGAAATCACACATGCAAAAGGTTACCTGCAAGTATTCCTACTAAAGTTACTTGATCCTACTTTCCTTCCTTGATCCTTGCTTGCTTTCCCTTTCCTTTGCTTTCTTTTCCTTCCTTGTTCCAAAGTTAGATTGCTCCAAGAAAACTCTAAGTAACCAAGAGTAAGAGAGAGAGAATAATGAGAAAGCTCCAAACTTGAACTTGACAAAATGTTACCAACTAATCCTTAGAAGCCTTTTTATGTATGAGGCCTCTAATTTCTTCATTTTCCATTATTTTCCTTCAATTTCCTCCTCACATGCAACTTGTGACCTTTCACCTTACTTTTCTCCTAATTTCCGTTATTTTCATAAATAAATGTGCAAAAATTCATTTTTGCCTTTTAATGCCTTTGCCAATTTTCCTTAGAAAAACACACATCCAGTGATTCCCACTAGGATATCTTTGCCCAACATTGAGCTTGGAATAAGTGTCCCTTAACCGTGGTCTTTTTTGTGTTTATTAACTTTTATTACATGAAATTTTCATCAGGGTTGTTACAAAACCATCCCCCTTGGGGGAACACCATCCTCAGTTTTAAACCACACCATGACCTTAGCAAAACCGTTGAAAAGAAAACATATTGCCCATGGAGCTTTATAACTTAACTCGTTGTAGTATTTACAATGGAAGACCTGCTCAAAAGAAAAACATCATGACAACATGACAATATAACAACCATAATAACATGACACCTATACCGCTTATTGGATCATTATAACTTAGCTCGTGGCAGTATTTACATCCATATACATATACATACATATACCAAAACATTAGCAAGGCATATCCCAAACATACACCAACACCAACATCAACCAAAACCGCTTTTGCCTCAACCGACAAACAATGAAGGATATAGGGGCCGCATCTAATCTGCCATCTCCCATGTAGTTTCTTCAGGCCCAAAGTGCTTCCACTACACCTTAACTTGCTCTATGGCTTTGTTCTTGAGCACAACGTGTTTCCGCTACAATATGCACTGAGGCTCCGGCTGGAACTCTCCTTGCTCCACCTACAATACAGACCAATCAATAACATGATCAACATCCTTTATATACTTCTTAGGCAATGAAATATGGAAAACATCATGGAATTTCACTGTTGGAGGCAATGCAAGTCGATATGCCACCGGTCCAATCCTCTCAACGATCTCAAAAGGTCTGCAATACCATGGTGCCAACTTGGCACATGAACCAATCCTCAAAGATCTTTTCTTGGGCTTGATGCGCAAATACACATGCTCCTAAACCTAAAACTCTTTGACCAATATGTTCCTATCTGCATAGCTCTTCTGCCTATCCTGTGCTGCCTTTAGATTCCTCTTTATAACCTGCATTTCCTACTCCATGTCTGCTAGCATATCTGGTCCAATAAGCACCTTGTTCAATGGATCACTCCACCTAATGGGAGTATTACAACTCTGCCCATACAATGCCTCGAAAGGACTCATGCTCAATGACTCCTGATAACCATTGTTGTATGTGAAAAGATACTCCTCCCATTTTCTCTGCTGGTGCATCACATACATCCTCAACATATCCTCCAAGGTCCTATTGACACTCTTTGTCTGTCCATTTGTTTGCGGATGAGAAATTGTATTGAAGGCCAACTCTGTACCCAAGCCTGCAAATAGCTCCTTCCAAAACATGGAAGTGAACTTGCATCCCTGTCCAACACATTCTTCTTTGGAAAACCATGCAATCTCATTATCTCTCTAATGAACACCTGTGCTACCTTGCTGAACCTGTCAACCATGAGCATAATAGAATCATGATGCTTCATTGTCCTTGGAAGACCTGTAATGAAATCCATGGAAATGACCTCCCATTTCCATTCCGGAATTACAATAGGTTGTAGTAGACCACCTGGATGCTTACAGTTTGCCTTTACTTGCTGACAATCTAAACATCTAGCCACAAACTCTGCCACTTCCTTCTTCAGATTTGACCAATAGTATAGCTTCTTCACCGCCTTCAACATCTTTTGATATCCTGGATGACCCAAGTATGGCTTGGCGTGAACCTCCCTCAAGATAAGCTTCTTGAGCTCACTACAATTTGGCACATAGATCTTATATCTAAATCTCACCAAACCATCTTCCGTGAGACGATAGTCTACATCCTAATCACCTGTACATGTACCTGCACCTATACCTGTACTCTGTTGTAATATGTGCATGATCTCCATGTATTTATCATCCCGTTGTCCTACCTGCAAGATCTCATAACTTTGTGCCATAAGAGCTCATAACTGCTATATGATTTACCTATATCTTCATGCTAAGAGCATATGCAACCCAGTTCTCCTTCCCTTTGATGTATCTGATCTTGAAGTCGAACTCGCTAAGGGTAGCCAACCATCTAGCTTGCCTGGCATTTAGATTCAGCTGATCAAACAAATATCTCAACCCACTGTGATCTCTCATCAAGGTAAACCTCCTACCAAGAAGATAGTACCTCCACATCTTCAATGCATGTATAATGGCTGCTAGCTCAAGATCGCGTGTCGGATAGTTCTATTCGTGCTCATCCAATTTTCGTGACTCATAGCCAATGTTTTTAAAACCGGAACCGGTGACCGGACCGGTCCACCTAATGAACCAGTTTACCGACCGGAACCGGTCTAACTGGGACTGGTTTGGTCTAAACGAACCGGTTTTAAAAAAATACATTAAATAATTAATTTTTAATGAAACAAAACTATTTTTAAGATGTAAAACCATGATTCCAAGCCAATAAAGACAAAATATGCAAAGTTTGCTCATTTATATACCATGTAAAGGTGAATATATCAAAATGGCACCGAGTAAAATACATATCATCGACAAAATAGCAAAATACATAAGAAATGAGGCTCTAAATGGTCTATAAGTCCAAAAACAATGCTGCAAGCTATGAGGCCATTGGCCTACTACAAGTCTACAGTATACACATGATCAATCATCAAGTTCATCACCACTACTAGACATAGGATCATCATCAGGAGCTACATAGACATCATCTGGTTCAGAGTCTGAGGGTGCCTCAGCCTGATCTACAACCTCAGTATCAATGCCACCAATGACAATAGAAGTGGACCTAATGGAAGCACGAGTTTGTCGACCTGCATGACTAGTGCCTTCCATTGGTTCTTTGCCTTTCCTTGATGCCGCTACTGATCCTAGTTCTGATGCCACCACATAATCTGCATCATCCCCCGCTAAAGCCATGTCGATATCAAAATCAGCCTCAAACACAGGTTCTTCAGTCTCCTCCACCCATTCTGATGTTGGATCAATATCGTCCAACACAATGGGATCTAGATCAGGAGTTTTTCTCATCATTTGGAGCTCTGATTGCATTTATTGTTTACCCCCAAACCATGAAATCCTGAAAACCATTAAGTCTGCTGAATTTTGAGTGAAATCTAAAATTCTAGTTTCTCCATATGAAATCCAATGAGGTCAAAACCACTCTCAAACATCCTGAGTCATTTCATGGTAATGTTAAAAATTTAAGTAAAATGATGAAAATGAAAATTAAAGGAAATGTCACTTTTACTTTAAGAATTTAACATTACCATTAATTGCCAACATTGTTAGGGTTGAAACACCTTTAGTTTCCCCCCAAAACCCTTGAAACATAGTGAAAAATATGTTTTTTTAACTTTATGGTGGGCGTGCCTAAAACCGGCTGGTTTAGGACAAAACTGGCCGGTTTGATACAAACTGGCCGGTTCTGTCCTAAACCGGCCTGTTTTCATCGGTTAGGGCAAAAAAATGGCAAAATGGCCTTTCCAACCAGGTTTTTTGGCCGGTTTAGACCGGCGGCCTTGCTAACCGGCCAGTTAGACCGGTAACCAGTTTTTAAAAACGGTTTTGAAAACACTGCTCATAGCACACTACCTGCTCTTCTTGCATGAGAAGTCCACCAAGTCCTCTCTTGCAAGCATATGTACACACTACAAGCTCCTTGTCTGGATCTGCAATCTTTAGCACTAGTGCATGTGTCAACAACTGCTTAAGCTACTCAAAACTAGCCTCACATTCTTCTATCCATTCAAACTTCTTACCTTTCTTTTGCAATGATCTGATAGGATATGCAATGCGTGAGAAGTTCTTGATGAACGTCCTGTAGTAACCTGCTAATCCCATAAATGATCTCACCTCATCCACATTCTTAGGAGCTGTCCACTCCATAATAGGCCTTCTCTTTTTTGGATGCACTGCTATGCCATCCTTGGAGACAACATGCCCTAAATAATGTACCTTCGTCTGAAATAAGCTGCACTTGCTAAGTTTAGCATACAACTGATGCTCTCTTAGCAACCTCAACACTGCTGCTAAATGCTCGGCATGTTCTTCCTCATTCTTAGAATATACAAGTTTGTCATCAATGAATACAATAACAAACTTGTCCTGATAAGGACATAACACACTATTCATCAAACACATAAATGTAGCTATATCATTAGTCAAACTGAATGGAACAACAACAAACTCATAATGCCCATACCTGGTCCTAAACGCAGTCTTGAAGATATCCTCTTCCTTGATGCGTACTTAATCGTATCCCAATCTTAGGTCGATCATGGAGAACATTGTTGCTCCCTTTAGCTAATAAAACAAATCATCAATCCTTGGCAAAGGGTATCTGTTCTTGATCGTTACTTTGTTCAACTACCTGTAATCAATGCACAATCTGAGAGTACCATCTTTCTTATTTACGAGCAACACTAGCGCGCCCCAAGGTGATACATTGGGTCTAATGTATCCTTTGTGCAACATCTCTTTTAGCTGCAACTTCAACTCTACCAACTGAGGTGTGCTCATCCTATAAGGTGCTTTCGATGTTAGAGCTTCCCCTGGCACTAACTCAATAGAAAATTCTATCTCCCTGTGGGGTGGCAACTCTCTAATTTCCTCAGGAAATACATCCTGAAATTGTTGCAAAACTGGGTACTACTCAACACATTTGCATCCTTAATCTCCTTACCCTTGTCACTGCAAACATCACACAACCCTTTCTCCAACTATGCTTAGCTTGCATAGCAATAACCATCCCCACTAATGTAGGTTTTTTCTTTCCCTGCAAAGTCCTCTTTCCCCACTATCATCCACACACTCAATGACCTTATCGAAGCCATCCACTTTGGTTTTCTGAAGGTATAGCCAATCCATACCCAAAATCATGCTATACGGTCCTAATAGCAACACATTCAAGTGTGTTGTTGTATGCATACCATTTAACTCAAATGCACAAGCTCTTACCTAATGGTGGACTCTCTTCTTTGACCTGTAGCCAACTGTACTAACCAATATTCTGCATGCACTTCTTTTATCAAACCACACTTATCCACCAAGTCAGGATTAATATAACTATAGTTAGATCCAGGATCAATCAAAATAGAAACAACTTGATCACAAAGCTTACCGTCCATCTCAATGATCGATGCATGATGATCCGACTGCCTATTGTCCACAACTGCATAGATCCGATGAATGTTATGACCAACATCACCAACTGTATGCGCCTCCTGAGCATTGTAGATCTGGGTTCTACCACCACTTTGATACTGTGGACAATCCTTCTTATGATGATCCTTACCACATATCCAACACTGCAATGGTTCTCTACCGTCGCCTCTAGTTTGCTGCTCTCCATGTCCTCTCTTAGCTGTATTGAATCTCTTGTAAGGAATTGCATTTTCTTTCTCACTTGCATCTTGAGTTCTTCCTTTCTTTGGTGTCCATTTTCCTTTAGCTTTCTCATTTCCTTTCAAGTCATGCTTTGGCTCAACTTTGCACTTCGACTGCTCATAACAATGCTTCAACTTTTGGATGGCCTCCTCCAACGATTTAGGCTCATCGAACTCAATCCGGTCTCTGTATGCAATTGGCAGTCCACTGATGAATCTCTGAACCTTGGCCTTCTCCTCCTTGAGGTAAGGCACATATCTCAATAACTCCAAAAATCTGCTAGTATACTCCTTGTTTGTCATAGAACCCATCCGCAACTCATAAAACTCCTTAGCTCTGTCATCATAGTACCTCTCTAACAAGTACTTCTTCTTGAAGAGCCTTTCAAATGCATGCCAAGTCAAATCATCTTCATCAATACCTTTAACATTCTTCACATCTTCCCACCAAATATTTGCTTTACCTTTGAGACTGAAAAGGGCTATCCTTGCTTTCATGTTTTCTAAATAATCATGCAATCTAAAGAATTTCCTCATACCAAGCAACCATGCCTCTGCATCCTGTGATTTCTTCATCTCTCCATCAAAGGTAGGTGGCTTCTCTTTCTTGAACTTCATTCGGCAAGTACCCTCTATCACTCCTCCTGTAAGGGTGATAACGATGACGATCAATATTCTTGTCCAAACCAGAACTAGAATAATACCTGTGTCCAGTACCTCTCCTATCTGGAGTGTCCAACAACCTGCCATCTCTGATCGTGTCAGATCTATCCGACTTGTGACCACCATAAGACCTATGTCTACTAGGAGACCTACTGCCATATGCCCCATTAGTTTTGTCCTCTTGCCCATGGTTGATCCGAAGTGGCCCTTGTCGCTGCAATTCTGACAAACTTTGAAGTAGTATTGCATTCACCTCTGCTTGTTTCTCTTGTGCCTGCATGATTTTATCATTGTCCGCTTTGAAACTCCTTATTTCTTCCTGCAAGCTTCTCAATGTGTTTGCCAAATCAGAAGAATGCCCCACACCACGCTGCTCATCTGATGCATAGGGAGATTCTATGTAGTCTACCACCTTGCTAGCCATTTGATCTCTTTCTTGCAAGGCATACTATGTCAGCTAAACCAAATCACAATAAACCAACGTACCTTAGCATAATTTGGGGAGGATACCTCGTCTGCAAGATCATCAAAAGAATGTGATACATGTATAACATAACCATAACAGCATATAGACATATATCAAATAAGTGTATCAACGCATAAACAACATTCTAGCTAGGGTCCAGTCATGAATGCAAGGCCATATCAACAATGCATGATATGACCTCATGCATGACAACAACCATTATTTCATCGTACCCATTGCCACATGCATAAGCAATGCCTAATCAACTACGCATACGCATAACCGAATGTAGTTGAGCATAAGCAATCAATTCTTGTAACCAACCTACAAGACTGATACATGTAATCAAGCAATCAAGTGTGAAACCCAACATACAAGGATGTAATCAAGCTGCATATAATCAAGTTGCATATAAGCTGCATATAATCAAATATCCATTCATATACTTCTGATGTTACATTCCACAAAATCACATAAAGTTCCTCACGATAACCTTATTACAACCATGATCAACATGATGCAATGCAACAAGCACACGAAACACAAGTGTAAGAGACACACATGCAACTGACATGCATGCATGACCAACACACACCACCCATCCAGTCCGAGGGGTGAACCATGCTCTGATACCAATTTGTAACACCCCCTCCCAGGTCTACCCAAAGTAACCATGACAATCACGGTAAACATGAGATGAGAGGCTACTATGATCAGATTCAACCTCCGATGTGACCTTAAGGAAGTGGAATCAATGGAACATCATGCATAGTCATCCAACATCATCAAAAAAACCCTCAGGAGACAAGTCAGCCACTCAGACAGCTTGTCCCTGGGTCCCACTGCTGTTCTGGACCAACAACCTAAATTCGCTCTCACACGCCTACTTGCCAGCAATTGTGGACCAAAATTGCCAATTCTGTGCCAAAGACCTTAGGATTTAAGCCACTTTTCTAGCCCATAATCCTGACCTCAAACAACTTATGAAACATAACTAGAAGGATCACCTTCTTCTCCATTGAACTACTACATCATCAATTAGGTCTTGCATCCATCCATTTAACAGTTACAAGTAAATAAATGAAATAACCATGATATGAACCAGTCATTTAACCATGCTAATAACTAGCATAAAACCATGTAAATATCATAGATAAGACAACACTTAAATCCACATATAAATCAGTGCAGAAGTAAGAAAACTTAGCTTTTATTAATGGTAGGAAAATTTGACTAGGTTTGGGATTTCCATGTACCACCCGACCATAGACATGGTTGATCCAAATCTCTCTTTCAGCCAGTCACCCCTATGCCATATTCCATGCATGAATGTGGGATCTCATAGAACAATTAATCCAAGAACAACCAAGGGAATCCAAAGGCTAAACCACCTCCACCCTCATCAAATCGTGATCACACCAAAATCGGTGCTTCGATCACAACCAAACAAAACTTGGAATGCCATCTGGAATCCATCACTATCCTTGAGGAATTTTCTGTCTCCTTGTCTCTCAAGCTTTACCACAATCCAAACCCGGATCACTAGGCCCTAAACCGAGACATATCCCTCAAGATTTACCATGTATCCCGCCAAAACCAGTCAAGGGATTCCTAGGCCTTTGGGAATGGAACTTGAGACCACCTCCACCCCAGATTCTGAAATCCATCCGGCAAACCAAAGCTCAAAAACTGAAGTAAACATCCCAAAGTAACATGGCATCCGGAAAAAGGCAAGGCTAAGATGAAGACCACTGTCATAACCCGGCAAAACCATGTCACCAACAACAAGAGAAACATACACCAATATGCAAAGCCATGCATGTCCAAACCAGCTAGGAAATCACACATCCAAAAGGTTACTTGCAAGTATTCCTATCGAAGATGCTTGATCCTGCTTGCCTTCCTTGATCCTTGCTTTCTTTCCCTTTCCTTTGCTTGTTTTTCTTTTCCTTTGCTTACTTTTCCTTCCTTGCTCCAAAGTTAGAGTGCTCCAAGAAAAATCTAAGTGACTAAGAGTGAGAGAGAGAGAGAATAATGAGAGAACTCTAAACTTGAACTTGACAAAAGGTTACCAACTGATTCTTAGAAGCTTTTTTATGCATGAGGCCTAATTTCTTCATTTTCCAATATTTTCCTTCAATTTCCTCCTCACATGCAACTTGTGACCTTTCACCGTACTTTTCTCCTAATTTCCTTTATTTTCATAAATAAATATGCCAAAATGGTTTTTTGCCTTTTAATGCCTTTGCCAATTCTCTTTAGCCAAAACACACATCCAATGATGCCCACTAGGATATCTTTTCCCAAATTCAGCTTGGAATAAATGTCCCTTAAGCATGGTCTTATTTTTCCTTTATTAACTTTTATTACATGAAAATTTCACCAGGACTATTACATTTTATCACCTCTAAAGACAACTATTTTCGTGTCACAAACAACTACTTTGTACTTGTTTCATATTTGGATTCTTCTCATCTATGGTATAATCCCTTTCAAATCGCGAAGAAGACCTATTTTATTTCTTGTCCTCCATGCGTCCTACATAAATATGGGCTTAGGAACATAAAGTGATGCCTTGATTTCCCACATGCCATTTTTACTTAGGTGAAAATGTGTCTTTTGCATTGAGGTCACATGATTTCTCAATCTTATCCTTTGTCTTTTCTAGGAACTTCTCCAAATTCTTTCCATAAAGTGCTAGTTTTGATCTTTCTATTGATGTCAAATAAGCATTTGCTACATCCTACACTTTTGCAACATTAGAATAATTCAAAGTCAAGTTGTTGACCTATCAGGTATATTATTGTACAACCACCCCAAGTTACTAAATCATCATATTGTTGTTGTAGTTTGCCATACAACTGAGATGCAAGAATCTAGATTGTCAAAATTCTCAAATAGGGCATCAATTTCTTTTTCCAACTTGGTTAGTATTTTCTCAATGCTTAGAATATTGAAGAGTAGCTTCCTTCAAATGATACCTCAAGGATCCCTTTAGTACCCAACAATGCTTCACATTATATATCAAGGGAAATATTCTAGAGATTTGTTTCCTCTATTAACATTCAACCCATAAGACTAATGGTATCACTATCGAATACAAGTTTGTTGCCTTAACCTCATGCCCTACTTGAATACTCTTTATTAAAGCCATGTTAGATATCATTGGAAAAACTATTCACTACATAAAAGAAAAAGAAGGGTGTAGATGATTCACCTTGTTTAACTCATCTTGGCATTGGATCACAAAGATGAATGGATCAATGATAGGGTGAAAGGTGTTCCTAGAAGCCTATTCACAAGAGAGTTTCAAATGTATGGCTTACTTACTTGGAAAGCAAGATGAAAGGCTCTCTAAGAAGGGCTTAGGGGAATTCCAAGGGCTAGGGTTTGAGTATATGACTTGTCAAGGAGATTCGTAGCGCCTAAAATCCTTGTGGAAACTCGGATTCCAAGTGGTCTTTGTGAGATTATTTTCGAAAAGTTGCAGGACCACACGGGACCAAGTAGACCCAAAATTAGGCCAAGTATGAAGGATTAGTCACACAAGGAGGGGCTTGACTTAATTGTGGAAGAGAAGAGGATCAATGGGAAAATCTTCTTGGAATAGAATGCAATGATCCAAATGAGGTCACTAGCCAAGGGAATCCTAGGGCAGGAAAAGGTCCTCGAGCTAGGGCTTGCAATATCTCGAGATCCCACCTTCGGATTTGATTCAAATTTGGAGGGCCTCTAGAACAAACTCCAACACAATCATGGACCAAAAGTCGAATTTGGATAGATAGACTGTGATATAAGTGATGCCCTAGGTTACCTATGTAGGCTAGGCCTAGAAAGAAAGGGAAAAGGTGAGAAAAATATGCTTTAAGGTGATCACCTATGGAAGACCAGTGCCTATTCCTTTGGGAGAAATGGAGTCAAGAAGATTCCAATGATTAGGATGGTTTCATTTAATCAAGGAGGCCTCTAGAACAATTTTGCATGACAATTAGGGCATGAGGAAAATTGCTTCAAGGTCTTTATACTTCAATGTGCAATATGTGATGACTTATCAAGATAAATTTCAATGAAATATCTCTAGGAACATTCACTTATTCAAACATGGCCCATAACATGATGCAACACTAATAAAAGACAAATTTATACCCTTTCACCAAAGAAAAGCAACAAAATTTCGGCCTAGTATAGCAAAAATCCCAGCATCATTTATGTGACATAGAAAAGAATGACAAAATAACATTAAAAGAGCACTTACATGTGAGAACAAGTATATCCAAACATTATCATATGCCAATATAGAAGCTCCTAGGACAAAATGCAGATATCCGAACATCAAAATTCATCCATCCATTCAATTTCGTCCTCCAAAAAGAATAGTGAAAATATCTTAAAAGAGAATAATCAATCCAAGTGATCATGATCCAAATGATTCATCTCACTTCTATTTGTACACTTCCTAATGAATTCTATTTAGCCAATTAGGCTTAATTTAGCCCTTAGAATAAAATAATATGCACAATAACACTAACTTTTGGTGACAACCCCACTAAATAACTCAACAATACATGAATAAATCGCTCAAGAGGATCGAATGATCAACTGAGTGAGTCATTGGGCCTTTGAGGAGGCCTAATAAAGTCCAAAGGGTGCCATGATGCAAAAATGGACTCCCCAACATAGTGGAAAAGGGGTTGGCCCCTTGTTTTCCAAGCAAAAACCTGTGATGCTCCCAAGTGGGTGTGGGGGCATAAAGTCATCCTCATGGGTCTCCAAATGGATCAGAAGTGCTTGTAGACCATCTATAGAGGTTGGAATGATGAAATAAGCCCTGCCTCTGCAGCGGAGAACAATCCTTTGGACCTTGGAACATTTGCCAAGTGTATGGTGCATTTGTGGAGCCGACTGAGCATGGTGAACCAGGTGCATCATCCTCATCCAAAAGGTGGAATAGGAGAAATCAATGAATGTTGTTGGGGATCCATGAAGTAATCTTGGCTATGGTGGAGGTCCATGACTCTCAACGCTTACCTGGCCCTTTGGAGGGCTAACACCTCCTATAGGGAGACCAAGCCCCAAATAGTAATCCACCTGCAATCCTGGATAAGATCTAATGTGTCCCCTTACCCTCCAATACAACAAATCATTATGATAATCAAGTGAAAGAGCTTAAATTCATGGAACCAATGGGGCGCTTCATGGTGTCATGCCCTTCCTGTTAATTTTTGTATAATTGGATGTGTTCTGGCCACGAACTTTCGTGGAGAGCCTAGAATACATGAGATCTCAAAAACCCAAAAATCGTTTCTGGAAATTACGCCTAGAAGTGTCTCAATTAAATTATTAACCGTTTTAAGTCTAAACTTAGGGAATATGGTTAATTAATCAATATTAATTGAGATAAGGTGAGAATCATCTAGAAACTCACACAAATCAATCCAAAGATGATCCTAGCCATTCATTAAGTTTTAATCTTGGCCGTTGGTGCTCCAACAATGGATTATAAGAGGTGGTCGATGTGGTGATGGAGAATATACCTGTGCAGATACTCAATTGCCTAGGTAGTTCGATTTTCTAAGTTGTAGTAACTCAACAGAGAAGATAGAGCTAGAGGATGAGTAGCAGGTGGAAGAGGGGGTTAGCATCATTCCGGGAGGAAGGTTCCTAGTCCTCGGAAGAGGCAAATGAAGAAAAGCCGAAATTCTCACAAGGTCAGCGTAAGCTCTGTGCAGAGGGTGACGTAGGAGGCTTTGCGCAGAGGCTAGGGAGGTAATTTTGGAGGCAGAAATTAGCTATGGGATGAGAGAAAATTCTCGCAATAATTTTGCCAATATTTTCCTCAGATTAGATTACCAGTTGGGCATCTAAATTTTTGTACTCATAATTGTTGTTGAATAATAATAATAAAACCCTCATCTGATGCACCGGTTTTCCCGCTTTGGGTTTTTCAGGGGACAATTGTCCAAAAATAATTGTGTCAAAACTTTTATGTGTGCTAGAATTTCTCAGTTTTCAGCGTTTTATTTTCCGTAGTATTTTTATGGTGAAAATTGCAGTTGTGATTTTATTTGTTGTTTGTCGTAGCAAACAAACTGCATAATTAAATTTACAGTTAGAAGAACAATTTCCAGTTGCTGCAATAGATAAAATTTCACATGGTATTAGAGCCAAGTTGATCAGCCAAAGAGCTCAGAAGCGAAAAGAAGAAATTTCGTTATTCAAGTGAATAACAATTGACCGAAATTTCCAGAGGCAACATAGTCTTTTTCCAGGAGGCCAAATTACTTGAGGAAACTCGATTTTTCAGTGCAGAAAAATTCGAATTTCCAGATCGAGTGATTCCAGAGGCAGAGGGAGAAGCTCAGTTTTTCGTTGGGCAGATCTCTAGTTGGACATAGAGTGTTTTGTAGCAGTTGCTAGAGAAAAACCGACGTCAGATAAAAGAGGAATAGCATTGTAAATTCTTTAGCAGAACCATGGACAGAATTAGATTTGTCTTCCAGGTTGGAGGACGAATTTTCTTGCTTGTCAGGATCAGTGTCACAATTTGTCTGGTATATAGACAGTGGAGTATCAACTCACATGACAGGGGTTAGAGAGTATTTTTCTAGCTACAAGGAGGAGCATATGGACTTCTAGATTACTATGGGAAACATGACGAAATGTACTTCAGTAGAGAGAGGTACCATAGATTTTCAGAGGAAGTCAGGAGCAAGCACCAACACTACAGATGTATTGCATGTGCCAGGAATGGGCATGAACCTAATTTCAGTATCCCAATTATAGGATAAGGGGTATGATATTCACTTCATAGGGAAGAAAGTGTATGTCAAACACCCAAGCTGGAAAAGGTAAGATAGATTGGAGTTTGAAGTAAAAGATTGTACCGGTTACAGATTGACTCTCCAGTGGCATTAATAGGCAGTGATATTAGCGGTGGAAAGAAGCTAAATGAGTTATGGCATAGGAGAATGGGACATCTACACCATGGAGCACTAAGGATGCTCAAAGAAACAGTAACAGGGGTTCCAGAACTTGGCACAGAACATGATGATGTGTGTAGAGGATGCGTACTTGGGAAGTATACTAAGGCAACATTTCCAAGAAGTGACAACAGAGCTAATGGCGTATTAGGACTCATACATTCAAACATTTGTGGCCCGATGTCCACTAGAGATCTCAGTGGTGCCGAATATTTCGTCACCTTCATTGATGACCATTCCAAGAAAACTTGGATCTACTTCTTGAAGACCATTCAAGGCGCTTTACTCAAATAATGGTGGAGAATATATTGATAAAGACTTCACAAATTTCTGTGCGAAATAAGGCATCAAGAGAGAATGGAAAACTCCATATAATCCATAGTAGAATGGTGTAGCAGAGTCGAAAAGCAAAACCATCGTTGGCGCTGCAAAGGCTATGTTATATGACCAGAATTTGTAGTATACCTAGGGAGGATAATATGGGGTACAAAGGGAGGTACCCAAGGGAATAATGTAATTATGGGATGGGCCATAATAATAAATAAGGTGGTTAACCCGTATCATGTAAGGGACCACAAGTAGTTAGCAATAATGTAATAAGACCATGGTATTAGATAGATGGTATTGAGGGAACCATGGTATTGTATGTATGAAGCCTATATAGAGGCTAAAGACTCCCCATTGAGAGATGTCAAGGATTATTGTATGAACAAGTGTATGGCTTGTGGAGTGCTCTCTTTTCTTAAGGAGTGAATGTATGGTGTTGACCTACATTAAGGGTTTGATTAATAAAGTGAATAATTTCTATCTATTTCTATCTTATTATTTCTGGGTATATTTGTATTATCATATCAGATCTATAACAACATTTACCCATATTTCTATGGGCAGAGGTATATAACACGATAGTAAATATCTAGAACAGGACTCCTCATAGAGCATTGGGGAAGAAAATGCCAGAAGGAGTCTTCATAGGGAAGAAGCCAAAAGTTAGTCACTTCAAAATTTTTGCCAGCGTTGCTTATTGCCACGTGCCAAATGAGAAATGTACCAAACTGGATCAGACTATAGAGAAAGGGTTCTTCGTTGGATACAACAAAACCTCAAAGGCATACAAGATCTACATTCCTAACAATAGGAAGATTGTAGTACGGCGAGACGTGAAGTTCATGGAGGATTGAGCTTTCAGGAGATCTTGTGAGATGCCCGCAGGTGATCTGAATCAGTTAGCAGAAGCTCCTTTGGTTCAATAGCAGGGGCAACCACAGGGGCAGCTAGTAGGACAGGCATGAGGATAGTCACAAGGATTGAGTACTGTGACTAGTACCAGTATTTCCTTAGGTGCAAGAAATCCAGGGAGTTCTCAGCGGATGGAGCAGCAGAGGAACGATGAGGAGGCACTGGATGAACCTCCCACGACTAGTTGTCGAGCTAGCAGAGAGGTTTGTCAGACATTGAGAAATGCAAAGGAGTTTATTGGAACTCCTAGAACGAGCAAATGACAGAGCAAACAACCTGACAAGTATAAAGCATTGGTGGCTCAGGTTGCAAAACCTTCCAGCCTAAGTTGCAGGAAACGTTGGAGAAGGGTTCGTTTCCGGCTGGAAACGAAACGAAAACGAGGAAACTTGTACCGTACGGCCTGGAAACGCATTTCTGGCCGTATTGGCCCATTTCTCGAGGAGGAAGCGTGGCCAGTATGGCCGGAAACGCATTTCCAGGCTGTACGACAGAGTTTCCTCTTCTAACTTGACTTTTTCTTGTATTTTTTTTTATTTTTTCGCTTCTAATTTTTTATTGGGCGACTAAAATATCTTCTAGATGCCTCTCAAGTTATAAAAGGAGGATTTTTTGAGTGGGGCAGCCTAATGTTCAAGCCTATGGCCCTAGTGTTGATATGCAGTTCATGGTAATGTTAAATTCTTAAAGTAAAAGGATGAAAATGAAAAATAAAGGAGAATGTCACTTTTACTTAAATTTTTAACATTACCATGAAATGACTCAGGATGTTTGAGAGTGGTTTCGCCCTCATTGGATTTCATATGGAGAAAGTAGAATTTTAGATCTCACTCAAAATCCAACAGACTTATCTATTTTTCAGGATTTCAGGATTGGGGGGATTGCAATGTTTCCATTGGATTTTGTCATGTACTAGGGTATGGAACTTGTATTTAATTAAGAAAACCAAGCCCTCTATGCAGGGGAGAGTCCTAATAACAAGGAGCACGTAGGATACTAAGGTATGGAACTTGTATTTAATCAAGAGCACTAAGGTCATTCGACTATTTAGGAGGAGACTCCCAATCAAGCACAAGACAAGAAATTAGAAATTTCTCGTCGCTGATTTTGGATATTGCTATTTTCATTATGTGATCATTCATGAGTAAATGTGATGTAAATTTAGAGACTTATAGTTTATGAATTGACAATTGACAATTTAATCATAATGCAATAAATTAGAATGTATCATATATGCTTTATGATTGCACATATTTCTTAAATGTCCTAATATATATATATATATATATTGCGTTTCCCCGTTTCCAAAATTTGAGGGGGGTCATGTTTCATACCCGTGCCCGTTTCAGAAACTTGTACCCGTTTCCTCGTTTCGTGCAACTTAGCGTTCCAGCTTTCAGGAGGCCACTCAGCATCATATTATGGTAGAAGGGTATAGCTCTATCATGACGAATGATGTTTGAGAGGTAGTGCTAAGACCAGAAAACAAATCAGTTGTAGTTTCTAGATAGATCTACAAGATCAAATATGTTGCAAACGACAATGTGGAAAAATACAAGGCTAGGTTTGTGGCAAAGGGGTATGCACAGAAAGAAGGGATAAATTATGAGGAAACCTTTGCCCCAGTTGCCAGATACACATCTATCCGGTCAGTTATGTCCCTAGCAACTCAAATGGGATGGCAGATTCACCAGATGGACGTCAAGACAACCTTCTTGAACAGGTGATAGAGGAAGAAGTGTACATAGAACAGCCAGAGGGCTTCGAGACTCATGAGAGACACGCTCATGTGTGCAAACTAAAGAAAGCTCTATACAGATTCAAGCAAGCTCCCAGGGCATGGTATGGTAGGATTGACAACTACTTGCAGTAGATGGGATTCATCAAGAGTGACGCAGATCCCAACCTTTA
The DNA here is from genome assembly GCA_031772625.1 of Pinus tabuliformis. Taxonomy (NCBI): domain Eukaryota; kingdom Viridiplantae; phylum Streptophyta; class Pinopsida; order Pinales; family Pinaceae; genus Pinus; species Pinus tabuliformis. The sequence continues at coordinate 520,573,451 of CM062819.1, forward strand.
CTATTTGATGGTAGAGGGTGAGCCACTCATTCTAGTTTTGTATGCGGATGATCTCGTTTTGACAGGATCATCAGGGCTCATAGAGGACTACTACGAGAGTAACTTGGAAGCAGAGTTCGACATGAAGGATTTGGGGTTGATGCACTATTTCCTAGGATTGGAAATGTGGCAGAAGAATGGAGATATCTTCCTTGGGAAAGGAAGATACACTACAAATATTTTGAAGAGGTTCAGAATGCAGGATTGCACACCCATGTCTACACCCATTATCACCAACTGGAAGAAGATTGACGCATCAGATGACAAGGATGTTGACCCCACCTTGTATAGACAACTTATTGGATCTCTTATGTATCTAGTCAATACGAGGCCAAATATTTGTTGCGTAGTCAATACCCTTAGTCAGTTCATGGTAGAGCTGAAGACGGTACATTGGGCAGTAGCGAGGCACATTTTGAGGTATGTGCGTGGCATAGTTGAGTATGGGTTGAGATATACCCAAGGAGATGATGTCAGATTGTGTGGATTCACAGATGTAGATTGCGCAGGCAGTTCAGTGGATAGGAAAAGTACCTCCGAGTGTTGCTTTAGTGTTGGATCAGTGATGGTTTCTTGGTGTAGCAGGAAGCAGAAGTTAGTAGCACTAAGATTTGCAAAAGAAGAGTATATGGCAGAAGCACAACCATGTGTGAAGCTATATGGATTCCGAAGCTGCTGGTGAGATTGTTCAGGCAAAGGATGGAGGCGACTAGTGTCTACTGCGCTAATCAGAGTTGCATAAATCCCTCTGAGAGTCCAGTGTTTGATGACAGGTCGAAACACATAGATATTCGATGTCATTTCGTTAGAGATAATGTACAACATGGAGCAATCCAGCTACAGTATGTTCCCACAGAAGTGAAGGTTGCAGATATACTCACGAAAGCTCTAGGAAGAGCTCAGTTTGTCTATTTTCCGAAAATAGATGGGTATGGTGGAGAACCTGTTTTAGTAGTAGAGGAAAATTATCTTGGATGATTCTCAGTTGTAGCTGCAACAAATGAGAGGGAGTTGCAGTGCAGATGCAGTGTTGGAAACAATATATCAGGGTCAACAGCAGCACACATGCAGTGTACATCAGAGTTGTGCAGTGGTTGGTGGGCAGTAGCAACCAGACATCAACAACGTGACAGGAGATGATGCAGAGACATGGTGTTTTGGCAGGATGTGCAACACTAGAACACATTCCTCACTAAGAGGGAGTGTTAGTTTTTGTAGCATCAAATGTGTTTTAACCACACAATTTGGTAGAGAGGCTAGAATACATGAGATCTTCAAAACTCAGAAATATATTTAGGAAATTCCTCCTAGAAGTGTCTCAATTAGATTATTAACCATTTTAAAATATTTCCTAAGTCTAAACTTAGGGGATATGGTTAATTAATCAATGTTAATTGAGATAAGGCGAGAATCATCTAGAAACTCACACGTATCAATCCAGAGATCATCCTAACCATTGATTAAGTTTTAATCTTGGTCGTTGGTGCTCCAACAGTGGATTATATTGTTGAAAATAACAACAAGAAATGTTAAAAATAACATTTAGAAATTCCAATTTAATTTGTCCTTGAATTAAATTGTAATTCTATTCTCATAGCAACTTGTAATAGTTAATTAAGTTAAATTGACTTAGGAAATTCGAGTTGGAAGTCTATCTAGAGTCATGTAGAGTGATCCCTAAATTTTAGGGGCCCAGGTTAAGTTCTTTTGAGTTGTAATTAGATAACTCAGTCTAATTGAGTTATAGTCAGTTAAACTAGTTCTAACTGTTGGAGGAACTAGTAGAGGTCTAGTAGTGGAGTAGTGCACCAGTGCATCACCAGTACCACACTAGTTAACTGAAGATTCACTCATAAATAACTCATGCATGTTAGTTTAGAGGAAGACCCAGTTAAGATTAGAGTTTAGGGACAATGTACTATCAGTTGTATAATTTTATGAACTTTACAGATGGTGCATGCAATCAGTAGAAGACCTATGTTTGGATTGCGCAGTTATGGAGAGAGAATTTCCACATAAAATAGAGGGTAATTACCTTAAGGATTGCGCAAGGAAGTAGGAGCTTGGCAGGCAGCAGAATTGTCTAAGTGTTGGCTTGAGATAGCCTGTGAGGTAGAGATTTAGATTGTGCTAGTGTAGGAATTATTCGGGTTGAACAAGCATTGCATTTTCTTCTCAGATCTTCTGGTTAATGCAATATAGATAGTCGGGGTTTTTAGCAGTTGCTTTCCCCAGAGAAATATTGTGTTATGTGTGATTGATATTCTTCCTTTTCTTCTTATTTTTTTCATCGATCAATTTTGGTTTCTGCTAAAGAGTAGTGTAGATCCTTGCCTTGTGTTTTACCATATCACATAAGTTGTTGAATCTATAATAAAAATCTACATGGTATTGGAGCTGAAGACAGTATAGAAGAGGAGAGTTCGAGTTTGTTGTGTAGGTGAAAATCGAATTTGCAAGTTCATATTTTAGAGCAACAATATGTCATTCTATGGTTTGTGACTTGAGTATGCCTTGGAGGGCAGCTCGAATTACATAGCTTGGAAGGACATAGATCATGAAATTTCTAAGAATCTAGAGTCGGATGCTAAAGATTTGGCTGAATGGAGAAAGTGTGTGGAAAAAGCGAAAAGAATTATCCTGGAAGGAGTTCAAGACCACATTGTCTTGAATCTCCACAGTAAGGATACTCCATACTCGATGTGGAAGGCATTGACATACCTATTTCAAAATAGTAGTGATCATAGGAAGTTGGCACTAAAGGACAAACTCAGAAAGATCAAGATGGAGAAGGGCGACTCAATTCCAAATTACTTTTCCAAGTTCACCCATTGTCCGGATGAGCTTGGAAGTGTCGGTATTACTGTTGCTGAAGACGATATGGTGAGCCTATCCCTTCTAGGACTTCCCAAGAGCTGGGATAGTTACCAGGACTCTATTAATGGGAGGTGAAGCTACCAGATTGGGAATAACTATGGTCAAATTTGGTACAAGAAGAGATTTGACGGAACACTAGAGATGGGACCTCTTCCAAAGAAGTGGAAGAGGACTTTGCATTAGTGAGCAAAGAAAAAAAAGCCAAGGGAAAGAAGTCCCAAGGCGAGGTGGGCGACAAGAAGAAGGACTTGTTGAAAGTCAAGTGTTTTCACTGTCACAAGTACGGGCACTATGCCACGAATTGCCCACAGAGGCAAACAAGCAAGAAGGAGCCAACAATAGCGACAACAAGTGAAGATCTAGCTTCTCAATTTGAACTTGATTTCACCTTCATTGCATGCATGGCCAACACTGTAATGGGAAGCGTGTGGTATTTCGACAGCGGTGCCTCATTCCATATGACAGGGAATAGACATCTCTTCAGTGACTTTGAGGAGAAAGACCTCAAGCAGAACATAGAGTTTGGAGATGACGGGAGGTATAGTGTTACCGAGATCAGTGCAATAATCTTTCAGAGGGAGTCTAGCTCCCCTCTCAGAATCACAGATGTGATGTGTGTTCCAGGACTAAAGAAGAATCTTGTTTCCGTCGCGGTATTGGAAGACTGTGGCTATGATGTGATTTTTAGTAAGGGAAATGTTTTCCTTACACACATCGCCACGGGACAGGTGAAACAAATCGATGTGCGAGTCAACAACCTGTATGCTCTCGAGGTCGAAGATGCATGCAAAGCCTTGGGGAGCAAGGCAAAGGTTGGATACTTGGTGGTTGAGAGGGAGCATGAATTACCTCTCAACATGCAGCCCCAGAAGTAGCCTCAGAAGCAGTCTCAGAAAGTTGTGGAGTAGCCACAATTAGAGAAGTAGAGAGGAGACCGAGTGGAGAGATCCACTCAAGTAGAGAAGAAGCAACCTCAGAAAGTTGTGGAGCAGGTACAATTGGAGAAGCAGAGAGGAGACCGAGTGGAGGCATCCACTCAAGCAAAGACCTCCAATAGGGGGAAATTTCGAGCCAAGTGGGCAGAGGGAGCACATGCAACCATACCTCCAGGTGAGAGGTGGGGCGATGTGAAGTATTAGTCCCAAGAGTGCAGAAATTTGGGCAGGGTCCATTGAGAGGTTTTGTCTCATGGATCATTACCTTGCTACGGGAGCCCACAATACACAGTAGCAGGATGGATCAGTGGCGATTGATGCAGTCAGATATTAGAGTGACAGAGGCAGAGGCTAGCAGCAGTTAGATACTGGGGAGCGCAGAGCAGAGTTGACAAAGTGCAAATGGCACAGAGTCAGCAGAAGCGCAAAATTTTCAGTGAACAAAGGCAAAGCTAGTAGCAGTCAGAGACTCTGGTGACAGATGCATCATACTGATTCAGTTTGGATGATTTTTTGGTTGCAGATGTTGCAGTAGCAACAACAACAGTGACAAGTGTTGCATGCAAAACATTCCAAAGGTACCAGATTGGGATAGAATTGAATTTCTTTCTTGTTGAGAGGGAGTGTTGAAAATAACAACAAGAAATGTTAAAAATAGCATCTAGAAATTCCAATTTAATTTGTCCTTGAATTAAATTGTAATTCTATTCTCATAGCAATTTGTAATAGTTAATTAAGTTAAATTGACTTAATTGACTGAGGAAATTTGAGTTGGAAGTCTATTTAGAGTCATGTAGAGTGATCCCTAAATTTTAGGGGCCCAGGTTGAGTTCTTTTGAGTCGTAATTAGATAACTCAGTCTAATTGAGTTATAGTCAGTTAAACTAGTTCTAACTTTTGGAGGAACTAGTAGATGTCTAGTAGTGGAGTAGTGCACCAGTGTATCACTAGTACCACACCCGTTAACTAAAGATTCGCTCATAAATCATTCATGCACGTTAGTTTAGAGGAAGATCCAGTTAAGATTAGAGTTCAAGGATAGTGTACTATCAGTTGTATAATTTTCTGAATTTTACTATGTTTGGATTGCCAATTATGGAGAGGGAATTTCCATATCAAATAGAGGCTAATTCCCTTGGGGATTGCGCAAGGAAGTAGGGGCTTGGTAGGCAATAGAATTGGCTAAGTCTTGGCTTGAGCTGGCTTGTGAGGCAAAGAGTTAGATTGTACTAGTGCAGGAATTGTTCGGGTTGAACAAGCATTGTATTTTCTTCTCAAATCTTCTAGTCCGCATTGGGAAGTTTGGGAGCTAAATTCGTGGCTCACTTGAGGTCCCAACAAGCAGATTTGTTCACACCCCCTACCTTCGTGTCTAGCGATTCTAGTGAATCCCCATGTCAGATGTGTGGATCCACTAGACATGCCCTTCCTGAGTGCCTAAGACATGTTCCACACTCAGAATCTGCATGCCCAATGCTCAAGGTGAGAAAAGGCATGGATGAGGGTAAAAAACAAATAATAGAGAGGTCTTCTGGGTTCCTTTCATACACATCATCATTTCAGAAAATCCTGAGGCTGTATGGAGAGAAGGAGAAGTTTGAAACTTCAAGGATTTGTTGCACTAAATTCTGCAATTATTTTTGTCAATTTGTCATTTTCTGAACAACAACTTTCTTCCACAGGAATTATGGCTCAATCATCTTATCTATGTAATATATTTTGATGACATTGAATGAGAAAACTACAATTGGTGAGAAAAAACACCAGAAATCTGTAGGAACCCCATTTAGTGTTTCCTTTTGTTCCGCAAGTCATCTCCACAGTTTTTCTCAGATGCATTTTTTTGCCCTGTCACAGAAGATTTCTCAGTGTTCTCATATTTTGCTATGCTACAGAAATTTTTCTTAGTATTCTTATTTCTTGCCTTGTCGGACACAAATTTGCAGTGCTGCTTTAAACTGCCTCCTATGGTGATCTAATAAAATGTCTATAGCTTATCCTGTCACTCAGAATGATGAATAATGGTTGCACACCCACAAAATTTATACCTCCATTTAAGGAAGGATATTTATGGAGTCAATACTAGAAGAGTTGATGTTGTTTCTTTTGTTGTGTGGTGATAAAGAATGAATTAGCACAATGTCACCTGTCAATAAATGACAATTTACTCAGATGCTGAGCTTCAGTGTTCCAGTTCTGGGATGAAGAATGTTATGCGTGTAGTAGCAAGTTTTAAAGGTTTTGCTTCTGACAGATTATCATGAATACATAGTTAAGTAGGAATCATGATATTTGGAGTTTATGGTCAGACTGAGGAACTATGGTGAAAAGAAAATCAATTAACATTTTACTTACCGGGAAACTCAGGTTAGATGGTTTTAATGATAGGAAGTGATGATAAATTGGTGAAGCTTTTTCGTGAGAATTCATTCAAAGATGCAATTTTGCTACAAAAGAGGAACAAGACAAGGTAACATTTTTCAACATCCTTGACATCATCAATTAGCCAAGGAGAGTGACGCAGAGCTAGCAAGGGCTCACACAGGGCCACTAGAGGCAGCCAAATGCTGCGCAAAGCACCAGAGAGGATAGCGTGTCTGACATAGAGGCCCAGAAAGCTGACGCAGGGCCTCTTGGGGTTGACACATGCCAAGAAAGGCTAACGCAGGGCCAACGTGAGACAGAGAGGGGCTGACGCAATCCAGATTGGGCAGACGTTGGGGTTGCAGAGCAGTTTTGTGCTGAGGAGCTGCTGGAAGGATTTTCCGGGGTTTTAGCCAGGAAATTTCTCTCAAACTGTGAGGTATAGCTGCTAAGGAAATTCTCTATTGGGTAGGCCAGTTTCGACACCTAGATTGTACTCTGATATTGCTTAATAAGAAAACCCTCAGATAGTTGCACCGATTTTCCCGCATTCGGTTTTTCCGGGGACATTGGTCCAAAAATAATGGTGTCATGTGGTGTGTTTGTTCTTGTTTCTTTTAGTTGCTAATCTGTAATATGTTGAGCATGCACTGGTGTTTATTTTCAGTATTGACTTTGTAAATAACTTGTTAAAGAAAAATAACAAGTAGGTAGGAATAAATCAGAAAAAGTGCATGAAAGGTTTCTAAACTAAGTAAACTTAGAAACTTCAACATGGTATCAAAGCGTGATTGCAGATCACAAGAGGACTAAAAGACATCAGCCGAGCGGAGCAATAGCAGCAGGAAACAGCTGTCCCGAGGTGACAAAAATTCTATGTTACCAGGATTTGGATACGGATACGGATCCGGATCCGGATCCGCTAGTTTTTTGAAAATCCAAGATCCGGATACGGCAAGGATACGTCACGTACAAAAAAATAAAATATAATAATATTTTTAAAATTAAAAAAAACACTTTAGAGTTCAAAAATCAAATACTCCATTGAACCATCAAACACTTTTAGAACCAAAACCATTAGATATATTATGAATAGGAAGACTGAAACACTGAAATGATGCATCATCCGTCATACAAAGTAACAAAAAGGATCATAATATCATAATTGATAATAGTAAATACATTTACATATCTTCAAATGGATCTCTATCTTCTGCATATTGCAACTCTACATCATGAATAGATGATGGGGGTCCTGGAATGTAGGAAGTTGCATCAGTAGGCTGGACTGGTGGTGGAACAATATCCTCAAGTAGGTTGAGGTGAGTCATGGCATTTAGTGTTAGATTCAAGGCAGAGTCTCAGGCTCCACATCCCACATCCTGTTCGGACCTTTTTTATACTCTGGTTCAACATGTGATAGAAGACAGAGGTTGGAATGCACATAAACAAGATCCTCAGCCTTTGCCGCTCCCAGCCTGTTTCGCTTCACTAAATGGATGAAGCCATATGTACTCCAATTCCTCTCAGCTGATGAGGAACTAGCAACCTGTGATAATAACTTGGTGGCTAAAGTAGAGAGATGAATGCTATCCCCACCATGGAAGCCCCACCAAGTAATAGGATCAAGATGTCCTCGATCGCCCATAGCTACTGGATCTGAAAAGCTACCTGTAGACTGTACAAACCCTCCAAATTCTTGGCGGACTTCCATTGCAACTCCCATATCTCTATAAATTTTCCTCAAAGTTGTTTTGTATCCTTGTACCACTTCAGAATCCTTGTTTGGTGTTGTTTTACCTGGTAAAGACAAAACTTTGGAATGATAGTATTTAGGGTGCAATGCATATGCCAAAAGGTGTAATAGTGTGGTCATTTTGTTCCACCTTTCTGTAACTATGTCCTTCACTAAATAATAGAATGTTTCATCAGGGTCATTTTCACTTGCCTTGATAATTTCCCTTATCCTCTCTAACATACTATCAATGTTTTCATGAACTTCCCCCAAGCAAGGTGTATCTGTATCAAATGCCCTGATCAAGGTCAAGATTGGTTTAGTGAACTGTAGAAGATATTGGACTTGTCCCACCATGCATCATCAAGAATGATGGACTTGATTTTTTGCCCTCTATCAGAAGTGGAAGTCCTCCATGATTCCCAAAGAGGGTCAATGACCATTGCTTGTAATGCTTGTTTCACCTCCACAAGCCTCTTTATGACAAGAGTGTGGGAGGCAAAACGAGTTTCAACAACCTACAAGTTTCAAAAAGTACAAAAGTCAAATCTCAAATTGAAATGAGAAATCATATATAAATTTGCAATTAAAAGAATTTCCAATACAAATAATATTGATTAAAAGAAAATACCTTTAGTAGCTCCAACTTTGCAAAACCTCTATAAATGGCCTTGGACATTGAATGATTGGTTATGAACATTTGGATTTCCTTTGCTGCTACATATATTTCATTAATCCATTCAATCTCACCAATCTTGGCAAGCATAAGGTTCAGTGAATGTACTGCACATGGAGTCCAAAAAATGTGATCATATTGACTCTCTACAATCAAACCCGCAGCTTTACAAACTTGTGCATTGTCCGTAATGACTTGGACAACATTATGTGGCCCCACACTTTCTATTGCCTCAATAAGAATTGTGGATATGAAAGATGCATCTTTCTCTATTCCACTGCAATCAATAGCCTTCAAAAACATTGCCCCTTGGGGGCATACTGCAACAACGTTAATTAATGGACGGTTTCTTTGATCTCTCCATCCATCAGAAATGATGGACACCCCTGTTTCTGCCCATGTATCCTGGATTGCCTGTAGTTGTCTATCCACAGATTGTCTTTCTGATGCCAACAAAGTTGTGCGAACCTTTTCATATCCAGGGCTTTTGTACCCTTTTGGCGCTTCATTCACTGCTTTAATCATTTGTTGCCAATAAGGGGAACGCACCAAATTGAATGCTAGCGCATTTGCATAGATGCAATGAGCTACATGTTCATCAGCTATCTCTCTACCTTGATTATTGAATGATGCTTCAAGAGGGCCTAGAGTGGGCCTTTTATTAGTTGTGGCAGTAGGCCTAGATGACAATGGAGGCCTAGTTGTAGAGCTTTGCACAGGGTATTTTCCCTTAGCATGCTTCTTATCAGCAACGTCTTGCAAAGATGCGTAGAATTTCATTTTTCCAGGACTCAAACCTTTGCCAAGTTTGCCATTTGCATCTTTTGGTCCGGTGCATACTTGCACCTCTGTGTTAGTTTGACCAGTGAGATGGGCCTTCACTCTAGTATATGAGCCATTTTTTATATCTTGGCATTCATTGCACTTCCATTTAAATGAACCACCTCCAGGATTTTTTCCAATAATCTCCACATACTGCCATAGAGGAGATTTTGGGTCTGTCTTGATGATTTCCCCTTCACTCTGCTCGCGCTGTGATGGCTCCATAATGATATATAGATTACGTTACTCACAACTGCATATAAAATTCAAAATATAATGTATTAAAATTTAATAATTATCCATACACAATTTGAATTAAATAACTAATATATATATCAATAGACAAAAACTAAAATATATATGAGATTTTAAAAAATTAAATATTCATTTGAAAGCTACATATATATATCAAACTGATAGTGATAATTTATAAACGCTGATAATTTATCAAACTGATAGTAATAAATTAATAATTTATAAACGCTGATAATATTATATATACGGTTCCACCAACACCTCCTATGGTCTCTGAGCTAATCGGATGGAAGGGCAGCTCACAAATTGCAACCTTCAAGAGCAAACTCCTCGATTGTTAATTCATGATCTAATTAATGAAATATATGAACAAATAAATGTTATTTAATGTGTATTTATCTACTAGTTTCAATCATTCTGTACAATATGAAACTTTTGCCAAACTACAAAATCAATGTAAACAAACAACAAAAATATTGTTTATTCATTAAAAACATATTGCTAAAGCTTATTAGAGTAAATACAAAGGCCAGTTTGATATGCCCAATGTGTCATCCAGAAGAGATGTAAATTAAAGCCACGAATCAACCAATACTAAAAATAGAAGTCCACGTTAATAAAATCAATAAAAATTGGAAAAATAAATTACTCCATACACAAAGTACTCCATAATATTTTTATTTATGTAAATGTGCCCATCCCCAAGGTCCAGTGGTTCCCTCAAATCAAACAAGCATCATCGTTGTCCGAACCAATAAACGCTCCCGTGGGTAAACTACTAAACGCAGATAATAATAATATATATCTTATAAAATCTATGGGTAAACCATAAAGTTGTAAACGCTGATAATTAAAAAAAATTAACGCGGCTGTGGTAAACCGTAACAATGCTGATAAATTATAACTATGGTTATATCGCAGTCCTGGTAATAACCCTCAAACTGTCGCTTGGAACCATCGAACTGCTACAGGGAGGTTTTAATATTTTATTGTTCTGGTAAAAACAATGCGGCACGTTCCAATGGTGATAACATTAAAAACTTAGAATACCTTGCACGGTTTTTTGGTCCAGCCGACACACGTTGAAACTTGAACTTGAACACTGGGTCCCCTTAAGCTAAACGCCAAAAAACTCAAAGCTAAATGCCAAACGCTTCTGTTCCGCTGTTCTGTTCTGTTCCGCCTGTTGGGTGCACTGCCGACCAAAGGGGGACCACCTAACTTTAATGCATACAGCAAAGCAAAAACCCTAAACTCCAACGCATACAGCGATTTTACTTTTTCGCTTTTTCGGGTTTTAGAATTTAGGCAAAAGTTATGCGGGTTCCGGCATTCTACTAGGCATACGTTTCTGGCAAGGAGGAGCCATTTCCAAAAACGCCACGTGCCGTATTTTCCACGTATTTCTCCGTATCCGGATCAGATCCAAGGATACGGATATCTGTGACCATCGGCTGCCGGATCCGATAACGTAGCAAAAATTGTTTCTAGCAGCATAGAAGCCAAGAAGTGCGACGCAGAGCTAGCCAGAGCCACACAGAAGAAGCCGAGAGCTGCGCAGAGCCTCAAAGAGGCTAGCGTTGCTGACGCAGAGGGCTAGAGGGTTGACGCAGGGCATCCCAGGGCTGATGCAAATCCATCTGGGGTGACGCAAAGCCAACATGAGGCAAAGAGGGGCTGACGCAATTCACAGAGAGGCAGTTGTTGGAGTTTAGAAGGTTGCAAAAATATTGCAGAGTGGAGTTGGTGAGGTACTGTAGCCAAAACGATACCTGATAGAGCAGGGCCAGAGGAGTTGTTATCGAGGGTTTCTAGTCGAGGAACCTGGATCAGCAATGTAGTTGCACAAGATGATCAGAGTAGGGGGCATCTCGACAAGCTGTAGAAGGATTTCCAGGAGGGAAATCAGGACTCAGAGGGAGTCCAGAAGAGAACTTCCAGACGGGAAGTAGAGGCTCAAAGGAGTCGAACAGAGAACTTCCGAGAGGGAAGTAGAGGAGCATGATGGAACTACACGAGGTAAGAGACCAGGATAGATTGGACGGAGCATCGAACTTCGCAGTTTGGAAAGCCAGAATCTTATCTGTGCTTGATAGGAATCATGTCAATAACTTCGCCTTGAAGGTTATAACTATCCCAATCGACCCCAATGATAACGACAAGTACGAAGAGGCGATGGTGAGGGCCAAGCGCATTATCTTTGACGGGGTCAAGGATCATGTGGTACCACATATAGCCGAGAAGGAAACAATAGTTGAGATGTGGGCGGCTCTCAAGAACCTGTATTAGCATACTTCTGTGTAGAGAAGAATGCTGCTCAAGAACCAGATGAGGTCCTACCAAATGAAGAAGGGTCAATCGATTTACACCTTCCTCGGAGGATTGAATGAGATCCGAGACCAGTTGACTGCTATAGGAGAAACACCGGATCAGGAGCTTATGGTGAGGATGGCCCTGAATGTTGTCTCAGAAGATTGGGAAGTGTTTGTCCAAAGTACCCTGGGCAGAGCGAAACTCCCACCTTGGGACGAAATGTGGGTATCTCTTCGCCAGGAAGAGATCAGACGACAGTCGAAGACAGGTAGCAGCAATAAAGGGATCAAGGTTAAGCAGGAGGAGGAGGATGTGGCCCTAGCATCTGAGGGAAAGTAGGAGAAGCGAAAGAAGAAAGATCTCTGCAAGATCAAGTGCTTCCACTGTGGGGAGATGGGTCATTATGCAATCCAGTGCCCAAGGAAGAAGAGTAAGGGAGAGTCTTTCGAGACTAAGGTAGCGCCAGCATGGGCAGAGAAGGAAGTTTTGACAAACGATGAATGTGCCATGAGTGCACACGCACCACTTGAGCGGAAGTGGGGAGACATTGAGTTGTAGGCAGGTGGACTACAGGTGATGAGGCGCAGGATCCTTGAGGTACCCAGCCTCTTGGATTAGACCTTGCTATGGGAGCCTGGATGAGGAGTAGTAGAACTGGCTGGGTAGGTAGAGATGGATGCGGATGGAGCGATAGAGAGAGCTACAGTGCAGGAGTCCCAAGACAGCGCAGAGGTTAGTAGGCTGCAGCAGTGCGAGAGGCACAGGAGTGTTGCACTAGTGCAGGACGACACAGAGAGGTGTGCAACGGTGCGAGATGCAAGAGAGTTGCTGCAACAGCGCAGAGGTCAGAGAGAGGGAGCACTTGTCAGCAACAAAGGGAGCTTCAGCATCAGTGGGTGTTTCTAGCCCAACAGGGAGGTCAGTTGGGAGATCAGTTACTTCTTAGTAACGGAGTTGCAGTGTAGCAGTGGGAAACGCGATGCAGCTTGATGAGAGGAGGTGCAGTGCAGATGCAGTGTTGGGAGAAAGGACCAGCAACAGCACGGATGTAGAGGGAGTTGTCGTACAAATGCAGTAGTGGCAGTGACAAAACCATGGGTAGTAGTACAAGACATAGCAGTGCAGAGGATGTTGGGCAGAAAGGCCTAGAATTAGCACAGGTACTGATGTCGGATGATCAGAGTAATACTCAGTGAGGAGTATTGCTAGAGCACAATCCTCGATAAGAGGGAGTGTTGATTTGGGGTAGCATCAAATGTGCTCTAGCCATGAAATTTGGTGGAGAGGTTAGGGCACATGAAATCTCCAATACCCAGAAAGGGTTTGGGCAGATTCTAAATAGACCAGGAGATATTAAAATAATTAATATTTTTAATGGAGTCCTTAAGTCTAAACTTAGGGAAAATAAAATATTAATGTGTATTAATATGAATCTGTGTTAGAATGGTCCAAAAGACATGGATCAAGCCAGATCTAATCTTAGCCATTGATTAGGGACTTAATCTCGACCGTTGAGATGTCAACAAGAAAAGTATAAGAGGAGGCTTGAGGGTCGCTTGGAGAGTGTTGTCGCACAGATTGTCACGACAACGCTCAGACCGGGGGCTGTCATCCTAATCCCCGATCTCTCCGTTTAAGCCGTCTCTCGAGGCAAAGGGGGGGAATGGATGAATGAAGACCAACTATGGACCAATTGGGTTGGGAGACACAACAAGGCAATTTAGCACCTGATTGATTTTAGAAATTAATGGACCAGTGCCTTATGGAGTTAATGATTAAATGATTATTTATTAGATGTTGCAGTAATATGAACTTTGTAATTCCACCATTAACAATCATTTATCATTAAATAACCCAAGCAATGCAAGATATTCAGTAAATTCACAATGCTTTAACGATGATCCAGCAATTAAACTTCAAGAAAAATTAAATGCTTTAAATGATCATAAAATTTAAATGCTGACCAGTTACCACTTTCACATAGCTAACTTCAAAATAAACATTAAGTGCATTTAACTATAGAGAAATGGAACATAGAGACACCAAAAATGAATTTTTCAATTTTTTGTAAAGCTTTTTCAAAATATTTTTTAATTTTTATATTTTTATATAAATAAAACAAAATTAAACTAAACTAAACTAAATGGAATTCAAAATTATTAAAATTAAATCCTAAAAACAAAATATCAACCCATTAAAATCTAAAAATTAAAACTTTTTATGATTTATTTATTTATTTATATATATTTTTTATGATTTTAAATTTTTTTTAAAACAAAACTAACTAAATTAAAAAATAAAGACTAAACTAAAAGATAAACTAAAAACAAGGCTTAATTCTAATTCTAAATCTAACTTTATAAAATTTAAAACTAAACAACAAAAAGGGAAATCGAAATTATATTTTTTTTTGATTTTATAAATATGAAGCTAAACTAAACTAATTCTAAAATTTAATTAAAGTCAAACCTAGCCTAAAACAACGTACGCGTATATCACAATAAGGAAAATAAACCTAAACTACAAACCTATGCTATTTATAAAACACAAGTGAAATGTAAAAAAAAATCGAAGTATTGTTAGCTGTTTGTCGTGTATGTGCAGGTGACGGCAAAAGCTATGGAAATCACGCATTTTGCAGGTGAAAACTCGACGAGCTGAGCATGGAAATAATGCAGGAATGGCAGTGTGAGGAGGAGGATGGAGGCAGAGAGGGTTCGATGGAGGGACGCCGCATGGTTTGCAGGATTTAGGGGAGCGTGCAGGGGAAAGAAAACCGCGGGGAGAGCTATGGCACCACGCTGCCAGTTTGTTTTGCAGGTTGGAGGGCGTTTGACGATGGTAAACATAGGAGTAGAAGTGGCAGCTCTCGTGGGCAGACAATGTGTGAAGGAAACAGTGCAAATGGAGCTTTGATGGCGGAAGACATAGGAGCTGGGCTGCATGGAGGTAGCTGCAATACTGCAGGTGAGGGACGGCACGCAGGTCGAAGAGAACAAGGGTGGTGCAAGTGTAGCAGAGAGAACCAAATGAAGCTGAGATGATGGTAGCGTAGGAATAGCAAGACGCAGGTAGCAATGATCCAATGACAACGAAGGGTGAAAGAGGATGAGATTTGGCAGTGATGAGAAGGACAGCGAAAACGTGTTTTGCTGCTGACTGCAGGTTTACGTGAAAAGAATACGTGTAGGTCCAAGGTCCAGGGCAGCGATATTGGCAAGGGTTTTTTAAAAAATTCGAAAATTTTTCTTGCAAAAATGAAACCCCGGGTAGCAGAGAAATTGAAACTGGCGGCCCAGAAATCCCAGGATGCCACAGCATAAAAAAAATTCCGAAAATTTCTATCAAAATGAAATCCCAGGCAGCAAACTCCGAATTTTTTTTAATATCTGTACCTGCAACCTGCAATGGCAAAAACAAAACACCAAGAAGTAAAATGTGCCAGAAACAAAACTGAAAACCCTAAGACCAACTAAAAATTTACAATATTTACAGATTAATGACTCTAAGCAGCCAGATTTATCAAACCCTTCATGCATTCATAAAAAAAATATTTCAAATGATAAGTCTGAGATTAAAACTGGTTGGGCTCTTTCAGAAAACGTAGTCCGGGAGTTGGCTAGTTCAGCCAAGAACTTCCCCTAACGCCCGGTAAACTCAAAGATTTCCTGCACAGCTTAAAATCAACCATTAACATAGAGGGAAAAAACAATAGTGAAATCCAGATCAAATGGAGATACCTGCCATTATATTTCAAAATCTAAACTATCATTCAAACCCCAGAGATCAGACAAGATACCTATCCCTGAATCAATTTTCATCAAACTATTATCGATGACTGAAAATAAAATTATGCAGAAAAATAAAGATCTTACAGCATTTCCAGAAGAGTAACACTAGCAAGATTTTCAACCCCAAAGTCTTTCTTTATTGCACAAAAAATGACTACAAGAGAGCTTTCTTTAGCACCAGACTCTAAGATCCAATCTGATCTCAAATGACCCTTAACACCTTATTTAAAGGAAAAATTCCCAACGGCTAGTTCGAGTGATCCATGTCAAAATGATCTCGACCGTCGATGAGGATTAAAATCCCTTTTAATCTCATCCGTCGAATTTTTAAATGCATTTTAATATATTAAAAATTTAAAATCTTGCATTTATTTACTCAAAACTTTGACTTATTATTATTTTATTTTATTTTTCAATTTTTTTTTTAATTTATTTTTCAATTTTTTTTTAAATTTTATTTTATTTTATTTTTAAATTTTTAATTATTTTATTATTATTTTTATCTTATTTTTAAATTTTTAATATTTTTAAATTTTATTTTTATTATTTATATCTTTTTATTAATTTTTTAAATTTCTTTAATTTATATTTTTGGATCCTTGAACTTAGCCTTTGGAAAAATTACCTAGGACCTAGGACTTAAGACTTATGAGGGGATTAAAACATTTTCTACCCCTCAAGACACTTTACATCATGACTTTTACAATTTTACATCTCAAGGGGGAAAACCCATTTGACATAGACCCTCATAGACCACCCAGTGTTGCGACACAGATATAATCTAGCAGATCAAGCAATTTGTAATAACCTAACCAAATAGTTAGAACTATTTCCTAATTACTTGTACATAGACTCGAAGCACACTAGGATTTCCCTAAGATTCTAATGACAAAATCCATTCTGGCTTTGGGGTTAGGCTGAAGGAAAACTCTGACGATCATGGATCGGTGAGACAAAATACCTTCCAGAACGTAGATTATCACTAGAAAATTAGGTCCACCTAGGCAATTTACATACATGACTCAGATCTGCTAAGATTATTTACAATGTACACATGCAGACTAGGTTTACAACATAACACGATTAGGTTGATGACGACAGTTGAATGGCACAGACATATCGATCAAGCGCTATCCCTTTTGTGAAAAAGGGGGTGTACTGCTATGGGTAGTTGACACGTAGTGGTCAACAGAGAAGGACACCAGAGTGATCAATCATTCTATTCTCTAGAGTGGTGTTTGCTAAGAGAGATAGAATGGGTGATTGGGAGAGCAGCTGAGGGGCATTAAGTACAGAGAAACAGAGAAGGTAGATGTTAGGATTCCAAGAAACTCTCCTAGGTTGTAGCTCGGAGATGCCTGGTAACATATAAATTCAACTATTGTTGCAGGTTTAATGGAAGGAATGATGGTTTGGTTCAAGCTAGATAACCACTTCTACTTTGTTTCACTCCATACATGCGTGAACTACAAGGCTTTAGACCACCAATGCTCACAGTTTTAGAGATTAGGTGAATATGGAGAATACTAAACACACCAGCAGATGCACAAGACCATGTGATGGCTGGCTACAACTAGTAAAAAAACTTGTAAATCTAATCTACTAATGCAAAGACAGGATGACAACTCTCCTGCATTAGGTAGAAAGAAACCTGGGCAACCTATTCAATGATGCATACAAGATTCTAACACAGAGATAAGATGACAGTTATCTAGTGCTAAACATCAAGAGATCAAGAACACAGCATATCAGGCACAAACTTTGAACAGAGAAAATGGAAAGTGAGCAGTTAACAGCAAAAGAAGCTTGTATTAGCTAAAAATGAAGATGAGACGCTGCAAGTGACAAAATGTCTACAGTCTCTAGAAGTTGAACCTTACATCAAATGCCAACCTTGATTACATCTTGTTTCTGAGTATTTATAGATTTACATTACAAGGGCACTTGGCCGCTTAGGTATGGAGGGGTCATAATTGACCACCAACTGCATTTAACTGCCTGATGGAGTCTCTGAACGTGTTTTCTTGCTTCAATGGATGAATCTGATATGTTCAGGTGTTTTGTTGTCCGTTTAGGTTGTTGGAGTGCTCGTACCTGTGGAATCCATAACTGATAAATTCAGTTACAGGGTCGTGCTTGTCCTTTTCTCCCTTGGCCATGCTTTCTGTTAAATATGGTGGTTGGGAGTCTGACTGTGACTGATGCTGGCAAGCTGGTCATCTCCTTCTTCGGGCAACAGAATGGTCAGAGGGCGTGGAATGCATGGATAGGTGGATGTTTTGGGTGAGCGAGAAGAATGACCGTCAGATCGGAGAAATGGACGGCAGAGATGGCTCGACGAAGTTTGTCGGTCGATATGGGAGCAGGATGAGTCAGGACCATTAGATCTTCAGCGGACAAATCGGACGGTCATCGGAAAACGGAGTTGCGCAGGTGTTTAACAGGGGGGGGGGATTGGTCGAGCGGTAATGGTATTCATCGCACCGCTTTCGGGCGGTAAGCGGTAAAAGCCTGGGGTTGCGCGATTCCACTTAGTGATTGACACATAGTGGCGGATGAGAGAGAAAAACCGCTCTTATTGCGCGCTATCGTTCGATCAAGTTGTCGGCGCGGTGAGAGCGAAGATCGTCAGATCTTGGAGGAGATGATCTGACGGTGGGGAGTGGAGAGTGGGTCACCTTTATTGGATGCGACGGGAGCCATTGGATTAGCGGGGGAAAATCAACAGCGAGAAAACGATGAGAGGTTTTACGAGCGCGCGAAGGCGTATGGGTAAGGTTTCATGGTGGTTTTGGGGTTTGGCGCTTAGGGCTAAGGCCAAAGGTGTTACTCTATCGGGTTTAGGAGAAAAACAAGGAAATGGAAATGGAGAAGGGTAAGCGGGGTAGAAGGAAAGAAGGGAAGAGCAACAAAATGTGAAACCTCTTGAGCACAGCGAACAGACCAGATCTCTTCCTGGCGTTAAGAAATCAGCGTTGCATAGCAGAGCTAACACTGGCTCCTTCTGGGGATGAAATCTTCCCTGTGAGGTTTCAAGAACCGTAGACCACTGCCTTTCATTCAAAAAACAAGATCAACAATCCTTTCTAGTGTTCCATTGGGAATGGAGTCTAATTAAGCCTACACTAAAACTTGTAAAAAGACCTATTCACAATGCTGAGGCCTAGAGGCCTTAAACAACATAAATCTTCAAAAACTGTTTCTCCTCCCATACTTTGCAGCATGAAAGTGTTTTTCCCCTGGATCTGAGAAATGATAAAAGGTCCAGTCCACAGAGCATCGAACTTCCCATGATTGCCTTTCTTTTCCTTCAGTGCATCCCATTTAAGCACCAAGTCTCCAACTTGAAAATTGTCCATATTTGCCTTTTTGTCAAAGGCTTCCTTGATCCTCTTTTGATGTGCTGCAGACTTTTCAACCAACTGATCTCTGATTTGATGTACTTCAGCCAGGTCACTAATCCTCTTTGCCATGTTATTTTCCTCATTCTGTTCTTCCTGCAAGAACTTTGCCACAGGGAGGGTTAACTGGATTGGGAATACAGCCTCAGTGCCATACACCAGCTTGAACGAAGAATTCCTTGTAGATTTCTTGGTGGTCACCCTGTCAGCCCACAATGCATACTTCAGCTTGAAATCCCGGTTCCTTTTGTTGTCTTCCAGCAGCTTTTTGATTATCCTTATCAGGGTTTTGTTGGATGATTCTGCTAAACCATTACCTTAAGGGTAATATGAGGTGGAATGCACTAGATTAATGCGCATTGAGTCACACATGTCTACCAACTATTTTGCCCTCAAGGCTGTTGCATTGTTTGTAACCAATTTGTGTGGACAGCCAAACCTAGTGAAAATATTTTCTGTCAAGAACTTCATGGCCACATGGTGATCAGCTTTCCTAGTAGGACCTCAATCCATTTAGTGAAGTAATCAGTGGCTACTAAGATCCATCTGTGCTGGCCACTAGAATGTGGATTAATTTCACCTATGAAATCCAGGACCCACTGCTGAAAAGGGCCACTAGCATGTATTGGCTTCAAGGGTAAGGACTTCAATTGTTGCTTTCCTTCGAACCTCTGGCACTTGTCACAAGATTTCATAAATGAAAAGACATCCGAAAACAAAGTGAGCCAATAATACCTAGCTCTGAGGATCTTGTGGGCCGTGGTTTTCCAGTAGTGATTTCCTCCACAAATGCTAGAATGGAACTGATGCATGACCTCCATAGATTGTTCTTTGTCCAGACATCTTAAAAGGATTCCAGATGGATCCCTCCAGTACAGCAAGCTTTCATGAATGCAATACTTGGCTTTTCTGAGCTTAATAGTTCTGGCTTGGCTTGAACTTAGGCCTGGGGGAACTTCTGGCTTCAGCAAAAATTGAGCTATTGTAGAATACCATTCACAAGAAGCTAGATTTTCAGCCAGCAACTGGACATGTCTTACTGTTGCTTCTTCTATCTGTCCATCTTCTGAATTTGTACTTATCCAATTCATGCCCAGCATCCTGTAATTCTCTTCAGCCATCAGCTTGGCAAGGCCCTGACCTCTGACAAGCTTGGTGGGCTTCAATTCTATGTTGCGTTAAGGCATCTTTTACTGAAGCAGAGGGCACATATGCAATTACCTTGGAGTGCAGAATGTATATTCTGAAAGCTTTCAGGGGGCAGAATGTATATTCTGAAAGCTTCCAGGGATTTGATAAGAGCATAAGCCTATTTTTCTATAATATCATACCTTAGTTCAACATCCCTTAAGGTTTTGCTGAAAAATGCCACTGGATGCTCTGAACCCTCCTCATCTTTCTGCAATAAGACTGCTGCCAGGGTATCATACCTTAGTCCAGGCTGATCAAAGTGGGAGCTTCCATAATAGCTCTCTTGATGGCTTCAAAAGATCTTGTTGCATCAGTCCATTTGACCTTTGATCCCTTTTTCAGCATGGAGGTGATGTGTTTTACCAATTCTGCAAAATTAGGAATAAACCTCCTTACAAAATTTATTTTGCCCAGAAAGGATTGGATGTCCTTTTTTGATCTTGGGACAGACAATGTCTGTATCGCTTTCACTCTTTCTGGTTCAATCTTGACACCTGTAGCAGAAACAATGTGTCCAAGAAGCTTGCCTTCTTGTAAAGCAAATTGTGACGTCTTAGGATTCACTGATATCCCAAACCTTCTGCACTTCAGAAACACTTTCTTCAAATGCTGCAAATGATCTTGATGGCTGCTGGAGTATACTGTTATATCATCCAGGTAGACAAGGACAAACTTATCCTTCTCTCCTACAAATGCTATATCCATAGCTCTTTGAAAGGTAGCTCCAACATTCATCAACCCAAAAGGCATCTTGGAATACATAAAAGTGCCCCAAGGAGTGGTGAAAGGAGTGTTTTCTTGGTCATCTGGACGTACAGCAACTTGGTTATACCTTGAAAATCCATCCAGGAAAGACATAACTTTGGCTCCTGAGACTTTCTGCAGCAAATGCTCCATCTTTAGCAGGGGATAGTTGTCCTTCTTAGAGCATTTGTTCAGGTTCCTGAAATCAACACACAGCCTGATTTCTCCACTTTTCTTTCTCACCACTACCAAGTTGGCTACCCACTTTGAATATCTTAGAGGAACTATGATTTTAGCAGCCAACAACTTCTTGATTTCTTTTTCAACCAAAGGGAGGAGCAAAGGGTTTATGGGCCTCAGCTTCTGCTTGAAAGGAATGGTGTCTTTTTCCAATGGGATCTTAGGCTGGATGATCTTTCTGTCATAAGTTTTGAGGTCACTGTATTCCCAGGCAAAGACATCAGCGAATTGCTTCATTAAGGTGGAGTACTCAGAACTTTGGGAAGCAAACAAATGGGTGGACAGATTTGTATACTTTGAATGATTTGGACTCCCTATGTTATGCCTTTGGACTGCAGATTGATCTTCTTTTTGAGCAACCTTATGAGGCACATCATTATGGTCAAACAGCTTCTCTAGGGGCACTAGTCCTCTAAGTATATGATGGCTAGGCAACTGAACAATGCTGTCTCGGCCAATTTTGTTTCTTACCTAGGGGTGGGGACATTCCTCCAAGGTTTCATTCTCTTGATCAATTTGCATTTCAGAGAATTCATCAATGACTTGTAGAAACCTATTTACTTCATTATCATCCTCAAAAAGTTTCTAGTGCTGGACATTATCAGGCAAGGATGGTCTATATCTCATTTGGACTTCATAAACCAATTTAGGGGGCATGGGGGGGATGAACATGCTAGCAGACACAGCAAGGGAATCAACGAGTTGATTTTTTACTCTAGGAATATATGAGATACAAAAACTATCAAAAGAATCTTTGAGTCTCCATACCTCATCTCTGTATGTTTTCAACCTTGGGTGCCTTGTTTGGAATGCTTTGTTCACTTGCTGAATGATGAGATTAGCGTCTCCAAACACCTTTATGTCTCTGATTCCCATGTCTTTAGCAACGTTTAAGCCCAATATCAGAGCCTCATACTCTACTATATTGTTGGTGACCTAAAAAGTCAGTTTAAAAGACAAATGGGTGCTTTCTTGTTTTGGAGACACCAGCACCACTCCTGCTCCTGCAGTTTCCCTTGAATAGGCTCCATCAAAGAACATATCCCAAACCGGCATACTGGTTCCTTAAGCTGTACCGAGGCCCTTTGGGATTCTTCAATTTGGAGAATACATGCTCCAAAATCAGTGTCCACAACGTAAATGGGATGATTAGTGGGATTCTTCTCGTCATTGATGATATAGGCCAGCTGGGCTTCCCTGTACAGTCTTCTATTTTCTCCTCCAAAAACTGGGACAATGGCATAAGATAAGTCATTTTGTAATGTCCCACCCAATCTCTTAATCCACCCTCTGGAGAGTAGCATACCAAACTTAGGGGGGACATCTGCTACCACAATATCCATCATCATGCTTTTCATGGGCAGCTGAGTTAGGGTGATAGCTAAATCTTTGATCAACCCAGACATTTCACCTTCCTTGAATCAAAGGAGAACAGGTCATGATAAGGTCTAGTAATATCAAGGCCTAACTCTTCCATGACAGCTTTGGGCATCAGATTATGGCTGGCACCTGTGTCCAGCAGACAGTTGTGGAGGATTTTGTCATGAATGGTCAAGGAGACATAAGATGATGGGGAAGTGTTATCAGCAGGTTCAGTCATTGGGCTAAGCACAATTGCAAGTTTGTCATCTTGTAAATTCACAGTCATGGAGGCTTGTGTGGCTTTCAGCTCGAGGGCATCGAGGATAGGCTTCCTAAAGGCCTCACTCTTTACAAGTTCTATCAGAGGTACAAATATTTTCAACTTCTGGACTTCTAATTCAAAACTGAAAGGGGAAGGGGACTTGTCAGGGCCTCTTACCTCTTGAGATGGCGCTTTCAGGATGATAGGATCAGCTGCCAGTCTCTTCTGTTTGCTGATTTGCTGTTCTGTGGGGACAACAACTCTTTGGGCAGGATTCTCTTTGACATTACTTGTTCTTGACCTCAAGTTATATCTTTGTTGATCCTCAGTTTGTAGAACAGCTTCTCTGTCCCACTCTTGACTGGTCTGGTCCTGAAGTAATGATTCTTCGTAGGCAGCCAATGTCAAAAAGGCAGCACTACCCTTGTCTTCCATGCAGTGAATCTCATCCTCTTCATCAAACTGTTCCTCCTCCATGACTACGTTCTGGAAAGGAGTCTTAACCCTTTGTTCTTCACTGGCCTCTTTGCCCCTCTGAATGATCTGCAGTTGTTCATTTGCTCTTTTGAATGGATTTGGATTTCTATGAGCAAATGTATTAGAAAGCCTTGCTTTCCTAGAACTTTGCTGAACCTTGAGTTTGGATATTTCAGCAGCCAATGACTATCATTTTAGTCATTTTGTCTATTTTGAGTTCTGAAGATGAAGAAGAAGAAGCCTCACCTCTCTGCCTCCTTCTATCAGCATGACCTTTCAGTTTCTCTGCAGCCATGATATTGGATTCTACCTCCAAGGCTGCATCTTACATTTCAGCTAGAGTAGCACATCTCCTTTCTCTTAATAGCAGGCAGAAATCAGAATCAAAGGCATTGGCATAGGTGAGTTTGGCAGAGGTGGGGGTAGGATTTACTTCAGTTGGTATCTTTCTATACATACGATTGAATCTTTTATTAAAGTCAGAAAATGACTCCCCATTTTCCCTTTTGAGGTTGCCAAACTCAGTATGGTAATATAGCAGGTCTTTCTTATCTCCCCAATGCTTTAAGAACATATCATCTAATGCTTCAATGTCTGTTATAGACCTACGGTCAGCTCTTTGAACCACTTTCTAGCCTCACCATCAAGGCTTTGGACAAAAACTCTCATCCACACATCATCTTCACTGATATCTAGGTTATCAGCATAGCTATAAAAAGACTCAAGGTGTTCTTCAGCTGTTACTCCCTCTGTACCAGTGAACTTAGGCATGTATTTCTGGTATTCTCCTGCAGGCATGGCATTCAAGGGAACACGCAGGACCAAGGGTCCATACCTAGCAGCTATGATTCTATCCATTTTGGTGGGTGCTTGTGGGCCTGCCATGACTGGGGTAGATGGGAGGGTATTGGCAGTTTGAAAGGTAGGGAGCTGAGAAATCACTGACAAGGATAAAGGAATATGATGGACTATAGGGGAGGTTTTCTTTGGACTGAGATCCAAAGGGGAACTTATTGGACAAGGAGCTTCATGAATCTCTAGAAATATTTCCTCACTGATAGTGCTAGGCTCTAAATTCTCAACATGTGCATGCTCAGCGACAAGCCTTTCTTGCAGAGATACATAAGATTGTTTAGGCTTACCTGATCTTGATGCTCCTTTTCGTGATATCTTGCTTTGCTTGACAATCTTCTCAGGGTCAGGCACTGGGTCAGTTGGTGACTTCTGAGGATTTCTCCGAGTATGCCTCACAAACTGAGCTAGAACTGTGATGTGGAGTCGTCAAAGGTTGGTCCTCCAGTAGAGTCGCCAAATAGATGATTACAACCAAAATGTGTCCAGACTTTGTCTATCATCAAAGCTGGATCTATGTCGTTCTTCTAGGGAAGCTGAGATTCGATCTCCTCTCCCCGACAACGGCGCCAATTATGCTAGGATTCCAAGAAACTCTCCTAGGTTGTAGCTCGGAGATGCCTGGTAACATATAAATTCAACTATTGTTGTAGGTTTAATGGAAGGAATGATGGTTTGGTTCAAGCCAGATAACCACTTCTACTTTTTTTCACTCCAGACATGCGTGAACACCCTCAGACTACAAGGCTTTAGACCACCAATGCTCATAGTTTTAGAGATTAGGTGAATACTAACCACACCAGCAAATGCATAAGACCATGTGATGGCCGGCTGCAACTAGTAAAGAAACCTGTAAATCTAATCTACTAATGCAAAGACAGGATGACAGCTCTCCTGCATTAGGTAGAAAGAAACTTGCGCAACCTATTCAATGATGCATACAAGATTCTAACACGGAGTCTGTCGGTCGAGATGGGAGCAGGATGAGTCGGGACCGTTAGATCTTCAACGAACAGATCGGACGGTCATCAGAAAACGGAGTTGTGCGGGTGTTTAATGGGTGGGGCAGATTGGTCGGGCGGTAATGGTATTCATCGCACCGCTTTCGAGCAGTAAGTGGTAAAAGCCCGAGGTCGCGCGATTCCACTCAGTGATTGACATGTAGCGGCAGATGAGAGAGAAAAACCGCTCTCATCGCACGCTATCGTTCGATCAAGTTGTCGGCGCGATGAGAGCGAAGACCGTCAGATCTTGGTGGAGATGATCTGACGGTGGGGAGTGGAGAGTGGGTCGCCTTTATCAAATGTGACAGGAGCCGTTGGATCAGCGGGGGAAAATCAATGGCGGGAAAACGATGAGAGGTTTTATGAGCGTGCGAGGGCACATGGGTAAGGTTTCATGGTGGTTTTGGGGTTTGGCGCTTAGGGCTAAGGCCAAAGGGGTTACTCTGTCGGGTTTAGGAGAAAAACAGGGAAATGGAAATGGAGGAGGGTAAGCGGGGTAGAAGGAAAGAAGGGAAGAGCAACAAAATGTGAAACTCTTGAGCACAACCAACAGGTCAGATCTCTTCTCGGCGTTAGGAAATCAGTGTTGCATAGCAGAGCTAACAGTAGATATTGTGCCAAGAGAGCAGCGCAACAGCCAAGGAGAGTGACGTGGAGCCAGCAAGGGCTCACGTAGGGCCACGTAGAGGCATCCAAGTGCTGTGCAAAGCACCAGAGAGGCTAGCGTGTCTGACGTAGAGGCCCAAAAAGCTGACGCAGGCCAAGAAAGGTTGACGTAGGGCCAGCGTGAGACAGAGAGGGGCTGACACAGTCCAGATTGGGCATACATTGGGGTTGCAGAGCAGTTTTGTGCTGAGGAGCTGCCGGAAGGATTTTTCAGGGTTTCAGCCAGGTGATTTCTCTCAAACTGTGAGGTATAGCTGCTAAGGAAATTTTGTGTTGGGTAGGCCAATTTCAGCACCCAGATTGTACTCTGATATTGCTTAATAAGAAAACCCTCACATCACTGCACTGGTTTTCTCGCATTGGATTTTTCCGGGGACATTGTTCCAAAAATAATGGTGTCATGTGGTGTGTTTGTTCTTGTTTCTTTTAGTTGTTGATCTATAATATGTTGAGCATGCACTGGTGTTTATTTTCAATATTTACTTTGTAAATAACTTTTTAAAGAAAAATAACAAGTAGGTAGGAATAAATCAGAAAAAGTGCATGAAGGGTTTCTAAACTAAGTAAACTTAGAAACTTCAACAATGTGGAGAAGCAAACTAGATTTGAATGTTTTCAATCCTTGTACATATAACAACTTGATGACTACCATTTGTCTAACGAGCTTTCCTTTCTGAATTCAACTTTTTCTTGGACAACTTATTCTTAGTCAAAAATCATTCCTGTGTAAAACAAAAAATTCACTCTTAGTCAAAATACTATTGATTTAAATTTAGCAACTATTGTACGTGTAATTGTGTTATTCTGCTTCAGCCTTAGTGTTTTCGTATTCTTCAGTTTACTTGTGAAGTTGCAGAAATTTGGAGTCAAAGGCATCATCACAAATTGCAAGATGATGAAAGATTTTTTGTGAGACCTTCATATTGTTCAGGCATTGAGAAATCAGCAGATATAAAGAAAACATCATTTGCATCAATCTCACATGAATGTTGTAGATTGACATCAGTTATGTTGGGGTTCACTCTCATTAAATATGAAATTGGACAAGGGATTAGTTGTTCTTTCAATGGTCATCCCATGTTTGATTGCAGTGAGATGCAAGGAAGCCGTCTCATCACCATCTAATAGGTACTTTCAGTGGAAGCAATTTGTAGATGGATGAAGTCAGGGATGATACAATCATTTTGAAACCACTATCTCTGCTTCTCTATTTTCACACACTACAACTCATTGACCTTGAAAATCTCTGATTCATCTCCATGTACATTTAGCTGATATGTTACATTTTTTATTAGTCATTGGATCAAATGCTTTCTGGCTATACAACTCATTGACCTTGAAAATCTCTGATTCATCTCCATGTACATTTAGCTGATATGTGACAATTTTTATTAGTCAATGGATCAAATGCTTTCTGGCTATACATGTTCTTGGTTATCTATCATTTCTCCTGTGTAAAATGCAACACAAAATTGTCTTGCTAGCATATTATAATAAATCACCATGCCAAAACTCAATGCTTGTCTTGTAAAGCATCCTCTAATGCCAAAGTGAGGAGAATTATCATAATAGGCATGGTAATTTTGTGATATATGTTATGCTAAATTTTCCTTATTTATTTCACATTGCCACCATGAATTTATCCCATATGTACTGTACATGGGAAATCTGAGGTCAAGATTCTGCACACAGGCATTACAGATTGTTATCTAGTCTGCGTTGTTCAACTTACTTGTAACATATGGGATCCCTGGTCCATAATTGTAAAGGCTGACATGGTGCAGGTCAATTTCTGAAATAACAAGCCAAATTTCTACTGGTTAGCATGGTTTTCAGGTAGTCCAGGACTTGGGTTGCAGCGGCAGGTTGATTCAGGCCAGAAATCTCACATATGGGTGAGATTTATTATTTTTTGATGCCTGACAGCTAATTTATGTAAGTTGATGCCTGAATGCTAATTTATGTGGTCAACAATATGAGCAGAGCAGTGTGGGCAGCAGTGAGAGCAGTGAGCAGTGAACAATGAGCAGTGGGAGTTTTTATGCAGCAAAAGTATCGAGCAGGGAGCAAGCAACAGCAAATGCATTCAAACAGGACAAAGGAACTAGAAATTTCAGAACATGTGGAGACAAATGATTTAAGACAAGTGAAAATTGCCTCATCCGCCAAAGCTGGGAAGTGGGTTTGGGTTAATGCCAAACAGTATCGGGGCATTTTAAAACGAAGAATAGCCCATCTAAAATGGGAGCAAACAAGGAAGAAACAATCTAAAAAGAAAAGTAATCCAGCCCTTCGCAAAAAGCATTCAAACAAGTCTCCTCCACAAGCACGTGGCAACAAGAAGTCCAAGGGAAAAATCATTGATGATTCTACCTTATATAGTCCCACATCCACACCTCTCACCTGGTCATCTAATCTTTATGTGAAAGAATTGTTAAATGCAAAACAAAAGTTGGAGGTTTTAGAAGCTAAAGGGCAAGAAAGAGATCATAAAATTCATATAATAACGACTGAGAACCAGGCATTAGCAAAAAGCAATAAAATTTTAAAAGAACAAGTGGCATTGCTACAGGAAGCTCTCCTGATAGGGAAGACAGAATGGCAACGCATGAAGGCGGATGTGCAAAACATAAAGAAATCTGTAGTGGAAAGTACAGAGGTGGTGAATGTGAAATCATCCTAGGATAAAGGGAAAATGATTGCCCAAATAAACAACCATGAAGAGAACGCAAGAGAAGAAACGAAAGAATATTCCACCAAAGTTTCCAAACTTGGGCTCAAGTTATTAGCGATTCTGCTAATAAGGAAGGAGAAACAAATATTCAGGTTGACAACATGCAAGATAGTGAAGGCAAGGAAAGACAAAATATGGCAACAAACATAATTATTAAAGGGGTGAAAGACTATGGGAAAAATGAATGTACTTTTGACCTTGCAAGAGACTTCTTTAAAGACAAGTTGCTATGGCAAGGACAAATATGCCAAGCATGGAGGGTGGGTAAGTTTAACGGGGAGAGAGTCAGGCCCATTAAAGTCATTATGCCTAGCTTGCGTGATAAATATATTATTCTAAGCAAGAAACAACTCTTGAGGGTGTTGACCAGCACATGTCAACAACCCATAGCAGTACACACCCTTTTTTCGCAAAAGGGATAGCACCTGATTGATGTGTTCGCATCATCTAGCTATCATCATCAACTTGGTTGTCATGATATAATGTAAACCCATTCTGCATGTATGTGATGTAAATATTCTCAGCAGATATGTGTCATGTATGTAATTCCCTAGGTAAACCTATTTTTTTGGTAACGATTTACATTCCGGGAGGTTTTTTGTTTCACTAATCCATTTTCGGATGGTCGGCAAAGTTTTCCCTCATCCTTACCCCAAAGCCGGAATGAATTTTTTCACCAGAATCTTAGGCGAGTCCTAGTGTTATAGATCGAGTCTGTGTAAAAGTGATTTGTGAATAATCCTAACTATCTGGTTAGGTTATTTTATTACAAATTTCTTAGTCTGCTGGATTATATTTGTGTCGCAGAAATGGGTAGTCTGTGAGGGTCTATTTCAGATGGGTTTTCCCCCTTGAGATGTAAAAATGTAAAAATCATGATGTGAAGTGTCTTGAGGGTTAGAAAAATAATTTATCCCCTCATAGGTTAATTAATTAAATTTTCTAGAAAAAATTAATTAAATTCATAAGCCAGAATTTTAATTAATTATAGGTCCTAGGTAAATTTAAATTTTCCAAAGGCAAAGTGCGTGGATCCTTTAACAATTAAATTTTAAGAGGTCCAGGGACTAAGGTTAATTGATTATTTTACTAAATTTTAAGCCTTTGTATATCCAGGTTCTGGGTGTTTGTGTTTTCAGGAACATGTTGAAGATCTGAAGGTAAAGTTTGATTTTGAAGCCAGATTTAGGCCCTGGAGGGTAAGATATGGCCTTAGAACCATCTTTTGCAGTGGCATTATTTTTGCGGTCAAAGGGTTTTAAAATATTTTAAATCTGGAAACAGTCATACGAGAGTTTCATTGATAAATCTGAAGCGCAAGTGTGGAATTCATTTTTTTGGTTTCGTCTTGATGCTTGGGTTGCCTTCTTGAGGCCTTCAAAATTTCTTCTTCTGCCTGGAGTTCTCAGAAAATTTTGGATTTATTCTATTGCCTTGGGTTTATTTTTTTTTGTCGTTTTTTTGTTCTCTGAAGAAAATTTTCAAAAATTTTGCCTACTATTATAGCTCCCCATCCTTGCAAAAAAGCCTCTCTCATGCAGCCTCACATCCCTCTTATTCTGCCCACAGCTCAATCCCTCATCCGCTCCTCATTTCCCTTCCTTTCACGCTGGCCTGCGTAACCCCTCGACACTGCCACAGCCATTTACCTTCTATCCCTTGCAACTACCATCCTTTTCATTATCCACGCTGTCTCTAAACCTTTGCTGCCCGTCATCTCTCCCTTGCCATCCACACTGTTGTCCATTTCCTTTGCATCCATTCCAGCTCCTTTCCATCTACCCGCAAACCTACAAACAAGCCCGTCCTCCCATCCTCATCGACCCTCAACTTGCGTCTTCATCTGTCTGTCCTTTCCCCTCATCCAAGTTTGCGTCTATTCTCCTTGCTACCTAAGCTCTCAGCTCCATCGTATATCCTCAAATCCTCCACGTATTCCCTTTCTCATACCTTCCCTCTCATGCCGTCATGCAACTGCAAAACAAGAAGCACTCGATTTTCATTATTTACTTGTATGCTAGTGCTGTGTTGGGTTAGATACATAGGGTTGGATAGGGTTAGCATATTTTGTTTTATGATTTTTTGTTTTAACTTTGGTTTCTTTTCAAATCAAAATTAAAAAAAAAATCGATTTTTTTGTGGTTTTTTTTATTTCT
This sequence comes from Pinus tabuliformis, assembly GCA_031772625.1. NCBI lineage: Eukaryota > Viridiplantae > Streptophyta > Pinopsida > Pinales > Pinaceae > Pinus > Pinus tabuliformis. Next base: position 520,604,347 of record CM062819.1, read on the forward strand.
CTTTTTTTTTTTATTGAATTCACTTTTGTTTTCATTTTGATTCTTTTGAGTTTGATTTATTTTTATCTTTTTTTTTTTTTAATTTGTTAAAATTTAAAAAATCTTCAAAAAATATAAATAATCTAAAAACCCTAAAAATTTAAACTAAAAACTAAAAGAATGGTTAAAAGGGGCTTTCAAATTAATTTTATTTGATTTTTATTTGATTTTTAGGCATCCTGAAATTTTTAAATCAAAAGTAAATTTTTAGTGTTATAAGATATTTTTTAAAATATTTTATGTGGTCTCTGGCCGATTAAAAAATTTAAAATATATTTAATCTTCCGATTTACTTTGGTCACATTAAAAGAGAATCTTAATTAATCATTTACTGCACATTAAGTCTTGCTTAGCATATTGAGAAAAAGATTTACTAAAAGACTGACTAAATTTGTCAAATTTTTTAATTCCTTCTTGGTGTCTTTTGTGCTAAGGATAAAATCTAAAGGTAAACTTTTGTGGTATCAATATTTTCTTTTTCTCTATAGTTAAATGTGCTTAAATTTTTTATATCCTAAGTTTAACTATAGGGAGGTGGTTAATTTCCTAAATTTGGGTCACTAAGCATAATCATTTAAATTCTAAGATCTAAATTAGTTAGCATTTAAATTTCGTTGTTGTTTAAAGTATTTGAATCTCTTGGAATTTAATTGCTAGAACATTGTGCATCATTTAAAAATATCTATCGTCATTGCTTGAATTATTAAATGTTCATTACATATTAGACATTTTGCAAATATTTTCAAGCAATTGTTAAAGAATTTTATCGTGGAATTATAATAGATTGCATACCTTTGTTTCCTAAGCTGAATATTTGTGAAAACCTATTGACATTGATATCGAATTGCAAAGTAGTTTTTGTTCTCTTTGAGCTAAATTGTATCAAGAAGATTTGAAATAAGCTGGTGTTTTAAATGTAATATCTTCAAGAGTTTAAGTTTGCATTAATAAAACGAACATCTCATTTGGGTAATTGAGGGCTTTAGCAACATAAGTGTCTAACTTCATCTCATCTTCCGGTGCATTTGCGTATAGATTAGCTCTGCATAGATAAAATTTACTCCTAATCATAAGTTTGGTCGATAGACAGATAGATCTCCATCTGTCTTTTCTTCAGAAATCTATTTTAATAGTACCTAAAATGGTGACCTCGCAGTGGTCAGAGCCACAGCGCTCTACAGCGCTGGAGGCACTGGGTATGTCAGAAGTTCAGGAGAGGTATCGTTAATCACACCTTAGTGTGCTTCTCCTGACCTTCTCTCTGCCAATTACTATGAAATCAAGCTCAACACAGAAAGGATTGAAGGATTCAAAATCTAAGTAAGCATTTAACTAAAATCAACCAAGATTCTTGCATCTCACATTAACTTTTAGGATCTGCATTTCATATAAGATAGTCATTCACCTAAGCAGCAGTCGCTAATCGACTACTTGGTCTTCATTTCCCTAGCAAGATCATTAACTCCATAAGGCACTGGCATTAATCGTTTAAAATATAATCAAATCCTAGGTCTTTCTGAATCTTAATCAAGTACTTGATCGCCTCGCTGTGTCTCTCGTATTGGTTGGTTCCCAACTAGTTCTGCTTCATTCCATTTTTTCCATAGGGTCTACCCCCCTTAGCCTGTTGTAGGGAGACAGCTTAAACGGAGAGATTGGGGATCAGGGTGACAACCCCCAATCTGAGCGTTGTCATGGTGCTTAGACATTTTGTGCGACAACATTTTTTGGCGGCGTTACCGGGGATAGAGTTTTTTCTGTCCTTGGTTCCTTCGACATTCATCTCATTTCTTTCTTCTCATCCTTTCGTCTCTCGCCAGGATAAGTTCGTTGTCCTTGGTTCCCTGCTTTTGGGTTATTCTGAGTTATACTTTTTGTCGGGTTGGCGACTCCACTTCATCTATCTTCTGCAAGAGTGTATACTAGAATACATCCAAGCAGTTTGGTTAATCCTGCTCTTGATCCTGAAAGGGCTCTCAGAGTATGATTACACAAAATCTCTTCTCATACCCTTCTTGTTAATCTTGGACAAGAAGCCCTCTCTGATATTCGCTTGCTTTTTACTAAGCCGATCGAGTACGACATCATGGACATATTCGCCCCTTGTAACTTTGCTAACATTCAAGGTTATCCCAATGATATTCCAAAACATGGGATGGATAAATTGCCTATCTTTCAGGGGAATAATGCAGTTAATGCTAACTCTCATCTAAAATCTTTTAGCTCATGGCTGGGTAAGTATGCAAGGGCTATTGATTTTAATCATGAAGATCTAAAAATGACCCTTTTTGTTCTTACCTTGGAGGGGGATGCTTTAGATTGGTTTATGGAAAAGCTTCAAAATTCATTGATTCTTTGCAATCGATTGTTAATGCCTTTAAGGAAAAGTATGGAGATAAGAGAGAAGGAAGGCATCTATGGAGATAAGAGAGAAGGAAGGCATCTCATAAAAGCTATCAGTATCATTAAAAAAGAGAGAAAATGAGACCACAGAAGAATTTAACAAGAGGTTCAATGATATTATTAAGGAATTACCTCAAGATTATAAACCTACTCATAAATCTCTTCGGGACTTTTATATTGATGCCTTTAGCCTTGAGCCCTCTTATGAGTTAAGACGTGCCAAGCTTCCTAATTAGAGGGATTGTCAAGATTTAGCGATAGAGCTTGAAAAAGATACCGCGGCATCTGGGAAGTCTGAAATCCCATGTTTTGATAGGGCTTCAACAAAATTGAAAGAACCAATAGGAAAAGAGGTTCAAGAATCTGATAACGACCTTGTTCATAAATTACTGCAAAAAATTGAAAGCATGGAGATTAACCAAGCAAAATTAACCTCTAACCATGCTAAGGAAATAACTACTTTGCAGAATAGGTTGGTCTAAATGGAAAGAGCTCAAATGCAAAATTTCCAGCCTAGAAATAATAATAATAATCGAAATAACAATTGGCAGAAGAAAGGTCAGTCTAGTGAGCAGAGACCACCTAATCCGCTTGAACATACTAATTTGGTCGATGATGCTCTGCCTTATTGTCGGGCTTGTGATGCTCTTCATGAGGAGGCAACTTGCCCCATAGTTAGAAAGATTTTGGATAATGGAATGTTTAGAGCTTGGTAATCAAATAAATTGTGTGGGTAAAGATTTTTCTTTGTCTATGAAAGACTGGATGGAAGTTAAGGAAAACAGTCGAGATGTTATGCCTCCCACATCAGCTTTTAGTATAAATAATTTTGAGAATGAAGATGATATGATGGTTAAATTATATGGTGAGAAGCCTTCTCCAGAGCAAATCATGGAAATTGCTAAAAATAAGGGTTTAACTTATCAAAGAAGGGATAAAGATCAAAGTGGGAATCAAATTCCTCCTCGAATTTTTAACCCGAGTTCAAACTCTAGATTAGATGTCGATCTGGGAAGTTGGTTTAATAATGCAAAAATCTGGGTTCCTGTCTCTGAGATTGCGAAGATTCCTTCCCAAAGGGCTAAGTTACTAAAAGCTATTGAAGCTCCTCAAGTGAATGTTTCTCAACAGAAGGCACCAAAGGTTGATTATCAGGATGCTCCTATATATTTGCAAAGTTTAGATTCAGATAACAACGATCATCAGCCTTTCTTTATTACTTTGATGGTTAATGGATATAAATTGAATAATTGCATCCTGGATTCTGGTGCGTCAACTTGTGTTATGACCAAGAGGGTCATGGAATAACTTAATTTAAGAGTTTCTAGGCCTTACTACAATATATGTGCCATGGATTCTAAGAAGATTGAAGTTCATGGTCTGATCAAGGATTTACAGGTTCATTTATTAGTTTACCCTGACATTATGATTGTTATGGACATTGTCGTTGTTGATGTGCCTGATGCTTGGGGTATGCTTTTATCTAGAAAATGGGCCTCTAATCTAGGAGGGAGTATTCAAATGAATTGGTCATATGCTATGGTTCCTTCTCCTAGAGGTGATGGTTTTGTGAGACTTAATAGAGAGCCTGAGAGAAGATTCCATGTTGAAGATCCTAAGAGACCTCATAATGAAATAATTAAAGAACAATCTAACATTGGAAATTATGCTATCCTGTCTAATTCTTCCAGATGATAAGGTTGATAAAAACATTGGTGATCTCAAGGATAAAGTTTTGTACATGTATTTTGATGGGGCATCGTCTAGGCATGGTAAAGTTGCAGGAATAGTATTAAAATCTCCCCTTGGTCATATTTTCAAGTTTGTCTATCGGCTGGAATTTGAAGCAACCAACAACTTCGCTGAATATGAAGCTTTGTTGTTGGGTCTTGAGTTGGCAAAAACTTTAAGAGTCAAGTTTCTTAGTATCAAGGGGGATTCTGACTTAATTGTCATGCAGATTAAAAAAAAAATTACATGTAAAAATCAAAGGTTAAAGAATTATCAGAATGTTGTATGGGATACTATGGAATACTTTGATGCCCTTGACTTTGAGGCTATCCCAAGAGAGCAGAATAGTTTCGCAGATGAGCTTGTCGTGGCTGCTTCTACTTTGTTGTTATTTGATGCGCTGATTAAGGATAAGATAAAAATGGAAGTTATATTTAGGCCTTCTGTTCCAGATAACTCAGAGCATTCGCAAGTTTTTGATGTCGAGAAACAAGTGATTTGTTTTCTTGATAATTTGGATGAGTTTGATAATTTTCGGGTAGATTCTAAGGAGGATGGACTTGATGATCATGAAGATATCATAAATCCTACTCCTAGTAATGTGATTTCTTTAGAACAACACTTTGATCGGCATGATGCCACAAAGATGAAAGAGGAAAATAAAATGGATCCAAGAGAATACATCGAGGTAAACATTGGTACTTGTAGGGATCCAAAGATTATCAAAATTGGCAAGGGTACTAATGTTGAAGTGTAATATTCCTAATTAGCCATGGCTAATTGGAATATTCGATTTTGCTCAATTTTTGCCTTCTATAGTTATTAATTAATAAATAAAAAGGTGAGGAGAAGGGGGCATAACTCACTTTTAGAATAAAGTCAGTCCTTAGTAGCACAATGTTGTGACTTAAAGGGGAGCCAAGGGGGGCTAAAGGACCACGCAGAGATGGGGCCCACGCAAACACTTGGAGGGACTGCGCAGATGGAAAGGAACACGTGGCAAGAGAGGGATTACGTTGGAGGAGGTGGGCCTTGGGATTGAGGGAGGCCAACGCTATAAAGGAGAGAGGAGCCTCCTCATTTTGTCATTCGATTATGTGCATTTGAGCTAGTCACTTCGACTTGGAGCACGCTGGCTGTTTAGCCTGTTTGCAGCACTGTTTAGTGCATTGAGTGTCTCCGTTCGGAGATCTCACCCTTAGCCCCGGGGGACTTCGAGTGCCTACTCGGGCAAGGTAGTTTTTAGCAGTCTTTTGTAGTGGGATTGATCTTTGGCGTTGTGGAGGAGTTGAGCATCTTGGATAACTGCGCAGTCTTGAGAGAGGGACGCAGTTCTTTTGGTGGGAGTTCTGGATTGAGGGTTTTGCGAAGGATTTGAGCTGGGAGATTGAGCAAGGGATCAGCTATTGCATATTGGAGGATTTTGGCAGAGTTTCGGGTTGAGTTTTGGAGGATTCTATGCAGTGGCAACGCGGGGCCTTGAGGGACAGCGTAGATCCCCAAGGGGGTGATTTTCGGGGGTTGGCTATTTCAGGAAAGCTTTCTGGGTTTTTCTAGGTTTCTTGAGTAGAGTTTGATTCTAGAGTTTCAACATTTTTTGAGGAGGGGAACAACCCCAAATCCTCATTTGATTTCCAGTAGTAGCTGCAGCACGACAGTTCTCCAGTAGGTTGGACGTAGTTCAGAGAGAGGCCATTCCTTTACTGTTCTGAGTGTATTTCTTCACTTGCCTTGTGCAAGTCGAGGTGCCATCTTTCTGATCACCTCCTATACTCATTCCATTACTCAGTATAATAAAATGGCTTAGCATTTCTCTCTGCATTTCTTGAGTATCTGCTTATATTTCATGTTTACATTATTATATGTTGCACCACTGTTATTTTTATCACTTTGAGCTTCCCGGTTACTATATCTCTTGTATGTATTTGGTTGGAGTTTGCTGGGGTTTGAGGAATATCTCTAAAACAGGATATTACAGTGGTATCAGAGTATAGATCTGGCTCAGCCTGTGGAGCTAGCAATCTATGACACCGAAGGAAAAGCCCTACATCTTTTATAGAGGTAGGAGACACAGAGACACTGGGCGTAGGTTGGAGAACACCTACGGAGAGGGAGACTGTGTTCCGGTGGTGGACGCAGAACATGAGGAGCCTGTGGTGGACGCAGAACAAAAGGAGCCTATGGTGGACGCAGAGCAGGAGGATCCGATGGCAGATGAGGACGGGAAGAGATTTGCGGACATGCTCCTCAAATCAGCTCAGGATCTGTCGAGGCAGATCGAAGTGATGGAGCAGAGATTCATGGAAGTAGAGGCTAGACAGCGTGAGAACCCACGAGCCAGGTTGGTGAGGGATCGGGTACATCCCACCATTTTCCAAAGCAGGGTGCCACTCAGCGTGACACTGCTCAGCAGATGGCCTCACATGCCCCTACACGCTCTATCATGCCCACTTTCCTAGGAGCAGACACGAGGGCTGGAGCCTAGCAGGAGGCAGAGCCCAGTCATATGGGCGATTATTTTGCAGAGTACCAGGCAGATGGGCAGGAATTCAGGGATGCTCTCTTATTTAGAGACTTTGTTCAGCTCCAGTGGGATAGTAGACCCCGCGACCATCACAGAGGACATCGGCATTATCACGATGGAGACACCTGCCGCACAGCTAGTAGATTCCACTTGCCTACGTTTGATGGTTCATCAAACAGTTCGGCAAGGTCTTGGGTGGAGAAGTTGGACATCTATTTCCATCTTAACCAGATGTCGGAGGCAGAAACCATCAAGGTGGCGACATTACATTTGGATGGTGAGGCCCAGGATTGGTGGTTCCATGGGATGGTTACACTCGGACACTCCACAGTGACAACATATGCTGATTTCACCAGGAGATTGATGGAGAGATTTGATCGGAGGGATCCGGAGCAGCACTTTGTTGAGTTGACGAGGCTCAAACAGACAGGGAGCCGAGAGACCTACATTGCAGACTTCTTGAGGATTTCGATGATGGCGCCAGATCTATCCACAACACAGAGGATCTACATGTTTGTTGAGGGGTTAACAGAGCCACTTCGGGGTCTGGTCAGGGCCACTAGACCTGCCACACTCCAGGATGCTATCAGTAGGATCTGGGACTTACAAGATGCCTTACCTAGGACCTGGACACCTTACCCCCAAAGACAGGATTTCCAGCCTAAGGGGAAGGACATGAGGATTCCGCCTCCAAAGGGGGATCCAGGACGAGCACAGATTGATGATGATGCCAGGAGGGAGTTGAAGAAGAAGCAGTTGTGCTTTACCTGTCAGGAGCTGTGGGCACCAGGACATAGATGTGCTGCTGGCAAAGCACATTTTATTGAGGTCTTCTCCGAGAGCAGCGGGGAAGAGGATGAGGAAGATGATGTGGAGGCAGTAGATAGTCATGCCGTGCAGGGTCCCTTGCCGCCTCCACCACCAACAGTAGGTGGTGCAGCTTTTGCACCTACCGGAGGAGCCCTTGCAACATTGCGAGGAGTTCCCAAGTATTTGACGCTGCGTGTACGGGGGACAGTACATGGCCAGCGAGTATCAGTTTTGGTTGACAGTGGGGCAACCCACAACTTCATCGATGCACAGATGGTTGAGCGGAGAGGTATATAGACAGAGAGCTTCGATGGATTTTCAGTCTTGGTCCCAGGAGATCAGACCATGGTGTGTGCTCGTTATGTTCCAGAGTTATCAGTGACGATGGGCACCTACACACTGACTGACCACTTTTTTGTGGTCAATATTCCGGACACCAACGTAGTACTGGGTGTTCAGTGGCTTATCACTCTAGGGAAGGTCACGACAAATTGGAAGGCCCTAGAGATGGAGTGGGATGATGAGAAGATAGGGAGGCATGAGAAGATACGGGGACAACACAGATATCCGCCTCAGACTGTTTCGACTCATCGGATGGAGGCAGTCTTCCGGAAGGGAGACATAGAGTGGGCAGTAGAGCTGCGTGCATCAGAGGCAGGGACTACAGGGCAGACAGTGCACCCAAAGATACAGTCCATCCTTGACCAGTATGCGACAGTATTTGGGGAGATTCCACCGAACAGGGACCGGACCGGGGGTTTGAGCACACCATTGAGCTTGAGTAGGGAATACAGGCAGTGATTACTACCCCTATAGGCATCCGAAGGCCTATCGGGACAAGATTGAGCGGGCCATTCAGGAGTTGTTGGCTCTTAGGCACATTCGACCGAGCACGAGTCCTTTTGCTTCTTCCATGGTGTTGGTGAAGAAGAAGGACGACACATTGAGGATGTGCATTGACTACAGGGCCCTAAACAAGAAGACACTGAAGAACAGGTACCCCATACCCAGGATCGATGAGTTGATGGATGAGTTGAGAGGAGCACGATTCTTCTCAAAGATTGATTTGAGATCTGGGTACCATCAGATTTGCGTGAGGGAACAGGATATTCCCAAGACCGCCTTCAGGTGTCACTATGGGCACTTTGAGTTTTTGGTGATGCCCTTCGAGCTAACCAATGCCCCAACTACATTCCAGTCTTGCATGAATCACATCTTCCGCAGTCACTTAAGGAAGTTTGTGTTGGTGTTCTTTGATGATATCCTCATTTACAGCAGAACTTGGGAGGCATCTCCAGCACATTGAAATAGTATTGCACATCTTGGAGGAGCAGCAGTTCTATGCCAAGCTCTCCAAATGTGAGTTTGGGTTGACGGAGATGTTATACTTGGGACACATCATAGGGGTGGACGAAGTGAGGATCCACAAGGAGAAGATCAGGGCCGTTAGAGATTGGTCGGAGCTAAGGAACGTGACAAAACTTCGAGGATTCATTGGAATTTGTACTTACTATCGGAAGTTCGTCAAGAGTTTCTCACAGCTTGCTGCACCCCTGACAGATCTGACGAGGAAGGGGGAATTCAGTTGGTCGGATACAACGCAGCGAGTCTTTGACAGGCTCAAGGAGGTTGAGCAGCTGTCCAGTGCTTGCATTGCCAGATTTTACGCAGCCATTTGTTTTGGAGTGTGATGCGTCGGAAGAGGGGATCGGCGCAGTTTTGATGCAGGGAGGTCACCCTATAGCCTTTGAGAGCCAGAAGCTCCTTCTGCACGAGAGGTTGTATTCTATATACGACAAGGGAGATTTTGGCCATCATGCATGCATTGGCCAAGTTCCGACAGTATTTAGTGGGTAACAGGTTCAGGGTGAGGACTGATCACAACAGCCTCAGGTTCTTTTTGGAGCAAAAGCAACTACAGGAGGGGCAACAGAAGTGGATCAGCAAGATCCAAGCATATGACTTTGATATTGAGTATGTCAAGGGTAAGAACAACGTGGTAGCAGATGCCCTTTCACGTAAACCAGCCACGTTGTCTCTTATGAGCTTGGACGCAGACTGGAGGGCTCGACTCTCAGTAGTGTACTCCAAGGACACATTTGCATGTGAAGTTCTGGATGGGCAGGTGGCGAATGACAGGTACAGGGTGGTCGATGAGATCATCTACTACAGGGACTAGATCTTCTTGACTGAGGGGTCTCGGCTCAAGAAAAAGATACTTCAGACATCACATGGCTCACCATTGGCCGGCCATCAGGGGTTTACCAAAACCTACAGGGCCATTAGAGAGAGGTTCTCATGGAAGGGCCTCAAGGAGGACGTACTCCAGCATGTCCGGGAGTGCGATGTTTGCCAGAAGAACAAGGGGGAGATGAGCCATCCCGTAGGATTATTGCAGCTTCTTCCCATTCCGGAGGGGAAATGGGAATGTATCTCGATGGACTTCATCACAGGGTTGCACATGGTAGAGGGCAAGGATTGCATCTTTGTCGTTGTTGACCGACTGACAAAGTACGCTCATTTTTTCGCCATATCCGCACACTACACAGTAACGTAGGTGGCCGAGCTGTTCTTCAGAGAGGTTTTCAAGCTACATGGTCTTCCTAAAACCATCACCAGTGACAGGGACAGCCGTTTCATGGGCAGGTTTTGGTAGGAGCTTTTCCAGTTGGTGGGGACGGAGTTGACACCGAGTACCAGTTATCACCCATAGACGGACGGGCAGACAGAGATAGTTAACAAGTGGCTGGAGGGCTACTTGCGTAACTATGTCAGTGGGCAGCAGCGAGCATGGTTGAAGTGGCTGCATCTGGGGGAACACTGCTACAACACTACACATCACATGTCCATTGGTATGTCACCATTCTATGTTTGTATGGATATCATCCCTTATCTTTTGCTGATGTGATGTTTGGTGCTAGCAAGGCTCTGAGAGCCAAGATTTGGATCCAAGAGAGTCAGGATACTCTTCGAGCTCTCAAGGATAATATGGCTACAACGCTCAACCAGCAGAAGCTGTATGCTGACAGGGGTTGGGTGGAGAGATAGTTTGAGGTAGGGGACTTGGTCTACCTACGATTACAGCCATACCGACAGTCGTCACTGAAGCAGAAGGGGGCTGAGAAGCTCAAGCCCCGCTTTTATGGGCCATACAGGGTGATACGCAGGATTGGACAGGTTGCGTATGAGTTGGAGTTGCCCCAAGGCAGCAAGATTCATAACGTCTTTCATGTATCATGCCTGAAAAAGGCATTGGGGCAGCATGTGACAATGACAGATGAGCTACCACCCACGGATGATGAGGGGCATTTGGTGTTGCAACCAGAGGCTATTATTGATACCAGGGAGAGGCAGCTGCGGAGCAGGACGGTTCGGGAATTCTTGGTGAGGTGGAAGAATTTACCGGATGAGGATGCCACTTGGGAGAGTGAGAAAATTTTGCAACATCCATCACTTCAGTTGCTTGAGGACAAGCAACATTTTGCCGGGGGAGACTGTAATATTCCTATTTAGCCATGGCTAATTGGAATATTCGATTTTGCGCAATTTTTGCCTTCTATAGTTATTAATAAATAAAAAGGTGAGGAGAAGGGGGCATAACTCACTTTTAGAATAAAGTCACTCCCTAGTAGCACAACGTTGTGACTTAAAGGGGATCCAAGGGGGGGCCAAAGGACCACGCAAAGATGGGGCCCACGCAGACACTTGAAGGGACTGCGCAGATGGAAAGGAACATGTGACAAGAGAGGGATTACATTGGAGGAGGGCCTTGGGATTGAGGGAGGCCAACGCTATAAAGGAGAGAGGAGCCTCTTCATTTTGAGCTAGTCACTTCGACTTGGAGCATCCTGGCTGTTTAGCCTGTTTGCAGCACTATTTAGTGCATTGAGTGTCTCCGTTTGGAGATCTCACCCTTAGCCCCGGGGGACTTCGAGTGCCTACTCGGGCAAGGTAGTTTTCAACAGTCTTTTGCAGTGGGATTGATCTTTGGTGTTGTGGAGGAGCTGAGCATCTTGGATAACTACGCAGTCTTGAGAGAGGGACGCAGTTCTTTTGCTGGGAGTTCCAGATTGAGGGTTTTGCGGAGGATTTGAGCTGGGAGATTGAGCAAGGGATGAGCTCTTGCATATTGGAGGATTTTGGCAGAGTTTCGCGTTGAGTTTTGGAGGATTCTATTCAGTGGCAGTGCAGGGCCTTGAGGGACAACGTAGATCCCCAAGGGGGTGATTTTTGAGGGTTGGCTATTTCAGAAAAGCTTTTTGCTGGGTTTCTTGAGTAGTGTCTGATTCCAGAGTTTTAGCGTTTTCTGAGGAGGGGAACAGCCCCAAACCCTCATTTGATTTCCAGTAGTAGCAGTAGCACGGCAGTTCTCTAGCAGCTTGGACGCAGTTCAAAGAGAGGCCATTCCTTTATTGTTCTAAGTGTATTTCTTCACTTGCCTTGTGCAAGTCGAGGTGCCATCTTTCTGATCACCTCCTATACTCATTCCATTACTCAGTGTAATAAAATGGCTTAGCATTTCTCTCTGCATTTCTTGAGTATCTGCTTATATTTCATGTTTACGTTATTAGATGTTGCACCACTGTTATTTTTATCACTTTGAGCTTCCCGGTTACTATATATCTTGTACATATTTGGTTGGAGTTTGCTGGGGTTTGTGGAATATCTCTGAAACGAGATATTACATGAAGAAAGAAAAAAGTTAACCAATTTACTTCGTGAATATCGGGATGTTTTAGCATTTTCTTATGATGAATTAAAGGGTTATAGGGAAGATGTCATGGAACACACTATCCCTTTGAAAGATGAAAATGCTAAACCCTTTCATCAAAAGCTTAGGCAGATAAATCCTAAGTTAGCCCCTTTGGTTCAAAAGGAGCTTTCAAAGATGGTTGCAGTAGGAATTATTTCTCAAACGAGGCATTCAACATGGTGTTCCAACCTGGTGATTGTTAGAAAAAAGAACGGTACAATAAGACTTTGTGTCGATTTTCGAAACCTTAATCTAGCATGTAAGAAAGATAATTACCCTTTGCCAAACATGGAGACTATGTTGCAAAGAGTAATTGGTTCTGGAATAATGTCATTGTTAGATGGTTTTTCTGGATATAATCAGGTATGGGTTAAGAAGGAGGATCGTCACAAAACTACATTCACCACACCATGGGGTACTTTTGAATATATTAGAATGTCGTTTGGATTAACCAATGCTGGGGCTACGTTTCAAAGGGCTATGGATTATGCTTTCAAGGGTTTAATTCGGAAGTTTATCAAAATTTATCAGGATGATCTTACTGTTTTTTCTAAGGATGGTATTAGTCATATAAGTCATCTTAGGCAAGTTTTTGATAAATGTATAGATTAGAGGATTTCTCTAAATCCGACTAACTCTGTTTTTGGAGTAACTGAAGGGAAATTACTTGGTCACATCATTTCTAAAGGTGGAATCAAGATTGATCCTGAAAGAGTTGAGGCAATCCAAAAGATTCCTCTTCCCCATAATCTTAAATCCCTTCAGTCTTTTCTTGGAAAAACAAATTTTCTTAGAAGATTTATTCCAAATTATGCGGAAGTAGCTAAGCCTATTCAAAGTCTTCTGAAAAAAGATGTAAAATTTGTTTGGAAAGAAGATGGCAAAAAGGCTTTTCAGGAAATCAAAGGTGCTATTGCAAAAGCCCCTGTTTTAGTTAGCCTTGATTACTCTAAGGATTTCATGATTTTCTCTCTCGCTTCTGAAGATACCATTGTTGGTGTCTTATTGCAGAAAAGGAAGGATGGTCATGAGCAACCTATTGCTTTCATGAGTAGAGCGCTTCAAAATTCTGAATTAAAATACAATACCATGGAAAAGAAAGCCTATGCCTTAGTCAAATCTCTTAAGCATTTCAAGACTTATGTGGGTTATTCCAAAATCATTGCTTTTGTCCCACTTTTTGCGGTTAAAGATATATTAACTCAAACTGATTTCTTAGGGACTCGTGTTAGGTGGGTCACTAAAATACAAGAATATGACTTGGAGATTAGAACCACCAAGTTAGTCAAAGGCCAAGGCTTGGCTCAAATGATGACCGAAGGTAATGAAAAAGCTCTTGGTTTAATTTGTCTTAACAATTCATCTTCACCCGAGCTGCAAAGATTAGGAGAGCATGAGTGGTACAAGGACATTATTTATTACTTGTTAAATCTTACATGTCCTAACCATTTAGTCGCTCATAAGAGAAGGGCTCTTAGATTAAAAGCCACCAAGTATTTCCTCATGAAGGATGGCCTTGGATGGAGAAATCCTGAGGGCATAGTACTTAGGTGTGTTGACGAAATGGAGTCCGGTAAGTTAGTTTCCAAGTTTCATTCTGGGTTTTGTGGTGGTCATTATGCTGCTAGGACCACTGCCCACAAAATTCTAAAAGCTGGTTATTATTAGCCTTCGATTTTTTCTGATGTGCATAAGTTTGTTAGAAGTTGTCAAACCTGCCAACTGTTCATTGGGAAACAAAATCTTGTTGCCCTGCCCTTACACCCTGTTGTTGTGGAGGCACCTTTTCAGCATTGGGGTCTGGACTTCATTGGGAAGTTTCATGAAAATTCTAGCAATGGCTACTCATGGATTTTGATTGCTATTGATTATTTCACTAAATGGGTTGAAGCCATCCCTGCTAAGAATGCCATTGAAAAGGTCATTATGGATTTCATTGAAAATAATATCATTACTAGATTTGGTGTCCCTGCTAAGATCACTACTGATAATGCTGAGGATTTTAGTTCTTCAGAATTCTCATTTTTTTGTTTCAAGTATGGCATTGTTTTATCTCATTCATCAAATTATTATCCTCAAGGTAATGGACTTGCTAAATCAAGTAATAAAAATCTCATAACCATTATCAAGAAGATAGTAGGAGATAATAAGCGATCTTGGGATAGCAAAATCAAGTATGCTTTATGGGCAGATAGGATTACTAAAAAGAAAGCTACTGGTAAAAGTCCCTTTGAATTAGTTTATGGCTTGGATGTAACCTTACCTGTGCACCTGAAATTGCCCGCTTATCAACTTCTTCAGCATTTTTCTACTAATAAAGATGTTGTTCAAAATAGAATTAATCAGATTGTGGAGTTGGATGAAACTCGTAGAACAACTTTTGATAATATATGTAAAAGTCAATCTAACATTAAGAAAAGCTTTGATAAATCATCTCAATCTAGATCTTTGTAGGATGGAGATATGGTACTCCTTTGAGATCGCAAAAATGAAAAACCGGGACAACATAAGAAGTTTGACAGTTTGTCGCTGGGACCATACATTATCTGAGACATTGTTGGGCCAAATTCATTCTACTTGAGCAAATTGGATGGCGAACCACTTGACTTACCTGCGAATGGCCAAATGCTCAATCTATTCTTCAAAGATGACATCTGATGCCATGGGGCATCCTCTATATTGTATTTCTAACCCTACACCTTGTCATTTCAACATTTCATTTATGTTTTAGGATTAGATTTACTTTTCATGTTACTAAATAGTTACTAAATGAAGAGTTTATATCTTTCCTGTGCTTAATGTTATATGATGATTTTGAATGGATGCTACTTATGTTATATTGTGTGTTGCGTGGATGCAGATTCTGGATTTTCACATTCCTACAGTGCAACAACATGTTCCCAAGTAGAGCCAGATGTTGACCACTACGTGTCAATAACCCATAGCAGTACACCCCCTTTTTCGCAAAAGGGATAGCACCTGATCGATGTGTCCACGTCGTCCAGCTATCATCATCAGCTTGGTTGTCATGTTATAATGTAAACCCATTCTGCATGTATGTGATGTAAATAGTCTCAGCAGATATGTGTCATGTATGTAATTGCCTAGGTAAACCTATTTTTCTGGTAACGATCTACATTCCGAAAGGTTTTTTGTCTCACAGATTCATTTTCGGATGGTCGGCAGAGTTTTCCTTCAGCTTAATCCCAAAGCCGGAATCAATTTTGTCACCAGGATCTTAGGGGAGTCCTAGTGTTATATATCGAGTCTGTGTAAAAGTGATTTGGGAATAATCCTAACTATCTTGTTAGGTTATTTTATTACAAATTGCTTAGTTTGCTGGATTATATTTGTGTCGCAAAAATGGGTACTCTGTGAGGGTCTATTTCAGATGGGTTTTTCCCCTTGAGATGTAAAAAATGTAAAAAACATGATGTAAAGTGTCTTGAGGGTTAGAAAAATAATTTATCCCCTCATAGGTTAATTAATTAAATTTTCTGGACAAAATTAATTAAAATCTTAAGCCAAAAATTTATTTAATTATAGGTCCTAGGTAAATTTAAATTTTCCAAAAGCAAAGTTCGTGGGTCCTTTAAAAATTAAATTTTAAGAGGTCTAGGGTCTAAGGTTAATTGATTATTTTACTAAATTTTAAGCCTTTGGTCTCTGGGGTTAAGTCAAAGTCAAAATTTTGAGGAAATTAATTTAAAATTTTAATTTTTGAATTAATTAAAATGCGTTTAATTGAAAAATTCAAAAAAATTCTCAATATTTAAAATTTTGACTGATGAGATTAAAAGAAATTTTGATCCTCATCAACAGTCGAGATTACTTTGACAAGGATCACTCGAACTAGCCGTTGGAAGATTTATATTTAAATAGGAGGTCAGTTGTCAGTTGAGATCATTCGATCTCTGAGTCATGTGCTAAGAAAAGCTCTCTTGTAATCTTTTTGTTTATGAGCAATAAAGAAAGACTTTGGGGTTAATTCCTGTTGGTGTTACTTTTCGTGGAAATGTTGTAAGATGTGTTATTTTCATGCATAGATTTCCTTTTAGCCATTGATGATAGCTTTCTGAAGAGTGATTTGAACACAGGTATCTTGCTCAATCACTGGGGTTTGAATGATAATTTAAGTTTTGAATATAATAGCAGGTATCTCTATTGAATCTGAATTTTATTATCGTTTTCTCGCTCTACATTAATGGTTGAATTGAGTTGTGCAGGAAATTCTTGATTTTTAGATCATCGAGCATTCGGGGAAGTTTTCAGTTGGACCAGCCAACTCCCGATTAGTATTTTCTGAAGAGTCCAGCTTGATTTGTTCCCGGGCTTATCATAAGACTTTTACTGGTGATGCATGAAGGGTTTTGGGCAAAGAACCTCCGTTTTAATTAAAATTTTCAAAATTTTTCTGTGCTAAATTGATAAATTTGGCTTTTAAGAGCCTTAGATTATCAGATTTGGGAGCGGAGTTGGACTCACACTCACCATATCTGATTGATCTGTTGTTCCTGTGCATAAATCTGTAATTTTTTTTTTAATTTTCTCTAACTAGGGTTTCTGGGGTTTCATTTATTTTGTATATCCGAGTTCTGGGTGTTTATGTTTTTAGGAACATGTTGCAGATCTGAAGGTAAAGTTTGATTTTGAAGCCAGATCTAGGCCCTGGAGGGTAAGATCTGGCCTTAGAACCATCTCTTGCAGTGGCATTATTTTTGCGGTCCAAGGGTTTTAAAATATTTTAAATCTGGAAATAGTCATACGAGGGTTTCATTGATAAATCTGAAGCGCAAGTGTGGAATTCGTTTTTCTGGTTTTGTCTTGATGCTTGGGTTGCCTTCCTGAGGCCTTCAAAATTTCTTCTTCGGCTTGGAGTTGTCAAAAAATTTTGGATTTATTCTATTGCATTGGGTTTATTTTTTTTGTTTTTCTGTTCTCTCAAGAAAATTTTCAAAAATTTTGCCTGCTGTTATAGCTCCTCGTCCTTGCAAAAAAGCCTCTCTCACACAGCCTCACATCCCTCTTATTCTGCCCACAGCTCAATCCCTCATTCGCTCCTCATTTCCCTTCATTTCACACTGGCCTGCGTAACCCCTCGACATTGCCATCCACGCTGCTATACATTTCCTTTGCATCCATTCCAGCTCCTTTCCATCTGCCCCCAAACCTGCAAACAAGCCCGTCCTCCCTTCCTCATCGACCCTCAACTTGCGTCTTCATCTGTTTGTTCTTTCCCCTCATCCAAGTCTGCGTCTATTCGCCTGGCTACCTAAGCTCTTAGCTCCGTCGTATATCCTCAAATCCTCCACGCATTCCCTTTCTCATACCTTTCCTCTCCCGCCGTCCTGCAGCCGCAAAACAAGAAGCACTCGGTTTTCATTATTTACTTGTATGCTAGTGCTACATTGGGTTAGATACCTAGGGTTGGATAGGGTTAGCGTATTTTGTTTTAACTTCGGTTTCTTTTCAAATCAAAATTTAAAAAAATTCGGTTTTTTTCTTTAATTGAATTCACTTTTGTTTTCATTTTGATTCTTTTGAGTTTGATTTATTTTTATCTTATTTTACTTCTTTTTTTTAATTTGTTAAAATTTAAAAAATCTTCAAAAAAATTAAATAATCTAAAAACCCTAAAAATTTTAACTAAACACTAAAAGAATGGTTAAGAGGGGCTTTCAAATTAATTTTATTTGATTTTTAGGCATCTTGAAATTTTTAAATCAAAAGTAAATTTTTAGCGTTAAAAGATATTTTTTAAAATTTTTTATGTGGTCTCTGGCCCATTAAAAAATTTAAAATATATTTAATCTTTCGATTTACTTTGGTCACATTAAAAGAGAATCTTGATTAATCATTTACTGCACATTAAGTCTTGCTTAGCATATTGAGAAAAAGATTTCCTAAAGGACTGACTAAATTTGTCAAATTTTTTAGTTCCTTCTTGGTGTCTTTTGTGCTAAGCATAAAATCTAAAGGTAAACTTTTGTGGTATCAATATTTTCTTTTTCTCTATAGTTAAATGTGCTAAATTTTTTATATCCTAAGTTTAACTATAGGGAGGTGGTTAATTTCCTAGATTTGGGTCACTAAGTATAATCATTTAAATTCTAGGATCTAAATTGGTTAGCATTTAAATTTCGTGGTTGTTTAAAGTATTTGGATTTCTTGGAATTTAATTGTTAAAACATTGTGCATCATTTAAAAAAATCTATTGTCATTGCTTGAATTATTAAATGCTCATTACATATTAGACATTTTGCAAATATTTTCAAGCGATTATTAAAGAATTTTATCATGGAATTATAATAGATTGCATACTTTTGTTTCGTAAGCTGAATATTTGTGAAAATCTGTTGACATTGATATCGGATTGCAAAGTAGTTTTTGTTCTCTTTGAGCTAAATTGTATCAAGAAGATTTGAAATAAGTTGGTGTTTTAAATGTAATATCTTCAAGAGTTTATCTTTTAAGTCTTCATCTAATAAAGAGAACATCTCATTTGGGTAATTGAGGGTTTTAGCAACATAAGTGTTTTCCCATCCTCGAGTCTAACTTCATCTCATCTTCTGGTGCATTTGCATATAGGTTAGTTGTTATGAAACCAACTCACAAAAAGATAGAAAACATAGATGAACGCCTTAGAAATAAGTCTCTTCGAGGGGGCAACCTCCTTTACATTACACAAATGAACAATTCTTAGATGATACAAATGACAGGACCTCCTTTCTATATATAGGAGTTTAAGGGGTCATAATATAATCAAAGCCGACATAACAATAATAATGTAAGGGCACAATAATAACAATAGTGGGCTTCTATGGGACACAATGATAACAATATGGGGACTACATGGGCACAACAATATAATAAGGGGGTTGTACTAATAACAATAAGGGGTTACACTAGTAGTATAGGAACCTAACATGCCCCCCTCTCCTTCAAAAAGTGTTGTCCTCAACTCTTGAGTAGTTCTTGATGCTTATGTATAAATTCTTGTCCTCCCATGTGGAATCTTCAGCGGGTAAGTTCTTCCACTTGATGAGATACTCTGAAATTGATCTATTTCATAGCTTTCGATTTCTCAGTTCTGTGACTGCTTCAGGTTCCAATATGATTTTTCCTTCCTTGTCAAGTTCTCACAATACTATTTGAACTGGGATCTTTTGCAACTTTTGAATGAGTTCCCACTCCTTTGGGCATATGGATATATGTAAGGCCTGATGTTTGGAGGAACACTTAGTGGAATCAAATGAATAGCATGATCATGATCACGAATAGGTGGGCGGCCTTTGGGAGTCTCAAATACCTTGGAATGATTGTCCAAAACTTTTTGGAGGTCTGGAGAAATACATGACTTCGATGTGGGATCCTCTAGTGAACATAATTGTGCAATTACACCCCTTTGTTCTTTATTTAGAAGCTTTTTCATGCTGTTAGAGTTGATTAACTTTCTAGGTTTTCCTTCGATACCCCTCAATTCAACTTCCTTTCCTTCCCAAAAAAATTTCAAGAAAAGTTCTGAAAAATTAAAAGCTATTGTATCCAAAAATTGTAGCCATTGGACTCCTAGTAGAACATCAGCACCACCCATTGGAATGGAAAGCATTGGGCTATTGAATACATATTCTCCCATGGATATCTTGATATTATGGCACTTTCCAGAGCAATTTATGGTTCCTCCACTTGCAACCATCACTTGACACTCCGGTGCTGGATATAGGAAGCAATTCAATTCCTTGGCTATCTTACAATCAACAAAATTATGGATACTGCCCGAATCAATCAACACTCTTACCTTTTTCTTCTTGATATGTCCTATCTTGATAGTTTGAGGAGTGGTAATTTCTGCCAATGCATTACAAGATATGGTCGGATTGATTTCTTGAGACTCGATGTGATTTTTCAATTCTTGAACATTTTTCTTCTTGATATGTCCTTCTATATTGATAGTTTGAGGAGTGGTAATTCTATCCAATGCATTACAGGATATGGTCGGATTCATTTCTTCTTTCTCGATGTGATCTTTCACTTCTTGAACCTTTTTCTTCTTGATATGTCATTCTATCTTGAGAGTTTTAGGAGTGATAATTCTATCCAATGCTTTACAAGATATGGTCAGATTCATTTATTCTTTCTTTGGGGTTGGTTCTTGGTGTATATACTCTTCTTTTGACGTTTCTTGATCCATTTCTTCCTCCTCTCCACAATCAATGTAAAATAATTTCTCCTTAGCACACTTATGACCTTTAATGTATTTGTTATCACAATTGTAACAAAGCCCTTTTTCTCTTTTTGCTTCCAATTGTTGTGGTGTAACCCTTGTAGGTTGTGGAAGGCTAGGAGAAACAACACTTCCATTTTTATAGTTGTGAGGGGTATAATTCTTTATTTCCATAATTTCGCTTTCAATTTTTCTTGCCAACCTGAATGCCTTCTCCAATGAATCAGGTTCCCAAAGACGAACCTCATGTTGAATGTTATCCTTTAAAGTCCCTATGAAGACATCAATCCTTTGCTTTTCTGGAATATCATTTACCCTTATATTCAATTTTTGAAAGTCCTCAATGTGCTTTGCCATTGAACCCTTTTGTTGGAGATTTATCAATTGGTTAAAGAAGGTGTTTCTCTTTGTATCCTCATAATGTGCTATCATTTCCTCCGTATAAATTGATCACGTGACAAGTGGTTGACGAGAAAAAATCCCTTTATACCATAAAAATTGATTTGGTTCTAAATAATTAGATGCAATACATACCTTTTGTAACAGTGGTACACCATGTAGATCAAAATATTTCTCCATCTGTAGTATCCAATTTACCGGATCCTTGCCATCAAACTTCCTCATCTTGCTTTTTCTTGATTTTGGGAGCTCGATATTGAAACGACTGTAACTTTGTAATATCAGATCTTCCAGTTCTGAAATCATGACCTGCAGTAGCCCTCTACGTCCTCCTTCCAATGCCACCAGTCTAATCGAAATTGGATTCTCCAAGAAAGAGTTATACACAATCTCCCAAGATGACCTGATTATATACCTTTTCAAAAGAGCGAACTTGTATGAAGTTCCACGTGTCACTGTTTTTACCTTCGGATTTGAAAAATATACATAGAAAACTACAGTCCGTTCTCTTTCTGTAACTTCTAATGAAATTTCAATCTGATGCTCAGAGAGAGTTATGACGATTTTCCCCAGGTCACCTGTTTAGGATGTAATTCGGGCATCTTCCAAAAGTCTAACTTCCTCAGATCATATATCCGCAAATATAGCGAGAAAAGATCTGAAATTCGGACACGAGATTCAGCGCGATTTCTTCTCAAATGGGTTTTTTTTGTAGATTCTGAAACGTCGCAAAAACAAAGTTATAGCGAAAATGCCACGATGACATATTTGGAGCAGCGAAACCTTAAATCCAAAGCTCTGATACCAAATGTTATGAAACCTACTCACAAAAAGATAGAAAAGATAGATGAACTCCTTAGAAATAAGCCTCTTCAAGAGGGCAACCTCCTTTACATTACACAAATGAACAATTTTTAGATGATACAAATGACAAGACGTCTTTTCTATATATAGGAGTCTAAGGGGTCATAATATAATCAGAGCCGACATAACAATAATAATGTAAGGGCACAATAATAACAATGGTGGGCTTCTATGAGGCACAATAATAACAATATGGGGACTACATGGGCACAACAATATAATAATGGGGTTGTACTAATAACAATAAGGGGTTACACTAGTAGTATAGGGACCTAACATTAGCTCTGCATAAATAAAATTTACTCCCAAGCATAAGCTTGGTCGATAGATAGATAGATCTCCATCCGTGTTTTCTTGAGAAACTTGTTTTAATAGTACTTAAAATGGTGACCTTGCAGTCGTCAAAGCCATAGCTCTCTGCAGCGCTGAAGGCACCGGGTATGTTAGAAGTTCAGGAGAGGTATCGTTAATCACACCTTAGTGTGCTTCTCCCGACCTTCTCTTTGCCAATTACTACGAAATCAAGCTCAACACAGAAAGGATTGAAGGATTCAAAATCTAAGTAGGCATTTAACTAAAATCAACCAAGATTCTTGCATCTCACATTAGTTTTTAGGATCTGCATTTCATATAAGATAGTCATTCACCTAAGCAGCAGTCGCTAATCGACTACTTGGTCTTCATTTCCCTAGCAATATCATTGAATCCATAAGGCACTGGTATTAATCGTTTAAAATCTAATCAAATCCTAGGTCTTGTTGAATTTTAATCAAGTACTTGATCGCCTCGCTGTGTCTCCCGTATTGGTTGGTTCCCAACTAGTTCTGCTTCATTCCATTTTTTCCATAGGGTCTACCCCCCTTAGCTTGTTGTAGGGAGACAGCTTAAACGGAGAGATTGGGGATCAGGGTGACAACCCCCAATCTGAGCGTTGTCGTGGTGCCTAGACATTCTGTGCAACAATAAGGGGTTCTCGTTTTTCCCAGAAGAAGATTTAAATGTAAAACAACAAGAGGAAAGAAGGGAGGAAATTTTAAAGGTTAGGGCAGCAAGAGATGAAGGAAAAAGAGCATGGATTTATAAAGGCAAAGTTGTGATAGCACAATTTGGACCTCCTTCCAGAACAGAGCAGCAAGATGGTAATAAAGAAGAGGCAACAAACTCTTCAACAAGAAATCAGAAAGCAAGGTCGGTATGGGAAAACAGGGACAAAGACTCAAATGTGAGTCTTGCATGTCAAAATAAATAGCAATCAAGTCATACCCAGGTTTCATTAATATTAGTTTGTTGGAACTGCAGAGGTTACCCATGGAGACGAGGACCTGGGTTAGGGCCTATTACGGAAAATAGAGACATAATTTGCTTGCCTCATAGAAACACATGAGCATGAAGGGTGCAAGACACCTTTGTTTGAAGGACACTGGAAGATGGCAGTGTGGAACAAGGAAGTAGGGAATGGCAAAGGGCACGGGGGTATCATGGTTTTAGTAAGGGAGAAAGAAGGTCGTCTCATTCAGTTAGAAAAAGAAGACTCAAATAAGAAATTCATTTGGTTTAAAATATCAGAAAATGGAAACCACATGAGAATTGCAGCATGCTATTTTGCGCCACAGGTTTCAAAAATCTACAAAAGGTAGAGGGCTTGACTACAAAGATCCATTTGCAGCTTTAAAAGCGGATATTGCAACATATTCTCAGCTAGGTGAAGTCCTTATAGTGGGTGATTTCAATGCTAGGACTACAAGTGAGCAAGCTAGCATTCTTTGTTGTAAAGATGATTGTGACCCTATTTGGCTTACAGAAGAAAGTAATCATTAGTGGGAAAGAATTTCAGAGGACAAGGGCTGTAATCTCTTTGGTAAACAATTGCTTACTCTATGTGGGGCCTTTGATTTAGTCATTTGTAATGGCTTGACTAGATGGGCAAAGTTCGGTAATTTCACTTGCAATACTTACAATGGAGCAAGTGTGGTAGATTATGTAATTTGCTTGCATGGTTTGTGTGAGAAAATGGAAGAAGTTTTGGTTGGAGATCAACTGTGGGATTTGAAATCAGATCACAAGCCAATTTATTTATGTTTCTCTTGGATTGGAAAGAAACAATTAGAGTCAAAAATTTAGCATGTCCAACAAAATCTCCCACAGGACAAAATTCTTTTGACCCCAGAAAATTGTAATACCTTCAAAATGATGCTAGAGAGGCTCTTTCAGAAGGAGAAAATTACAATTCACAGCCTTCATAGTCATGAATTAACACATTTAATTCAATGTGCACTTGCAAAATGCAAAAGAACAAAAATTAGGAGGTCTGAAACAAATTTCTTTCCGGTTAATGCTTGGTTTGATGAGGAATGCAAAAAGGCAAGGAGAATGTGGAAAAAGTCAAACAAGGATAACATAAAGCTCAAATCTTACAAGCATTTATTAAGCAAGAAAAACGCTGATTTCATGGTTTCAAGGAGGGAAGAACTAATCTTCCTTGGGAAAAATAATCCCAAATTATTTTGGAAGGAGCTCCAACCGAAAAAGATACAAATTGGAAATGATATTACAGCTTCTAAATGGTTTGACTATGCAAGACAACTCTATGAGCAAGTTCCCAAGGTTGACCCTACCCCCTTGGTAAACACTGATACTGAACTCTTCACAGTACAAGAGGTAGAGATGGGTATCAAGAAGTTGGGTGTTGGAAAAGCAAAAGACTTAGATGAACTCCAAGAAGAATATCTAAAGTGGGGCCCAAAGATTCTTGCAAAAATCTTCAACAAAATCATACAAGGGCTCTCCACAGATTGGACAACTAGTCTGGCAATACCTCTTTTCAAGAGCGGCGACGTCAATAATCCCTCCAATTATAGGACCATCATGATAAACCCTTTGTTTGCAAAGCTATTTGGAAGCATGCTAGAAAACAAAATTAGCAAGTGGGCAGAAGAAAGAGATAAGCGTGCTAAAGGGCAAGCAGGTTTTAGACCTAAGCATTCCACAGTTGATCATTGCATAACTTTAAGGCACATCATTGAAAAAGTTTGGGAGAAAAAGGAAGAAGTCTTTTGTTGCTTTGTTGATTTCAGAAAAGCGTTTGACTCGATTCCTAGGGATAAACTTTGGCAGAGAATGGAGGAACTTGGGGTTCCTAAACATTTGAGAGCAGTTGTGCATAGGCTGTATGAAGAGGTGAAAGTCAAAATTAGAACTTCAGCAGGCATTTCTGAAAGTTTTAGAAGCGATATCGGGGTCAAGCAAGGTTGCCCACTGTCTCCTACCCTTTTTGGTTTATATATCGACAAGCTTGAGGAGTGGTTAAATTCGCAAGGGGGTGATGGTATCTATTTGTGCAAGTTTGTTATAAGGCTTCTTTTGTATGCAGATGACCTTATTCTGATTGCTAAATCGGCTCTTGGTTTGCAAGAGCACTTACTATCCCTTGAGCATTTTTGTAGAAGCGTGGGGATGCAAGTCAATATTAGCAAAGCGAAAGTAGTGGTCTTCTCTAGGAAAAGAAAACATAACCAGCATAAGTTCTACTTTGAAGGTAACATTCTGGACAAAGTTGCAGATTACAAATACTTTGGAATTGACTTCAACAAAAATCCAAGCTGGAATGGTTGTAGAAAGAAAAGAAATTTGGGGGGTTGGAAAGCATTTTATGCTTTTCAAAATAGGTGTAGAGAGGCAGAGTTACGGGACTGGAAGACCACTCAAACTCTTTTTGGGCTTCTAGTGATTCCAGTGATTCTCTATGGTTGTGAACTGTGGGCTAACAGTACCTCCGACATGCAGTGGAGACAAATTGAGAAAATTCAAAAGAGTTTGATTACAAACAAATTTAAGATTAAAAGTGCAGTTCCTTATGATATCTTGTTAAGTGAAACAGGGACTGCTCCTATTGAAGCAATTGCTATGGTGCGAGTCATAAGGTATTTAAAAAAAATTGAGCAAATGGAAGAGGGTAGATGGCCTAAGGTTGTCTTTAATGATAGATTGTGCAAGAGCAAAAAAAACGTGGATGCATAAAAATAACAAATGGTTTAGTAAATGGGGTATTTGCTTGAACGCGTGTCCCATAAACAACAAAGAGATAAAAGCTTTTGTTATGGAAAAGTTCCACAAATGTACTTCAGGTAAGGAGCTAGGAAGAAAGAAAAATTACCATATTGAAGTGTTTAATCCCACTCATAATCATCAACCAAAAACATACATAGAGGCCAATATCTCTTGGAGAGCCAAAATTCTTATTGCTCAGTTAAGGACTAATTCTCATCAACTTCGTTGTGAAACAGGGCGCTGGAAAAGGCCAAAGGAAGTGTGGGAGGAAAGAGTATGCATTTTTTGTTCTTCTGGAAAAGTGGAAATAGAAAAACATTTCATTTTAGAATGTGAGGCCTTCAAAGACAACGGGGAAAGTTATGCGGATATGCTGGCAGCTAGCTCTTGGGATAATCTATTTAGCAAGGGGTTTGTCAAAAAGCTGGGAGCATTTATTGTGAAGCTTCACAGAAAAAGGGCCAAATACATCAAGAAGATGAAGAAACAATCTGTCCCATAGGCTATCTTTAGCCTTGTAGACGTTAAAATAATTTCTTTCTTTCTTTCTTTCTACCATTCTTTGTGCGACAAACTTCAATCTACAAAGGCCCACATCTATTGTGTAGGCTAGAATCATAGGTGGCACGCTTAACACTGTGTGCACGCATGTCATTCTGGGATTCTTTTCAAAGTTATCCGGATTTGGATACAATCCGTGATTTTTTTTTGAAAAACCACGATCCATATACGACAAGGAAACCACAAGTACAAACCAATATAAAATATTTTATAATTTTAAAAATGAAATTGGTATAAAAATAAAATAAAAACATATATTAGTCTTTAAATATAATATTTACAAAAATAAATATTAGATAAATAATATTAAAATTAACCTATCATTTATAAATGCTAATTAAGGAAGAATATTGCTAAAAAATTGATGAGGAGAATGGCCGCTGCGATAGTCAATGTCCAGGCAACCTCTGTGTGCGCGACTGGTTTCGTGGGTTCCTGGCTAGTGAAGGGCTTCCTCATCCAGGGTTACACCGTTCATGCTTCAGTGAGCGATCCAGAGAATGAGACGAAGATGCGCCATCTCATGGACATCTCGGGCGATGCAGAAAGGCTCAAGCTCTTCCGAGTGGAACTGTTGGAAGAAGGCAGTTTTGACGCCGCCGTCACTGGGTGCGGCGGTGTTTTTCATGTGGCTACTCCTTCCGAGTCCGCACCCAAAGATCCAGAGGGCCAGGCCTTTCTTCTGGCAGCTTCAGGCGTTCCCCAAACCCTTTTTCAACGATTGTTCGACAAGCTTTCCACAGAGACTTTCGATGGAGGCAACTTCTTCCAGATCGAACTCGGCGAAGAGGGCAAGCAGAGGCGCCTGGTGCTATCCTGCAATGCCATGGCCAAGGACTCCAACGTCTTCCTCATCGATCACGCGTGGCCCTTCAGGCTCCCAGACGCTCGCAATCAGAAAATCGGGGTTTGCGACGCCGTCAGCGCTGGACTGGCAACCCCATTTTACGGATCTGCTACCTCCGCCCTTGGGAGAACGCTGCAAGGAGCCGGGATGTTCACTTCAAGCATGGGAAGGTACAAAATCCCCAGATCCGCCATTGATCAATCAGATCGGGCTCTCAACAAACAGATCGGCCAAGATCTTGCAGGTCTGACACCCCGGATAGAAAATAGCCATGGCAGATCTGCTCTAGGAAGCACAAGAAGCCCTGGCATGGGGTCAAGGCACCTCTCTGACTCCTTTCAGATCCTAATTTCTCAGCCTACAAGCAGAACCATTCTGCAATGGGTTAGTTCTTCAGATCTGGTGCAGGAAATCAAACTAGATCTAGAACGCCGGATGGGGATCCCTTCAAGCCTTCAGCGACTTCTCTTTCAAGGTAAACAACTTGAAGACCTTCTTCCCCTCTCTTCTTACAACATTTCCAGGAACAACTCTTTGGTGGTAACCCTTCGTCTGAGAGGAGGTGCAGTGGGACAGTCATCCTCTGCTCGGCCCTTCTCATACAAAGATGCAGTACACTCTGAGAACCCCAATCCCCCGGAGGCCCTTAAATCTAAGGCCTTCCTGGTTGATAAGATAGAAGAAGTTCCCTCTGTTGAAATCACCCATGAAGATCTTGCAACCCAACTTCAAGATTTTGCAGAAAGAGCCATCATTTGCAGATTTAATGGACTGTGGCCGCGATCTCAGGATCTCTATGCATGGATCCATGCAAACTGGACTCATCATTGTAAGATCTTTTTCTGTTCAAAAGGTTACTTCATTGTTCTATTTGATAATAGTAAGCATTATGAAAAGGCCTTAGAAGAGGGCCCTTGGTTCATGGGAACTGCGGGGCTCTTCTTGACTCCTTGGTTCCCAGATTTTGATCCAACAACTGCAGTCATTACCAGGACACCTGTATGGATCAGGCTTCCAAACTTACCTGCCCACTTATGGAATACTCGTGTCTATAGAGCTATAGGCAACACCTTGGGCAGCTTCATTAGGGGAGATTTCTGGCGGGAATCCAAAGGTCTCTACTCATATGCAAGAGTATGTGTGGAGATAGATTTGAGCAAAGGACTTCCAGAACAAATCAATCTCAAGATAAACGACTTTGTCTGGACCCAGACACTGGATTACGAAAATACTGCATTCCGTTGCCACCATTGCCACCAATCAGGGCATTTGCAGAACACCTGCCCATCTCGCCCGGCAAAAAAGAATAAGGATAACCTCTCCAAGCCCAAGTCCAAACGATGGACTCCTTGCTCTCCACCTCTAGTCGTGGATTCTGATTCCTCCAGCTCTGAAGATGAAGGTAGCGATGAAGAATTGGATCAAGCCCCTCATTCTGTGGTCCCTTCCACCGATGGTCTGGCGCCTTCCTCCGATACAGCCACCGCTCAGAAACGCGTGCATTTGACCTCCTCCTCTGATTCAGAAAAGGAGGGCTCCCCTGTGGAGAACCCCAATCTTCAAGTTGTTATTGCTCATCCACCCCAAAATGGTTGGGTCGAAGTCAAAAAAAGGAAAGGGAAAAAGCTTCGTGTTGAGGCTTCTACCCATTCAGGGTAGAAGTCAGTGTTTCTTTTGGCTTCCAGCCACATGTTGTAGCTCCTTGTTTGTTTCACTCCTTCTCCGGAACCGAGGTTGATAGTCCTATCATTTCCGGTTGCTGGTTTTCTGTCTCTCTTGAATGTATCCTCTTGTACCATATTTTTTATTAATAGAATTAGTCCAATTCAGAAGAAAAAAAAAATGCTAATTAAAAATTAATTAAATTTATGTAAATATAAAAATAAAAATATGTAAATATATGACTCTTATCTTTAAAAATGACGGACTCTTATCTTTAAATATATTAGATATAATGTAATGACTCTTATGAATCTTATCTTTAATTATATTAAATATAATGTTTTGTTATGGAGTCAACATCTTTACTTTTTCAAAAGAGCTATTTTACATGCTATGTATTTGCATGAAACGTTCTTTTTTGAGGAGTTCCACAAATGTTTCAAATTTTCAATGTTTTAGTCTTTGTTTTAAAAATCTTTTCAATCTTATTCAAAATTCAGATTTCAGCTCAGATTTGAGTGAGATATATTACAGAATATTTAACCGTATGTATTTTGTCTAGAGCTATTTTACATGTTATGTACTTGCATGAAACGTTCTTTTTTGAGGAGTTCCACAAATGTTTCAAATTTTCAATGTTTTATTCTTTGTTTTAAAAATCTTCCCAATCTAATTCAAAATTCAGATTTCAGCTCAGATTTGAGTGAGATATATTACAAAATATTTAACCGTATGTATTTTGACTAGAATATATTTCTTGCCCTAAAGAAAAATCTTTAATGATATTGCAGTCAGGTGATTCAAAGGAAACCTGGGTTTTCCAGCGGTTACAGGAAGTAGATTTCAGTTATAAAAACAAACTAGAGTTGTCGCTTTGCATGCAATAAAATGATGGAATGTACTATTGGCGATTTGATCAAATTATCATTTGACCAGATGTCCCTGCCCTGCAAGCCAAATTTCACAATTTCAAATTTTGCATTTTTCAATATACTTTTCCACTCTAGAAATTTTGGCCCTACAGTAACCACTAACCATTATTCTAATATAACTGACCAAATTCTCTTTCCCTGAAAATATATTAGAGTCTTTGTTTTCATTTTGGCGTTGGGCGAGTCTTTCCACATTAGCATAGGATCCACCACTACTTGCACCTCTATATTCTCATTGTTTGTCACGTTAACGCAAAATCGCAACTCAAGGAGACCAGATCAGCCCCACAAAAGTCGTCCATTAGGTTTCGAACCTAGGTCACCATCATTGCAAGGTTCTTCAAACTTACTTACGAACCAATGATAAGCATCACTTAATTAAAATAACAATGACAACCAACGTTTTATCTAAGAATTTCTTTTTCCGACAGCATTCTACTAGTATGTATACCTATTGATGTTGAATTTTTGTTGTAATCATATAGATTTTGTACAATTCTTGTATGGTTCCTGTATTGGCCCAGAATATACCTACTTTTGAAAAGAGAATAGGGTATATATATTTGCAAGTTGTAGACTATTAAGGAAGGTGTTTAAAAGTATTTGATGATTCTAATGCTTCAAATGATGTTGCCAAGGTGAATAATGTTATTTGAAAAATAGGGTTTCTATTGTTGTCCATGGGAAAATCTCTATTTGGAACCCTTGACAATAGTGGAATGATACCTGTACATACATGTGTAAGTTGAATATTGTTTTTTTGGTAAGCTAGTCACACCTTTGTATTACTTTAAACAAGAAAACATCGTTCATGTAGCTATTGGTCTGCCATTGGGGAAACCAAACTAGTAGCACATAAGTAAAGTCTTTGACAAAATTATTAGTTTGACTGTAACAATATAAATATATAAGTCATGTATCTTAAGACTGTCAAACAAAGCAATGAAAGACTTAAAACTAGAGCTAATCTAAAAAAATAAAAATAATAATAAAAAACCCAACCATCATTAGGGGGAATCTGCTTGTTGGGGGTGAAGGTGCAACCTCCTCTTCCTTGTTCTTAGGAAATCCTAATTCTACTACTTTCTTGGAAAGAGAAGTCACCTTGTAATCCAAATTGTCCACTTGTAACCACAGGAGCTATGCACAAGAGAATCTCCTATTGGGACTCACTTCTTTCTAACATGACTTTACCCAAGGTAGTTTTGATTTGCCAATAGACATATAGGTTGGGTGTGCCTTGATCTAGTATTACCCAGGTCTGGATTCCACTGTCCTATATTTTCTTCAACCTCTGTATTTGATAGAAATATTCTTCCCACTCTTGCTTCATTTTCAATAATTTCAATTCCTCTCTAGCTACCCTAGGGGTATGCTCCAAATAATATACTACAAAGGCTTTTATGTCATCTTGTGCTCTCATGTGCAAGGAGACTCCTTGACCTTGACTTATGTGATGGCTAGGGGAAGAACCAAGATGATACATGGATTTTGATAAAACAAGGTATGGGGGGAGTGGGATAGGGGACGTAAGGAAAATATCATGTGGGAGAGACCAACAAAATAGTGTCCACTAGCCTGAAAGATAAAGCAAAGCTACTTGGAACCATAATATCAACAGAGCCAAATGGGCTTGAATTTGGGCGCCAACTTATTAACTAATCGTGACCTTCTCCATCTTCACAAGGTGAGGTTCATGAACAGGGCCATAATTACAGTCATGTGTTTCCATAACCATATTTGAATACCTTTGTTTGAGATGATGGACATTATTTCCCTTCATTTTATCCCTTTTATGTAGGCGTTTGTGAACTCTCATCTGACAACGAATTATGGAGATGAGTGGTGATGGCGTGTTGGGAGGAATTGGTGGTATCAATGTTGTTAAGAGAAAACCACATGGGGTTGTGTATGCTGAATATTATGGAAGAAGGTTTTCATCCATGATGATATCAGTGATGATTTGTGTGATGTATAACCTTCAACAATGGCAGCAATTGTACTATATGATTTTCCATGACAATAGTAAGAGCACTTTGTTTTATAATGGAAACATGCAATCGTCTTGCAAGAAATATGGTGAATATGAAAAATGCTAATAGGACTTGGAAATGGTGCTTGCTACAATTAGTATAGTGCATCAATAATAAAGAGGATGATGAAATGGAGGATATAGAGAAAGTGTGAAATGGAGGATAAGACATGGAGTATGAAGATGATGATGATGATTCTTGCAAATAGAACTTGCAATAGGATGTACAATGTTGCTTTGTTGTGATGATTTTTGTATAGATACATTAATCCTTTGAATTGTTTTATTGGTGTAGGTATCTTGGAATGCTTTGTTTCTCAATCTAGTTTGAGATCTTCATTGGCCTATTGCTAGTCATATTTAGTGCATGTGTACTTGAAAACACTTATGAACCAAAAGTTTTTTTTTTCCTCCTTTTTTTCCTTTGTTTTTTCATTTTTCTTGTCAAGCTATTGATGCCATTTCCGGTTTTCACTAGTGCCTTACCCATTTATCCTAATAGGGTTTTCATGAGGAGGAATGCCTTTATTGTAGACCTAAGGTTGCCTCCATGGTGGATTTCAACCAAAGGTCTATCCCAAGTGCATTAATGAGGTTTCCATTTGGATATTATATTATTAATATTATTTTTTCTTTTTCATTTGCAATGTTTCTGACATCTAGGTTGCTTGAGAGCATTTTACTCTCAAACACACCAAATTGTTAGGCTTTGAATATGGTTGTGACTTATTCCTTTTATACAGGCTTATTATAGATGTTTTTTAAAGAGCAACTACCACAACCCTTGGATTTATTAGTGATTCGTCATTTTGTACCAGTGATTCGCCATGATTTTACAAGATAATATAATCTGGTGAGAAATTCGTCAATATATATATATATATATATATATACATATTATATTATTAATAAAATCGCCTTCCATTTTTTCTATGTATCATGCGGATTCACCCATTTATTATACATATTTTTCCTAATGTACTTGTGAGGAGCTAGGGAGAAAGAAAAAATATTATATTGAAGAGTTTAATCCCACTCATAATCATCAACAAAAAGCGTACATAGGGGCCAATATTTCTTGGAGAGCCAAAATTCTTATTGCTCAATTAAGGACTAATTCTCATCAACTTCGTTGTGAAATAGGTCGTTGGAAAAGGCCAAAAAAAGTGTGGGAGGAAATAGTATGTATTTTTTGCTCTTCCAGAAAAGTGGAAACATAAAAACATTTCATTTTAGAATGTGAGGCCTTCAAAAACAACAGGGAAAGTTATGAAGATATTTTAGCAGCTAGCTCTTGGGATAATCTATTCAGTGAGGGGTTTGTCGAGAAGATCAGAGCATTTATTGTGAAACTTCACAGGAAAATGGCTGAATACAAGAGCCAGATAGAGAAGCAATCTGTCCCATAAGCTATCTTTAGCCTCGTGGACGTTAAAATAACTTCTATAAATTTAGGGAGGTTCTTAAAATTTTACCTATTGCACATGGTGCGCTAATGGACGTAGTTATGAATGAAGTTCAATTAGGACCATGTAGGAACGGTCAACCTTCCCCGTGCTTTTGAGGCGCTGTGTCATTTACTATCTGTACATAAATAAAGTCAAGAGTTAGAATTTCCTTTTTGTTGCAAATAGGTTATGTAGAAGGAGGTATCATGCCACGTCATTGCAGAAGTGGGCAAAACGTAGTGTTGGGGGACGAGTTGACGATTGGAAGATGACCGACAGATAACAAAGAGGGAAAGGACAGGAGGCGTTGACCTACAATGGCCGCTGACTAGACCAAAGGGGCAAGTAACCGACATTAATTTGCAAACTTCATTTGTATGATGTTTATGACGTACCTGTGGTTACATGATGTCTGGGGCAAATCTGAACCCTATCAACAGATCCATGTTATAAATTGTAGATAATAATTAATGTGGAGAGCTTGTATTTTTCAATCTTGTACATTTATTTTATTCCTATCATATAACTTGAATTGCAAAAAGGTAGAGCTATTGTTTTCCTCGCTATACTTATAAAATGGAGATTGGGATATGATTTTAAGTGGAGATTAACACATGAAATGCAAGTTGCAAGTGGAGCAGACAAAGGTAAGGGAACTGCTGAGTGCATGTGTTACTTATTTAGTGTTCTTAGAACATTGTGTTCTGATTGTGCAGATTCATGCAAAGTTCATGTCATGGTTGTAACTGTCTGTGCTCTGAATGGTTGGCTCTCCTCTTTGTTAGTTGTTGTCCTCATGCAAATTTACTCCATACTTATTAAGTCATCTATCACAATATTATAGTTCATTAGTTGATAAAAATGCTATTAGGATGGCCCTGCCAAGAATGATTGGACTGATTGGACTGTCTTTCAACTTATTCCTTACAGTTCAGAGTTTTCATTACTTGTAAACATGGATATTTTCAATTTTGAGGGTTTATATGTTGCTTCATTGTGAAGGAAAATGTGTCTTTTAATGCTACAGATATTATTAACAAACAGGGTTTATGTTGTGCAAGTCAGACATTGTGTTGTTGAACAAAATCCATCATGCAGGCATAATATACCCAAAATCTATGACAATTCTTATCATATAACTTGAATTGCAAAAAAGTAGAGCTATTGTTTTCCTCGCAATACTCATAAAATGGAGATTTGGGATCTGATTTCAAGTGGATATTAATGCATAAAATGCAACTTGCAACTGCAAGTGGAGTAGACAGAGGTAAGTGAACCCCTGAGTGCATGTGTTACTTGTTTAGTGCTCTTAGGACATTGTGTTCTCATTGTGCATATTCATGCAAAGCTCATGTCATGGTTATAAAAATATGTGATTTGAATGGTTGGCTCTCTTGCTTGTCAGTAGTTTCCCTCTTGCAAATTTACTGCATACTTATTAAGTCATCTATCACAGTACTATAGTTCATTGGTTGATAAAGATGCTATTATGATGGTCCTCCCAAGAAAGATTGGACTGTCTTTCAACTTATTCCTTACGGCTCAGTCTTTCCACTACTTTTTTTGTTTGTTTGTCAAGTTGTCTGTGATTCTCAAGGCTTGACCTAATGCTTGAGGAGCCGCAACCCAGGGGCATCTAATCCGTCAAAGTCACCCCGGGATCGCA
Source organism: Pinus tabuliformis (assembly GCA_031772625.1). Classification (NCBI taxonomy): domain Eukaryota; kingdom Viridiplantae; phylum Streptophyta; class Pinopsida; order Pinales; family Pinaceae; genus Pinus; species Pinus tabuliformis. The sequence continues at coordinate 520,639,289 of CM062819.1, forward strand.
CTCGACCTGGGTCACACTATCCCTAAGCTGATTGGATTTTTTTAGCATGTCTCCTCCCCTAACATAGGGCACAACCACCCCCTGTGAGGTTTGATCCTGGGTTGCCTTGCTAATGAGGCCCATCCTCAACCAATGGTGCTAGTGGGATTTGACAATCTTTCCACTGCTTGTAAACATGGATATTTTCAATTTTGAAGGTTCATATGTTGGTTCGTTGTGAAGGAAAATGTTTTTTGTAATGCTCTGGATATTATTAACGAGAGTTCAGAGAATTGATTTTATGAAGCAGAGCAGCTGCTGGAAGATTTTCGATAGTGATTTTTTGCAGTGAGGGGCAAGGCTAGTTGGGTTGGAGTATATTCTCAAGGACCCAGGATCAACAACAGAGAGGTAGAGAGACACCAGGAGGAGGCAGCGCAGACCCAGGAAGGGTTGACGCTCAGCCAGAAGCGCCCACGCAAAGCTGACACAGAGCCAGAAGGGCTCATGCAGAGGCAACGCAGTCTTCCAATGCAGAAATCCAAAATCTGCCGGGGAGCCGAGATTTCTGAGTCGGGAGGGCTGGAAACTACTCCAGAGGGCAGACGTTTCCCAGTTGGGTTGACACAGATCCTGTTGAGGCTGACGCAGGGCCAGCACAGAGATATCCGAGGACATTTGGTTCAGCTGCCGGAACAACCAAAATTGTCAGATAGAGTGAGGTAATCTCACTAAGTTTTTCTACTAGTTTATTTTCTTTGTAACTGGATTGTCGGAAGGGCATCCAGAGTTGTATTCATAAACTACTGCTAATAATAAAAAACCTCAGAGCTGCTGCGTCGATTTTCCCGCATTGGGTTTTTTCAGGGACATTTGTCCAAAAAATATTGTGACTTGTGCATCTTTATCTATTTGCTCTGTTCTTGTTTTGGGCAAATTAATTAATTAAGTGAAGGTTGTAGTTGTATTAGCTTCAATATTTGTTGTAGGAAATAGTAAATAATTTGTTTCAATAATTAACAAATAGGAGAAGTTTAATCAGTGGTTGCAGTAAGTAGATTCGGGTGAGCATTCTCGAATTCTCACAATAAAAGGGCTTTTGAGGATCAGTTGGCAAGCTTGATGAGTTCATTTTTGGAGCTCTATTCTATTTTCTCTCTCTCTCTCTCTCTCACTCTTGGACACAGAGTTTTCTTGGAGCACTTTAGCATTGGAGCAAGAAAGACAGAGAAGGCAAGAGGAAGCAAAGATCAAGCAGGGAAAGGCAAGATCAAGCAACTAGAACACGATTCATTGTAAGTATCGATTTGAAAGTGTCTTTTCCTTGCTAGATTTGGCATGCATGGTATTGCATGTGGTTCTTTTCTATCATGGCATGGGTTTTGCCAAGTGTGACAGTGTTCTTTAGCCTAGCTTTGACATTTCCTAATAGCTTTGATGAAATGGGTTCTCATATTCGGTTTATGTGGGATGGACGAATGGATTCAAAGCTGAGTGGGTGGATCTCCGAAATGACAAACACATGGCCTAGTGGTCCCTGAACCGGATTGCAGATCATGGTAAAGCCACTGGCCTAGTAACCCCTGAACCAGATTGTGGGTTGCAGTAAAGCCAATATTGTGTGCCTCGGTGGGCTTAGGAATATTTGTCGGTGAATGGCGAGATATACGGGAAAGCCAAGAGGCAGATCTCTCTCCATTGGGCCTAGTAGTCCCGGGATGGGATGTACGGTAAAGCCTAGAGAGTGTGTCTCGGTGTAGGGCCTAGTGATCCCTGGATCGAACTGTGGATTACAGTAAAGCCTGAGAAACTAGGAGGCACTCAAATTCCTCACGGTGTAGGTGGAGAAATCCGGTGGCATCCATGCTTATTTGGTGTTTTTGGTGTGTTCTATGAGTCCCACATTCATGCTTGGAATATAACACGGAGGTGAATGAATGAAGAGAGATTTGGCTCAGCCATTCTATGGTCGGGTGGAAAGTGGTAGTCCTATCTCCAGTTGGTTTATTGCATTCATTAATGAGAAATCCATTCCCTTGATTTTCATATGTAAATGCACTGATGTATATGTGGATTTTATCGATGATATGCTTATGATATTTTTGTCCCTATTATGTTGGTTATATGTATGTTTTATGACAACAGCTATGTATGGATCTTAGCATGTTTTTACTTGTAAATGCATGGATAATGTATCTATGGCCTAATAGATGATAATGCAGCAAATGACACGAGGGAACAATGTTTCATAGCAATTATCAGATAAGTATGAGATCTCTACACTTAATTCTGTTGTTTACACTTGTAGGTTACATGTTGATGATATGTTTGACGAAATCCCTGTCATGGCTAGTAGGGGTCTGATTAAGGTATTTTTTAACTTATTGCTTTTGCATCATTGTTTCCTTGCTTTTTGACTGATCTTAAGCTATCACTCCATTTTGGGCAGTGACTTGGGCTCTAGGCTTGAAAAAGTGGCTCAAATCCCGGGGTCACTAGCACAAAACTAGTAAATTGGGTCTTTGGATGCTGGCAGGCAAGCCTGTGAGAGCAACTATGGGTTTCTGGATGCTCTCATGCCTATAGCATGAGAGCGACTGAGGCTTAAGATGTGCAAAACATTAGTGGGACCCAGGGACAGGATGTCTGAGTGGCTGACATGTCTCCTGAGGATTCTGTCGCTGATGTGGATAGGTTGGTTGATGTGTTCCATCGATTCCACTTCCTTAAGGTCACATAGGAGGTCGAATCCAATCATAGTAGCCTCTTGTCGTATGTTTACTCCGGTTGGCTAGTTACTTGAGTAGATATGTGAGGAGGGTGTTACAAAGCTCATGTCATGGTTGTAACTATTTGTGCTCTGAATGGTTGGCTCTCTTGCTTGTCAGTTGTTGTCATGCAAATTTACTCCATACTAATGAAGTCATCTATCACAGTATTATAGTTCATTGGTTGATAAAAATGCTGTTATGATGGCCCTCCCAAGAATGATTGGACTGTCTTTCAACTTATTCCTTACAGTTCAGTGTTTCTACTACTTGTAAACATGGATATTTTCAATTTTGAGGGTTTATATGTTGCTTCATTGTGAAGGAAAATGTGTTTTTTAATGCTCCAGATATTATTAACAAACAGGGTTTATGTTGTGCAGGCCAGGCATTGTGCTATTGAACAAAATCCATCATGTGGGCATAGTATACCCAAAATCTATGACCATTCCTATCATACAACTTGAATTGCAAAAAAGTAGGGCTATTGTTTCCCTCGCTATACTTATAAAATGGAGATTGGGATCTGATTTGAAGTGGAGATTAATGCATGAAATGCAAGTTGCAAGTGGTACAGACAGAGGTAAGTGAACTGCTGAGTGCATGTGTTACCTGTTTAGTGCTCTTAGGACATTGTGTTCTGATTGTGCAGATTCATGCAAAGCTCATGCCATGGTTGTAACTGTCTATGCTCTGAATGGTTGGCTCTCCTGCGTGTTAGTTGTTGTCCTCATGCAAATTTACTCCATACTTATCAAGTCATCTATCACAGTATTATAGTTCATTGGTCGATAAAAATCCTATTATGATGGCCAATGATTGGCATGTCTTTCAACTTATTCCTTATCATTCAGTCTTTCCATTACTTGTAAACATGGATATTTTCAATTTTGAGGGTTTATGTGTTCATTGTGATGGAAAATGTGTTTTTTAATGCTCCAGATACTATTAACAAACAGGGTTTATGTTATGCAGGTCAGGCATTGTTCTATTGAACAAAATCCATCATGTGGGCATAGTATACCCAAAATCTATGACCATTTTGACGACTTATGATGTGACTTGTCGCAACAAACAGTCCATGCCCAATGATATCAAAATCTTCTATTCATTTAAAAGAAAGAGGAGGGTTTCATATAAAGATGGAAGCCACTCAAATTAGTCTTCCTGAGAAAAAGGTAAAAGCTATTGTTGAGAAACTGGCTAGGGATAGGTCACTAAAAGAACCACCAGTTTGACTTTGTCTGTTTTAGAAAGCTATTGTTGAGAATCTGGCTAGGGATATGTCACTAAAAGAACCACCAGTTTGTATCTTTTCAGGACGTAATCTGGGTATCTCTCATCTCAAGCGTTCTTATGATAATATGCCATTGAAAATAAGGGGTCCTAACATTTCTGCACAGAAAGTGCATGGTGAAGATGTTTCGGAAGTGACAAACGTTTCTGCTCATCAATGTACTTCAAAATAACTTCAAGACAAAATGATATCAAGGAGCTGGGAAAAAGTTAAATAGGACAAGGATATGGAAGAAATAAAATGTGAAGTGAAACCTGTAGTGTTTGTCAAACAAAACCTGCCAAAAGTGGCTGAGAATATTATGGGTGAAGAATCTTCTGAAAATTGTCAAAGTAGCACAACAACAGAGAAGGGACAAGAATCTTCTAAAAGCACGGAAACAGGAGAGATATTTCAGGAAAGTGATCTGCATTTTGAAATGAGGACCGGTCTAATTTCCTTATGTCGTGTAGCAGTGAAGGAGACACAGAAGGTGACATGACCTTTTCACTCACTCTCTGGAAGTGAGACATCCTCATCCTCGTCAACTTTGGAATTGTCAAATTTCTCATGTAGGAGTGAACTTTGAAGCTAGCTCTTTTTCTGGGACGGAGAATGAGCCACCAGCTTCCATGAGCTCAATAGATGCTTCCATTTTCAGTCGCAATCATATGTGCAAGTCATCTTTTCCAGCCATGCATTTACAAAAACATGCTATATCTACAGATATCTCAAGTCATGATGACAAAGAAATATTTCCAGCACATCCTCAAACCAAGTCATACAACCAATCTCAACTTTATGAGTAGTTAAATGTTTCAGAGGGAATGATGGTAATGACAGAATGCTCAGAAGTAGGCAAAATCAATGAAATTGCATCCCTTTTAAAATACAAAGAAATTTCTCAAAATCAATGAAATTGCATCCATTTTAAAATACAAAGAAATTTCACCCACAACTCGTACAAATCCCAAATCCTGAATCCTGCCATTTTCCAGGGATAGGAGTTACTGCTCAGAAAGACAATTCCAGGCCACCTAATGAACTAGATGTTAGTCCAACATTTTTATGTTCTACAGAAGAATGTCCTGGAGGTCTTGCTGCAAATGAAGTATTATTAGCTAAAAATTGCACTCCAGAGATAAATTCAGATATCGCACAAGATGGAAATGATGCAGCCTCCCAGCACATATGGAAACAGAAGATTCAGTGGATATAGCATCTCCTCTAACAGAGGCTTTTGAAAAGAATGGAAATATTCAAATTGACGATGGTTGTAATGATTTTTCTGTTACAAATATGGATAGTTCCTATATTAATGTGGGTGATCGTGCCTCCATAGTTAAGAGTACTTCTGTTCTTGATTTTCCTATATAGAGAGAAAGTTCAGGTCCTTGTGTGTCAGTGGGTACATGCCTATCACTTGTAGGCATAGATCATAATAAGTGTATTCATGAAACTTCATATGTGCTTTCCATGGATATTCGAAACACCATGTCTTCAAAGAGTCATCAATTCAAGCTTCAGAGCATTATTTCAAATGATCAATGGCAACAGTTTTCTTCGACTGAGGAAACATTTCTTGAATCAAACTCAGCCTCATGGATTGATCCTCAATGTAGTAAAAGGCATGTTAATGTACCACTTAAATCAGTGGCATCTACTGTCAAGCTGCAACGTGGAAAACCAAACATATCATCCAATACAAACTAAGAGTCTCAGTTTCAGTAGCTGCCCATATCATCCAATACAAACTAGAGAATCTTCCTTTGCATATTATGGTCACAAAGTTTGTGGGAACATCCTGAAACATCCTGAAACATATCTAGCAGGAAACTGCTCTCATTGATCTTTGGAAGTGCCTGCATTGCATTATTTAGATTAAAATACTAGTGTTTGGAGCCCAGAAAGAGCCAGCATGAAATCAGTTCAAAAAATCATCATCTATGGTCATCTCCTGGATACGTTCAGCCCAGATCAAAAAAAATTAAATAAGGAATTAATGCCATGCAAACATTCGTTGAATATGGATTTAGAAATGGGGTCCTCAGAAAGCTGCTCTCACCAATCTCAAAAAGAAGTGGCAGTTCTATTACCAAGAAACATGAACCAGATCCTGAAAGGCTACCTATTGCTACACCAGAGACACAGCCCAGTCATACCAAGTGCATCAGCTTCACCTACTCATTCTTTGATTTCACAGGGTCTTCTTCACTGTTCGTGCAAGGATGGATTGCCATATTATAGCTTTTCTTTGAATGAGTCTGAAAAGGCTTTTGTAGCAAAAAAGTGGAAAGTCAACAACCGTGGCAGAGAAGGTTTTGACTGGTTGTACACATTTCATTCTGGTCCTGATAATAAGACAATTTTAAATCTTCTTAAAAAAACAAGAACGAATGGGTAGCCACAAAGGACGAGCATGTTCTTGATCTTGTGGGACACATGAGAGTCACCAGTTCATTATGCCGTGAGATTAACAGTTTTCGTAGCTTAGAAATTGCAGTGGAAACTGAATTTGTTCTACTTGGTGTACACTGTAAACATTGTACATATCAAAGAGGGACCTTCAAGACAAACATGTTCAACAGAGAATATAATTCTTGTTCCTGATCAGTCAGACCATACGAGAATTCCAAACGGAAACTGTGGTGATTCATGCTCTACATCAATAACATCCTCTAGTCCAATTGCCGACAATACTAGTTTTGTCCCAAGCTATGTGGCCTCAACTAAACAGGCCATCAAGAACAAAACGTCGGACGTAAGGTTGAGTCAGTCCTCACAACAAAAATACAGTGAATTCTTTCAATCCAGTCTTATGTCTCGATCTGTAGATGGTAACGCAGTCTGTGTGGAGAACTGGGGTACTTGGGGTATCTCAGATGCCGAACTTTGTCTAGCTATAGTGATCCCAGACAGAAACTGGGAACAGTGGAACTGGCAAAGACACTTTCAAAGCCAGGGGCTGGGGCCTGAAATTTCTTGACAAAAGCCTTCATAATTCAAAGTCAATACATTCACGGGGTCAAGATGACTCTTGCAAGTCAGAATGCAGCGATAATTCCGCTATGAGCCCTACCCCATGTTCAGCAGGATATGCTTTTGATGACCAGTCTCCAGGTCAAGGACTGCAAGTATAACAGCTCTAGTGCCAGCAGGCATACATGGTTTGCCCAAAATTAAATCAAGTGGACCTTCACCTCTGATTGAATGGTGGAGACTCGGTGACAAGTGTGATTGTGATGGATGGGATCTGGGTTCTGCACTCACCTTACTTCACGATCGGAAACAAAGAAGGACAAGCGACTTAATTGAGACCAATTCAAAGGCAGAGGATTGCTATTCATTATATGTGCTTTCTAAGGTATTGTATCTGTGACCAACCATTTTGATTTTAATTTATGTAGAGTGCCAGTGTTATGTTATGGTTCATCCATATCCTTTTCTCCTCCATTTTTCCCTTTGAAAATACTGGGAAGTTTTGTCGTTCTGTCACTCCTATCTGAAATTTTTGTTCATGTTGGACATTATGTCAATCGCAGGGAGAGAGGGAAGATAGACACGCATTAACAATGACAGCAGTTGCTGACGGTCTGTATTCTGTTAGTTTTCAATCACAATTGAAAACCTTACAGGCTTTCTCTATAGTTTTGTCCATGCTGCACAGCAGAGAAGAGATCCTCATTCCTCCTGGCATGCATGATAATAACAATAATAAAGTAATTGATTGCAGTTGGTACCAAAAGCAAAAGAAAAGAGCCCTGGGCACCTTGGGGACGAGCAGGGAGGATATCAAATTTATTCCTAGATAGAGATGTACATTGTACTGTAAAGTTTTGTCAGTCAATTTGTGGATATTGGGCTTTATGTTAAAGTTGTTGTCATCCATGATCCCCTATTGTGGTCTGGGTACATGGAAGATCCTGTCATCCAAATGCTAAGAGCAACCCAAATGTATATTCAGTGATAGCTATTTCCATGATGCGGGTGTTGCAATTTCCGCATCGGTATTGGTTTCTTATGCTATCCAAACATCCTGGCAAGATGTAAAGGTCTATTGGTTATGATTTGTGAACAAAATAATAAAGCGAAAATATGTAAATTTTTTTGTTTTCTATCAAATATATTTCATCAAATCTATTTCATCAAATCATCGCACATCCTTCTGGCCTGGATCAAGGTTCAAGGTCTTTACACCTAGGTTTTCTTATCTTTTTAAAAATGCCCCACAAAATAAGTAGGATACCAAGCACTTTCTGGAATTGTTTCTACTGTAGAAACTGCTTTCTATCATATTTCCTTTGTATATTCAAATAACAATACAATTTTATTACTGTACATTACACATTTCAGCGTCCTTGTGGCCCTTTTATTTGTACTTTGTAGCTTCCTTTTAACTTGTGTGATTGTGAACCCTGATTTGTTCATTGTGTGAAGGCAAATTGGATGAGAGCTAGAGTTCACTGTATATTACAACAGTTTCTTAGTTCTTATCTATACGACCACCAACCTTCGTGTGTTGCTATTTGTGAACTGTTACTTCAGTTGCTTACTTATCTGGCATATCGTTGATACTTGTAATTAGTAACTTATGTGCAGTTCTAATTAAAATTACCCAGAACTGCTTCATTCTTATCATATACTAGCGCAGCTATGTTACTGTTGGTATTTAGAGTTCAGTAAAAGTATTTATATACCTAACATTAGTTTATATTGAGAAAGGAGTATGCCATATTGGTCCTTTCAGATTTCTCTTGCTGGCAAAACTGTGCTTACTCAACCCAATTGTCAATTTCTTGTTTTTTTCACCGCGGTTTCCTTTCTCTTTTCTCAAGATTCGTGAGTTTTCCTATAAAATCTTTTCTCTAGCGCATGAGGGAGTAAAGGATAATGCAAAATTGTTTTTCATATTTGCAAATCTCTGGACAAGTTAATTGAGATACAAAGTTTGTTCACCTTATGCTTTTAAATGATTTACCACACAAACAACATACAAAACATATCTCCACCTAAAATACCATCGAATTTCCAATCAGCAATATATATGTATGCGGAGAATGCTATATAGTCATTGTAAACATCCTTAAAATATGTCTAATTTTATTTCAATAAAAATATCCATGGAAATGTCATAGAAAAGATAATTATCACTGTTCAACTCTATTTTCAGGAGTATGGCTCATCTACCATATACCTATTCTGGACACTTCTGATTGACCACACTTCTGATTGACCACACAGCGTGAGGAACCTGTGTCTAGAATAACCCATATCCATTCTGGACACTTTTGATATTCTCAACACTTTTGATTGACCACACAACCTGAGGAGGAACCCATACTTATTCTGGACATTTTTGATTGACCACACAGCGTGAGGAGGAACCCAAAGAATTCTCACTTTCGGTACACTTTTGATTTATCACACAGCTTGAGGAACCCATACTTATTCTGGACATTTGTGATTGACCACACAGCGTGAGGAGGAACCCAAAGAATTCTCACTTTCGGTACACTTTTGATTTATCACACAGCTTGAGGGACCCAAAGAATTCTCATGCTGGGAGCATGTGTGCGAACAGAGTGAATAAAGAGGAATTGCAAAGGATAGCATGCTGAGGGCATGTGTGCGAATAGAGTGAATAGAGAGGAAGAGCAAAGGATAGCAGTGAGTAGTGGAATGGGAATGGGAATGTGTGAGAGATATAGAGAGGAAGAGCAAAGGATAGCAGTGAGTACTGGAATGGGAATGGGAATGGGAATGTGTGAGAGATATAGAGAAGGGTGTCCGAGTGAACTAGCGGACCTTGTGAGCAAAAAAAATGAACTCATGTGTTCAAAAAATTGAACCATATGCAGGGGTGATAGAGAACCCTTTAAGTCACAACAAACCCCCATGGAGTTGTGAACTACTTGATTGGTGAGGGAAGTCAGTGCTGAAGCCATTACCCTGAGCTAGAAGGCTAGATGATAATACTGAGAAATTTTGTTGAATATATATAGAAAATAGTAGAAATGGTTTTTTTGAACTAATTTTATGTTGATTCACGCTGACTCTTTGTGGGTTCCTAGTATTTTAGATCACGCTGACTCTTTGTGGGTTCCAAACACTAGTATTTTCATCTAAAGAATGCAATGTAGGCATTTCAAAAAATCCATATACATAGAAAATAGTAGAGATGATTTTTTTGAACTAATTTCATGTTGACTCACGCGACTTTTTGTGGGTTCCAAACACTAATATTTTCATCTAAAGTAGTCAGCAGGTTCCAAACACTAGTATTTTCATCTAAAGAATGTTGAATCTTTGTGGGTTCCAAACACTAGTATTTTCATCTAAAGAATGCAATGTAAGCACTTCAAAAAATCCATGAGAGCAGCTTCCTTCTATATATTTTCATCTAAAAAAGAGCAATGCACTAATATTTTCATCTAAAGAATGTGCACTCTTTGTAGATTTCAAACACTAGTATTTTCATCTAAAGAATGCAATGTAGGCACTTCAAAAAATCCATGAGAGCAGCATCCCGTTAGATATTTTCATTTATAAAAAAGTGTACGCACTTCAAAAAAATCCATGAGAATAGTTAATTTAATCTTTAGTAGGCACTTCAAAAAATCAATGAGAACAGTTAATTTAATCTTTAGCTAATAGTAAACAACCTTCAATTACTTTGTAGATTAAAAACATTAAAAACATTGCATGTCTTCAATTGTTTTGTAGATTAAAAACATTGTATGTTAATATATGTTGTACAAAATCGAACTCATATACTATTATCTAATTTTCCCTGTCTTACAAACTCATATACTATTATCTAATTTTCCACCATTGCATAAGTTTGGAGAAAGATTGTATCATGCTTTACATATGTCAGGCTGTTCCATCTTCTTGTTACTTCATTCATTTTCCAGTTACCTACTTCAATAATAAACTAATAAAAGATTGACCATAAAAAATGAACGTTCACTTGTATAACTGTATAACCATGAACTTAGCATCAAAGAAATTAAGCCTCACACTCCACTGTTAGATAAATATTACTATTGTAGCTGTACATAATCCTCATGAAAACCATTTAAACAATAAACCAAAAAATTTAGCATGATGCTTCTCTGTGAATATTGTAATATATAATGTAAGTTAATTATATACATCAACAATCAAAAATAAAAATCAATGAGACAAGACAAAATACGCTGCATGCTTTCACAAAATAAAAATAAAAATCGGAGATCTTGTGTCCTGGCTCAGATATTAGCGATCCCCATGATACCCTCCAACTATGAAACAACGAATGGAAAACCACACTTTTGGGGTTCTTCAACAGACAAACCAACGGCACGAGCTTAAGGAAGGAGGGAAAATAAAAGGCCCGTAGAGAGCATTACAACAAGAACTACACGCCCAACATTCATCAATAGGACAAAGCAACACAAAATACTGCTTGAATGTACCCAAAGTGGGTGCAACCCCATTCTGTGGGCAATGCCCAACCCAGATGTGTAACTGCTAATTTATAGTGTTTTTGTTTTATTTCACTAGTTTCAACTAGCTTTATCTACAGTTCTGTATTCGTTTTTGAAGTTCACTTTGTAACCTGAGTTATTTCCATTTCTCTCATTTAGAGTGAACCACTGCTCAGTGAATCAAGCAATTCTTTTGTGTTTCCTCCTATCAGAATTTATACTCGTCACATCTTCCAACTACGAAAAAGGCAATTTGCCACAGAAAAACGCCCAGAGGTGTATCACCATTACAAAGTTGGAGCGATGAATGTTATGGTTATTCTATTTCTGAGATATTTTTAAAATGACCCAATTCTTTAGTCCTGTAAGCATCTTATGTACCTTCTATAAAGAATAAGTAATTTGATTGGTAAGATTTGAATTATATCTATACTTGTAGGACCATTGATATTTCTTTGAATTGAATCTATATTTAGAATTCCATTGATACTTTTTGTGTCAAGCCAGAGGGTAAAGGGTGATGACAAACGCCCCGTTCATACTCGAATCTACACTGCGATATGTTTGTGACCAATTCTACGGCCATACAACACGCGCTGTGTTTTTTCCTCGTTGTGAGCTAACCAAAACAACCACCAGGAATCAAAATACATATAGCCGCGGAGGCAAATATTGAACAGCACTTCCTAGTGCCCAGTAATACTAGCGGGAAAAAAAACATAGGGTGCCATTAACTAAACTGAAAATTTAAAGAAAAGCACCCGTGGCAAATATTGAACAGCACTTCCTAGTGCCCAGTAATACGAGAGGGAAAAATAAACATAGGTTGCCATTAACTAAACCGAAGATTCAAAGAAAGGCATCCGCGTGTTGCGAACAGAATGGAGAGGATGGGCCATTTCACATGACAGCGGAAGGACATTAGACTGATCAACCGGATGTTCAGCCTGATAGCAGCCATGAGCCACCCATAGCCACAGGTTCATAGTGGCAAGTCCCCCAAACCCTTCCCTGCGCAGACACTACCACCGCAATCAATTTTAAAATCCGTAGTCTAACGATTAACGATATGTCTTTTTGCCCCGAAAGTTATGGAAATTCGAAAGTTATGGAAATTCCAAAAATCTGGTCCGGAGTTTTGTGAATTCAAATAAAAGTTGTTAAAATTCATAATTTTAAATGCCTTATAAATTTCATAATTTTAAATGCCTTATAAATTTTTAATAGTATTGAATCTTTTTCTATCATAAAAAAATATGATTCAAACACTGTTTTTATAATTTTTTTTTTTTACTCATATTCAAAATATTTTTAACCTCCTCCGCCTCAACTCCATTTTAAAGTGGAAACATGCCGCTTTGGTTTTAGCTGCTTTGGCACTGAACTCGTGGGCAATATTTAAACCGTCGCCTGGGCGAATGAAATCTCAGGCAATATTCAAGCCATCACCTGGCCGACTAGTGAGAAATGTGCATGCCACCAGATGGTTGAGAATATATGGTTGTATGAACCGTGGAAACTGCCATATCGATTTAGGCAGACGCGTTGATAACTCCTTTCATCCCATAGGACAATAGAAGGCTTTTATAAACTCGTTATAAGCTCAGCAAGTTGAGAGATATTTTTATCGAGATCTTGATTGTCGGACTCACCACTTGGCGCGCATAGGTTGCTCGCGATCTTGACTGTCGGACTCGCCACTTGGCGCGCATACGTTGTTGCGATCTTGACCATCGGACTCGCCACTTGGCGTGCATAGGTTACCGCGATCTTGACGGTCAGACTCGCCACTTGGCGCTCCATACGTCGGGCTCAGATCGTATTATTGAAACGTGGCGGAACCATAATGGCCGGATCTGGGCAGTTGGATAACTGACAAGTGGCGGCACCAGATTGGCCAGATCTAGGCTGTTGAATGACTGATAAGTGGCGGCACCACAGTGGCCTGATCTGGGCCATTGGATGCTTGACAAGTGGCGGCACCACGGTGGCCTGATCTGGACCATTGGATGCTTGACAAGTGGCGGTACCCTATTGGTCTGCTCTGGACTGTTGGATCACTGACAAGTGGCGCCACCAGAGTGGCAAGATCTGGGGCCGTTATATGAGTGACAAGTGGTGCAACCAGGGTCCCAGGATCTGAGCCGTTGGGTGAGTGACACGTGGCGCCACCAGATTGCCAAGATCTGGGCCTTTTGGATGAGTGACAAGTGGCGCCAGCAGATTGCCAAGATCTGGACCATTGGATGAGTGACAAGTGGCGCCACCAGATTGCCAAGGTCTGGGCCGTTAGATGAGTGACAAGTGGCGTCAGCAGATTGCCAAGATCTGGGAGGTTAGATGAGTGACAAGTGGCGCCACCAGATTGCCAAGGTCTGGGCCATTAGATGAGTGACAAGTGGCGTCAACAGATTGCCAAGATCTGGGAGGTTAGATGAGTGACAAGTGGTGCCACCAGAATGCCCAGATCTGGGCCGTTGGATGAGCGACAAGTGGCGTCATCACAGTGCTTGATCTGGGCCTTTGGATGAGTGACAAGTGGCGGCACCACAGTCGCCAGATTTGGGCCGTTGGATGACTGACAAGTGGTGACATCACAGTGGCCAGATCTAGGCCGTTGGATGAGTGACAAGTGGCGCCACCACAGTGGCCAGATCTGAACCGTTGGATGTTTGCCAAGTGGCACCACCACAGTGGGCTGATCTGGGCCGTTGAATGATTGACAAGTGGCGGCACCACGGTGGCCTGATCTGGGCCATTGGATGCTTGACATGTGGCGGTACCTTATTGGTTTGCTCTGAGCCGTTAGATGAGCGACAAATGGCGCAACCAGAGTCCCAGGATCTGGGCCATTGGATGAGTGACAAGTGGCGCCACCAGATTGCCAAGATCTGAGCCGTTAGATGAGCGACAAATGGCGCAACCAGAGTCCCAGGATCTGGGCCGTTGGATGAGTGACAAGTGGTGCCATCAGATTGCCAAGATCTGGCCGTTGGATGAGTGACAAGTGGAGCCACCAGATTGCCAAGATCTGGGCCGTTGGATGAGTGACAAGTGGCGCCATCAGATTGCCAAGAACTGGGCCGTTGGATGAGTGACAAGTGGTGCCACCAGATTGCCAAGATCTGGGCCGTTGGATGAGTGACAAGTGGCGCTACCAGATTGCCAATATCTGGGCCGTTGGATGAGTGACAAGTGGCGCCACCAGATTTCCAGGATCTGGGCCGTTGGATGAATGACAAGTGGTGCCACCAGGTGCCAAGACCTGGACCGTTGGATGAGTGACAAGTGGCGCCACCAGATTGCCAAGATCTGGGTCGTTAGATGATTGACAAGTGGCGCCACCAGATTGCCCAGAACTGGGCCTTTGGATGAGTGACAAGTGGCGCCACCAGATTGCCCAGATCTGGGCCGTTGGATGAGTGACAAGTGGCGCCACCAGATTGCCCAGATCTGGGCCTTTGGATGAGTGACAAGTGGCGCCACCAGATTGCCTAGATCTGGACCGTTGGATGAGCGACAAGTGGCATCATCACAGTGCTTGATCTGGACCGTTGGATGAGCGACAAGTGGCGTCATCGCAGTGCTTGATCTCGCACTCTCGATGAGTGACAGTGACGACATCATAGTGGCCAGATCTGGGCCGTTGGATGAGTGACAAGTGGCGCCACCACAGTGGCCAGATCTGGGCCGTTGGATAAGTGGCAAGTGGCGACATCGCAGTGGCCATATCTAGGACGTTTGTTGAGTGACAAGTGGCGCCACCATAGTGGATATGAACCATTGGATGTTTGCCAAGTGGCACCACCACAGTGCCCTGATCTGAACCATTGGATGAGTGCCAAGTGGCGTTACCACAGTTGCTAGATCTGAACTGTTGGATACCTGCCAAGTGGCACCACCACAGTGGCTTGATCTAGGCCGTTGGATGAGTGCCAAGTGGCACCACCACAGTTGCCAGATCTGGGCTGTTGGGTGAGTGCCAAGTGGCGGTACCACAGTGGTCAGATCTGAACCGTTGGATGAGTGACAAGTGGTGCCACCACAGTGGCCAGATCTAGGCCGTTGGATAAGTGGCAAGTGGCGACATCGCAGTGGCCAGATCTAGGCCGTTGGATGAGTGACAAGTGGCGCCACCATAGTGGCCTATGAACCATTGGATGTTTGCCAAGTGGCACCACCACAGTGCCCTGATCTGAACCGTTGGATGAGTGCCAAGTGGCATTACCATAGTTGCTAGATCTGAACTGTTGGATACCTGCCAAGTGGCACCACCACAGTGGCTTGATCTAGTCCGTTGGATGAGTGCCAAGTGGCACCACCACAGTTGCCAGATCTGGGCTGTTGGGTGAGTGCCAAGTGGCGTTACCACAGTTGCTAGATCTGAACTGTTGGATACCTGCCAAGTGGCACCACCACAGTGGCTTGATCTAGGCCGTTGGATGAGTGCCTGTTGGATACCTGCCAAGTGGCACCACCATAGTGGCTTGATCTAGGCCGTTGGATGAGTGCCAAGTGGCACCACCACAGTTGCCAGATCTGGGCTGTTGGGTGAGTGCCAAGTGGCGGTACCACAGTGGCCAGATCTGAACCGTTTGATGCCTGCCAAGTGGCACCACCACAGTGGCCTGATCTAGGCCGTTGGATCAGTGACAAGTGGTGTCACCAGAATTGAGCCGTTGGATGAGTGGCAAGTGGCGCCAACACAGTGGCCAGATCTAGGCCATTGGATGAGTGACACATGGCGCCACCAGATTGGGCCGTTGAATGGGTCGTGTCTCTCTATGTGTATTAACTGTGTATAGATTCGATTCCGAATATAGATCGAACTCCAAGTACAGATTCAATTCAAAGAAGTATCAATGCTACTTATAGATATAATTCAAATCTTACCGATCAAAATACTTATTCTTTACAAAAGGTTCATAGGACGCTTACAGAACTAAAGAAGAAATGGGTCATTTAAAAATATCTAATAATAATAATAATGGCATGCCATTTTTTTAATCCACAAAATAATGGAAGGTTGTATACTGTTAGTTGAAGATTAATTGGGTCAGATCTAATAATGATAATGCATGTTATGTTTTTAATCTACAAAATAATCGAAGTTTGTATATTGTTAGTTAAAGATTAAATTAGTTTTTTAAAAATATTTATATAACAAAATTTATTATATATATAAATATTATATATATATGTATGTGTGTTTAATAAGAAAGAGGACACTTATGAAATAATAGAATTTTCTTTTTTGATTATTATTATAACAAATTGAGGATAGATATAAATATAATATAAGTGTTTATCATAAAAATTTTAAAGAATATGGATATGAAATACAATATGCCAACAAAAATTATAACCATGATATGACAACTTGGAATTTTTTTTTTTAACGTTTTAGAGTTGTACTCCCATAAACTACAATAGATTTGTGCCATGTTCATGGCCAAATTTAAAATTCCAAATCGAAGAACTACAATACTCCATGGGCTCAAGAAATACTACTAATGAGAATAATGAAATGATTTTGAAGGAGCACTTTTGATTTGATCTTGTAATATTTGGGGATAAGCACTTTCTTATGTGCTTTTTCCAAATCCTCATAAAACTAGATGTAGCCCTAAAATAAGAGGTGATGCATGGTCTCCCACATTTCAACTATATACTTGTTGGTTAATGTCATGCTTTGGTGACTAATGACATGAGATTTCATGAGCTCATGAATACCTTCAAGAGTGTCAATGAGGCGGTCCATCATATGAAGAAAGTTCATTATGTTATTTTGACGGGTCTCGACGACAAATTTCAATGAAGGAAGGTTACTGAAGAACACTTCAATGTAAACTACAAAGGATATTATCATCCATGGAAGCTATATCAAAGTTATTGTTGAACCATATCATATGGGGAAGCCTCATAGAAAATGATATGAACTTAATTGCCACCTTTGCGAGCTCCCACACTATGTATACTTTGAAGGGAAATTCTCCCTTAGTTCAATGAGTGAAAAAGAAAATACTACACACTACTTGAGAAGGTTGGAGATTCTTTTCAACTGAGACAAATGTGAGGAATCCAATCCTATTTTCAATAATGGTGAAACAATAACATGAATGCAACCCAACAAATGCAATTCCATTAGTGCATCATCAATGATTGCATATTTCAAGATGAAGAAATGGAACAAACATAACTCCTTGAATGCCCTTTGGAATAATTCTATAATGTCATCTTGCAAATGAAGAATCCACAATAATTCAAATTTCTCAAAATTTTCTTTCAACACTAAATGAGGGATTTGATTCTACTTGAGAATGTCACACTTTATATAGACACCATTCCAACTGCACACTCTAGTTAAATAAGAAATATAGAAGAAATAATGAATCTACCATTATCATGAGAGCATTTTTTTTGGAATCCTTTCACTTTGGTGATTGATGGCCATCAATTCTAGAAGTGCTCAAACTTTGGCTACAAGCCTTCAATCATTCCAAACATGTCTTAGAGAATGCGACATAATGAAGACCTACCTCCATGTTTTTTCTTGAGTTTGGGTTTATGATACTATTAAGATCCCAATGAAATAAATTTAGGTATGGGATGCTCTAGATTTCCACTTAGCATAGCCTTCAACACATGCATATGTGGGGCATCCTTTGTGGGATTGCTTTCCTCAATTTGATGAAAAATGAGTTCTTTAACTTATGTAATCCACTCTACCAAAAATAACTCATTTTCAGTTCACAATGATAGATTTAAGCTTCTTCATGTTGACCAAGTTGGAATTTTCTCGTGCTTTGGGAATGCTACCTTTGTCAGTCTTAACTTTGGCACTTAGTTCATTGTCTTCCTTGTCACCAATTTATGCATACTTCATTTTTTCTTTCCATTTGAGAATAAACCTACTTTTCTTTTAATTCTAATAAAAACCATGCAAGGAAAATATGCATGATTATAACTTGGATTTCAATATAATAATCAATGATAGATGGTCACATCGAATTTTTAGTCATTATATCCTTCATCTAGGAAGCGAGGTATAAAAATGAATGTGCACTCACCAAGTGGGCTAAAATTCCAGCCAAAGACATTTCCATATGAAAATTATATGTGCTCTATGATCATTGCGTCATTTGAATAAAAACATTGTTTGTATTTTAATATTACACAATCTCATATTGGTTGGTTGCACCATCCATTGCAACTGCCCATCTGGATTCTAGGTCATGTACACACAAAGCTTGAGCATATATTGCATTGAAAACATGATATGCATTTGTATTTTAATCTCACAAAGCATAATATTTATTACAAAGTTATTGTTCCATTTTATGTGAAGGATTTGGTTGTTTGAAAACAACTTGTACTCCGTGTAAGTAATTTTCAAAATTAGTCAATCTACAATATCTTCTTTATTTTAATATAGTAAACACACATTATTTGTCCTAATGTTGTAAACTATCACATTATTTATAAGTTTTAGTATTCTCATGCTTTTAATTAAAATTATAAAGAGTTGTATTTAAAATGTGAATTTGTGCTCTTCATTAAATGTATAAAGAAATAACAGAGAAGCTCAATGGGACACTTCCAGGCATCAGGGCAATAAACAGAACAACCCCAATCAATCATGCCTTGTTCACCGATGACTCTATCCTTATGGGAGGAGCCTCCATTAAAATAGCAAGGGCCTTCAATGGAGTAATCCAAAGCTTCTGCAGAGTCTCCGGAGCTATGGTCAATAAGAGGAAAAGCACAGTGTATGGCTGGGCAGTAGACCAGCAAACTATTCTCAGGATTGCCCAAGCCCTGGGCTTCACCGACTATGTCTCTTGGGACAAATTCAAGTATCTAGGCTTGCCTTTAACATTGGGAACCAGCAAGGCCCCTCATTGGATGGAAATTATCAGCAAAATCAAGGCAAAAATGACTGCATGGGGCGGACAATGGCTTACCACATACAGGGAGCTCACTCTTTTTAAGTCAATTCTCTCATCCCTTCCTATCTACCAAGCTTCATTCCTTTTAGCTCCAAAAATGATCACCAAACAACTAGCTAAGCTGATTCGAAATTTCCTATGGCAAGGAGGAAAGGGGAACCAAAAAAAAAATTCATCTTGTAAGCTGGGACATAGTGAAAAGGCCAATATCTAAAGGTGGACTGCAAGTAAGAGATCCCGGAATGGCCAATCTAGCTTTGGGAGGTAAGATTATCTGGAAAATCTTCTCAAATCAAAGACATCATGTAAGCTAAGTTATAATTAACAAATATCTGCACGGACTCTCAATAAAGAATATGGAAGAAGGAGCTTCCCACAAAGGAACCACATTATGGAAGTTGTGCAGCCAATGTTAGGCGTCCTTTAAAGATCATCTCTACAGAATCCCAGGAAACGGAAAAAGAATTGGACTGTGGGAAGATTAGATCATGGGCCTCCAACCCCTAAATCTTGCACCGGAAATTGTAGATTTGCGCAACTGGCTCATCCAAAAATGTATTCACAAACTTGCTGACATATGCACTTGGGATTCCGGTGGGAATTGGAGTAATTGGGCTCTCCATCACCCCCTTGATTGGATGCTCCCTCAACTGCATCTCTTTCTAGCTAAGCTCTCTGGTCTGGCTCCTGTGCATCTCCATTCGAGGGACAAGTGGGGCTGGGGGAAGACCGGAGCTCACTCAACATGATAGGGCTTTGCAGCTCTTCAAGAACAATTGCTTCAGATCCAATCTACAAATCTTTTTCATCATGTTTGGGACCCATTTGGCCTCCCAAAATTCAATTTCTTCTATTGGATTCTCATGCACGAAAGGGTCCTCACTAGAGATAATTTAGCGAAACAAGGAATTATTAGTCCCCATGGATGCCCTCTCTATTGCAAGGCTCAGGAAACAATTGAACACTTTTTCATCGACTGCCACTTCTCTCAAGAATTTTGGTTGCAAGCAATGTTGGGGCTCAACGCCCAAATTCCAGAGCAACTTCCAATAGTTAGTCTCTTTGCCACATGGAAAGAGCACTATCCTCACACTCTGAAGAGCAAATCAACATGGGCTAAAGTCTGGAATGCAATTCCAAAATACATCTGCTGGGGAATTTGGTTGGCAAGGAATGAAGCCATATTCACCAATACAGTGACTACCAAGGTGAAATCTCTAATGTTGGAAACTTACAAAAATAGACCTCATAAGTCAGACAATTCTCTACTCCCCGAAGAGCTCAGCTGGCTAGGTGAATCCCTGAGACGGGCCAGCAACAAAAAGAACCTCTCCTAGCCTTACCACAATCGAGAGTGGCGACTTCAGATCTCTGGGGTGGACTTCCAAAATTGGTGGAAAAATCAGGGCAAAGTCACGATATTCTTCGACAGAGCCTCCAGAGGAAACCTGAGGATATCAGGTGCAGGAGGAACAATCTACTCCTCAGATAGGCACAAAAATGATAGCTTCAGTTGGGGTCTAGGATAGAGCACTAACAACTAGGCTGAGATTCTCAGACTATTCAAAGCATGTCAGCTTGCTTAGAGGAACAGAGGGGAAAACCTTCAAGTCTTCGAGAATTTCGAAATCCTGATTAAAATCCTAAACACTGGTGACCAACTCAATAACTCTACGCTTAACAGGACACTTGAAACAATAAGAAAGATGCTGCAAAACTTCACTTCCTGCTCATTCTACCATATCCTCCAAACTATGAACAAGGAAACTGACATTATGGCAAATAAGGGATGTCTATTAGCACAAGGTTTTCTGTCTAAGAATAATGAAGAAACTGAAAGGCACCCAATTCCTTAACAGAGAAGGACAACTGAGCATGGACAGGGCAACCAAGACAATGTCTCTATTTCACACTCCCTTCACAACAGTTATGTCTCCATGAAGGTGAAAATCTTGGTGAACACAACATTCATCCAAATCGCATCTAAATGCAAAAGACTGACGCTAATCCATGGCTTTGACACAGGTAGACAAACGTTGTTGGAAATTCAATCATCGCAGCCATTGCAGGTTCTGACTCATCGCTGCTCCAGCAGTACAATTCGAACCACACAACTGGCTTGCCACAGCTAACGCGTTCACTTAAGCATTTAGCTCTCATCCAGCGAGATAAAGGAAAGGAATAGCAATGTCAGAGACTACAGTTATCGAGTTGCTGGAAGTGATTCTGGGTAAGTCAGGTTTGTCTTATCCCACCAAAGAAAAGCTGAAAGAAAAATCCAGGCATTTAGACTCTAAGCGCAAAGCAAGGAACTCTCAAGATATCCCAAAAGAATCAAAAGCAACAACGAAATTCCAATAAAAAAGCCAAATTATGTAGATTCTGAAAAGCCAAAAATATTATAAATGATTGTAATATAGGTTGTTTGGCTCAGGCCCAACCATATTTCTCAATTAAATTCAATCGTTTCTATTTTAAAAAAAATGTATAAAGATATAGTAATTAAAATGTGACTTCTTGAGGAAAATTAATAGTCTTAAGAAAGCCATTAAAATTGGGTTGGAATTAGATGATCTTGCATTTGTTGTTAATCTTAATATTCTAAAATCTCTTTTTCAAATACCTTAAAGGTAAAACTAAAGTATTAACTTAACATATTTATTAAATGTTTTTTTTTAATTGAGTTTTATAAGTAATTACCATTTAGACATGTCATCATAAAACCTATCAATCATAATGTGTGTTAATTATCGTTTATCCTAAACTTTTCTTGGAGTTATTGCATATCTCGAACTCTCGAGAATACATTTCAATTGATACAACATTGCTAAGCTTTGCTTCATTTAAGGCTCTAAAATGAATTGAAAAACCCCCTACTCTTGGTTCGATTAAAGAATTGCCTCAAATAGGGCCAATAATATCTTGATATTTATAAGAGGATCTCTTGTAGGATTTCATTGACCTCTTTAACTTTGAATGAACAATGGACATTCTTGCAAACTGGTATCAGAGTCTAGATCACCCAGAAAGGAGTCAATGGGCTCTTTCTATTAGAAGATCTTTTGGATTTCGAGTCATCATGATGAGGAAGGGAACAATGGCACAAAAAACTTCATAATCAATAAATAAGTTATGTCAATTTGAAAAACTTTATGCAATGATTGAGCATAAAGTTTACTTGATTGTATTGATATTATCCACCTTACTCACACCGATGATTAGTTAAAATAATGCAAGAAATTCATAACCATGATGTCAGATGCTATAGAGATTTTTTTAGAGAAGTACAAAGTAGTACCATGAATAGCATGCTATTTCTTTTTTCTTAATTGTAGGTGTTGTCTATGATATAATTTAGTTCCACTTTTTGTTTGCTAATAAAGAGATGTAGGATGAGAAGTAGGTTACAATTATGGATCTATAATTGGCTCCTTATTGAGGCTGTTTTTTCTCTTTGAGTCAATGCATTGGGGCTATTGGTTTTTCAAATTTGTGAAAATGGTCTTAATGGAAACTAAATTTGGCAATGAATAACCCCATCCAAAGAAGGGACAAACATTTCAAATAAATGAAGAAATCAACTTCTTCTTCCCACATGAAACATGGTGAAAATATTCATCCCCTTAGTGACATAATGACGATCCTCTTCCTACCTCAAAGTGAATTTGCATTTGTTGGAAAAAGTAGGTGCTCTTAATCGCCTATTGATATAGGCATCTACATGCTCTTAGTCTCATCTTGATCCACCATATACATGCTTGAATGTGTGCTTGATCTTAGTTTCCTCTTGATCCAGACATCGACTGGGAAAAAGGTAGACTACATCAAACTCAATATAAGTTTTATGCTAGCTATAATTTTCCTTTAGCGACCGTTCTATAAAAACTTAGTAACTTGTTGACTTTGGCCTTATGTTGGAGTTTATGTACAATATATAATTGTCTCTACTAACTTTATCTTGAACACGTGGTTTTTTAAGTGAAAAACACTTCAAGCATAACTTATCTTCCATTTGTTTGGACAAAATTTGCATAAAATACTTCTTCTATTTTGCAGTTTCTTAGACAAATTCTTCAAAATGGACTTGTCAACCTCCTAGTTTAAGAACTTGATGTTGAAATTTGGGTAGCCATGAGATGAATTTTCCAAAAGGGAAACCCAACTACCCCAAGGACAACCCATCCACCTCTAATATGAATTCAATTTGGGTAAAGGTAAATTTATTATTAAAATGTGCAAATTGGTATAACACTCATTTCATTAATATCTAATGTGGAAAATTTCACATTGGGAAAAAAATTATTAAAGAGAAATAAAATATTATTTTAAGCTAAATTTTGAATTGTTGTTTCCCTCCAAAACAAGGTCAAGTCAGCTTGCCCTTCTTGCATATCATATTCTCTATATATTGGCACACTCATCCGTTCATAACATACATCAATTATCATATTCTCTTTATATCGGCACACTCATTCGTTCATAACATACATCAATTTGAGGGAATGATTTGTGTGGTTTGTATAATCTTCTCATGCTCATGTCTATTCTTTGTGGTTCATCATATTCTTGTTGACTATTCTTTGTGCATGTGTATGCTTAGAGACTTTTTTATTTAGTGTATAAATGATGCACAATGACTCGTATATATTATGGCTTTGCAAATTGTTGTGGTTCACATTCATTCAGTGACTTGCATATATTATGGCTCGGCTAACTGTTGTGGTTTGCATTCATTTGGTGACTTGCATACGTTATGGTTCGTAGTTATTTTTTATGACATCTCTTGACAACATTACAAAGTGACATCATGGCATTACACCATAAAACTGTCACACTGACTTTTGTTGTGTGACATCGTGGCTCCACATCATTCAATACAATGACATAGGATTGCATCTCATTGACTTGTACACACTAGTAGCTCAGAGTTGCATACAACCATGTAAGCATCACTCTCATGGTGGCACATACTTGTACGATGGCTCGTATACCTTTCTAAGTGGCACATACATTTACAATGGTTCGTATATCCTTCATGGTGGCTAATATATTTACAATGGTTTCTAATGGTTCGTATATCTCTCATTGTGGAGCATATATCCTTACAGTGGTTTGTATATGCTCACATTAAGCTCGTGACTTACATATGCTAACAATGGCTTGCATATACGTATTTGTGCCTCATTATTACATGAATTTGTAGGTTGCAATGTTATATGATTCATGTTTGTATGGCTGACATTATGATGAATAGACAATGATCTACATTATGAGATTGTAATATCTATAAGACTCATTGATATAATATGGTAGTGTTCTAATATCTATGGTATGGAATTAACTATATACACAACATTGATTCATATGACAGACATGGCAAACACCATATGTATGTCATAGCAGACATCTTATGGTATGTATGATATGGAAGACACCACATATATGACATGGAAGACACCACATGTATGGCATAACAGACACCTTATGGTATGTATGACATGGAAGACACCACATGTATGTCACAGTAGACACTTTATGGTATGTATGACATGGTAGACACCACATGTGTGACATAGAAAACACCTTATGGTATGTATGACATTGCAGACACCACATGTATGACATAAAAAACACCTTATGGTATGTAGGACATGGTAGAAACCTCATGTATGACATAATAGACACCCTATGGTATGTATGACATGAAAACACCATATGTATGACATGGAAGGAACCCTTATGTGGCTTGGTATAACTGTGATCTAATGTGGCAGTTCCTTCAATATGGTTGTGGCTTTGATACAATAGAGATGGATCACTCATCTCCTTGATAACATGATATATCCTAGTAGATGTGACAATGCTTGATGGTGATATTGTTTCTTGCAACAATGATATGGTAGAATCTTTCTAGAACTCATTTGGTTACCGAAAGTCAGTTCACAATTGAAGTTGTGAACTGAATTTGATTGGCCCTAGGAGGCCTGATATATTGATGTATCTCACTATGGATTTACTTTGTATCTCTGCTTAAAAATTGATGAATATCTAATAGTAAAAGAATTTTGTTGGGTTTTTCCCCTTGAGGGGTTTTTCCCTTGTCTTTGACCTAATTCCTAGTGTCTCTATTGTGTATGCTTTTGTCTAGTTTCATTGTTCTCTCTAAATAATTGCTAATGATGAAATAATGTTATGGGGTGAATGTTATATGAAAATGTTGAAATGAAATTATCTACATCAGATAACAATTAGCGTTGTTGATCCTCTGTTTTGCTCCTATTAATACCATCTTCAATCCCCATTTTGACCTCTTTTTGACACTATGGAACCTATTTCCTTGCTATTTTGCTACCCTATCATGATCCCAATCCCTACTTGAGGTAAATCTTTTTATGGTTACATTTGGCTATTTGTTAGTGGATTTAAGCAGATATAGGTAGTTGATTCCTAAAACTAACTAATTATTATGATCAAGTGTAGACTTCTCAACAAAGATGTGCAGGAGGATAATGGAAAGAAGCAACTGGTGTACCTTGGATCCTTACTATTGTACTCAAAAGTTATATTCGGATTCGGTACTCAAACAGTGCAATGGATAAGAAGTCGTGCACTTCTAGATGATGAGATATCACCAGCCTTGCAAGGAACGCATTTTATCCCAAGATCTTCATTCTCTTTTCTCTTGTTATAGCATACACCAAGTTTGGGAATTGGTTACAAGTTGTTGGACCAATTCGGGCAGCCGTTCGAACCTATTTGCTTTGGAGAAGTCGACTTGTTAAGACTATTATAAATTACTATTGTTAGTTCAATGTTTAACTGTAATTAAATGCCTATAAAGGCAGGGGATGTAATATGTCAAGTTAGTGTTAAAAACTGTGAAGTGCTTTGCCGTGAATTATATAACTCATCTTTAATAATATCGAAATGGTTTTGCTCTGAGTTTGAGAGTAAGCGTTGATGGATTGCTGAAGATAGTCAATTGATTGTGTTTGAGATTTCTTCTTTACTGTAAGTTTATCTAGCTCCCAGGTGTGGCCAGGGCCCACCCATCTGGGTTGCTTTGTATATTACAGATAGAACCACTGTGTGATTAGTCACGATTAGTTTTACTTGCATTACAAATTGGTTTGGCTTGACTGTATGTGAATTGCATTCATTTGATTGTTTAAAAGAGTGTAGATGAATTAATGTTCTTTCATTCATTCGTTTCCATAATTCATAGTTGAACCTTGTGTGAACCTTGTTTTGATTTCAGAACAGAGCATGCTTGCTATCGTATTGAGTTGTAATCAGCCGAGAAATTCCATACGATCACCTAATGAGAGAAACAGATTATCTACACATTGAGAATACTATGATTGTTTTGATAAGTTAACTCTATGTGGTGAATTCGAACTAATTAAGAACGAGATTTGTCTGGCTATCAAACTGCTCTGCATTCCCTCAGGAACTGGAACGGATTGACTTTTTATTTAAATTATTTTACAGACAATTCCCCATAACAGAATTCTCGTTGATCATTTTTTATCTAGTTTCAAGTTGTTTAGATTGAAGATCGCTTTCATAAATGTTGGATGGATTCTTACCAATTAGCTCTGTTTCATTTGATGAATAGACTCTAGGATTGTAGAGTGGATCGAGTGGATTGCACATAGCATACCCATGAGTGCTTCGATGATTAGTTGATAACTGTGATTTCATTAAGTTTAATAGATACATGATTTCTCTGTTTTGAGTGTTGATTGATTTCATTGAGTTTAGTAGATAAAGGATTTTCCCCTGTTTCGTGTGAAGATTAATTTTATTATTTGTCCAGATAAACAATTTCCTTTGCTTTGTGAGGTGGTTGATTCCAGTTTTCAGGAGTCAAGTATCAATTAGATTTCAAGTAGTAGAACATTGGCTCCAAATAAGGTCATTTACCAATAAGGGTTGGTGTGGTTACAGAAGAGTTTAGAGTACAATTTCTTAAGGGTTGTTTGGTTGAATTGCTAGGTATCGAATAGGCTAAGGGTTTGAGTTGTTTTCATCAGATTGAGACCTGTAGATTACTTAATTGCAAGTATAATGATAAATTAGTAAGTGATAGAATAAAATAGAGTGATTGCTCCAGATTAGTACTTAACTTTCAAATCTTTGTTAAGAGGATAACCAACCATTAGGTACAGATCGATTGTTTGATTGAGTTGCTATCAGCATAGATTGCTTGTTTGCTTAAGAATTGAATTGTTATAGACTGCTTAGTTGCTTCAGGAATGAATTGTGGTTTGTGTAGATTGTTTAAGGATTGAATGGTTATTAGTACAGGTTTGTTTGTCTGCTTAAAGATTGAATCACTATCATTATAGATTGCTTGTTGAGTGATGAATAAACTGTTATCACAAATAGAAAGTTTGGTACCAACATTTAGGGATTTGATTGAGTAAAGTTTTGTGTGAGAAGAATTCCATTTTATCGCTTGAGATTCATAGCTCAGTCGTTTGTTGAGTTCAGATTTGAATGCTAGGGTTTGTAAAGGCTTTTGAAATCTCTAGATTGAATTTGATTGTTGGGTCTGCTTTTGACAGCTAATTGTTTGTAAGTGTTAGTGTGTTATTACTCCACGAATCATTATCAGGAAGTGTTAAAACTCTAATTTAAACATGAACGAAGAAAGCGCAAGGAAACTCATGTTTACGAACCTTGGGTTGACAATTAATATTAAGGGATTTAATCTGACAATTTAATCTCTCAACGAGCGCTAAAAATTAACACTTGATTAGTGAGATAGGTTTAAGATTGGTCCTAGTTTCAATTGTATCAACTCTTAAAGTTGTACAATAAGTACCAACTGTGAAATGCAAAGGATCTTTTCTAAACCTGCAAACCCTGATCATTACTGATCCTACATTATGGACAATTTAAAATCGTTGTTATAGTTCTAGAACCTTTCTATAAGTTAACCTTGAATGTTCCTTGTAAGGCTAGGTAACCCTACACCTCATAGCTTCCAATTTACAACATCGATTGCAAAATGTATTATTCTGAAACAAGCAATAGATTTACAATATTGATTGAAAAATACATTAATATTAAGAAATAAATAGGTTTGAAGAGAAATTGTTTTGAAAATTAATTGAAAACATTTTCTTTATTGATAATTCTGAAGGAAAAGTTCCATATTCCAAGTGTTGCCTCAAATATCTATACCACGATGGTTCTATAGTGGGCCTATGCTCAAAATATGAATTATACATCTTGATCTCATTGTCCCTATCTTCATTTTCTTCTATTTTGGGCTCCATAGCCTCTTCAACTAGTCTACATAATCCATGGTCATATTCTTGCAATGGCACCATCCAATTACCTCTTCATTCCCCCAATTCCTTTTGCATGAATAAAAATTGAACCACAAGGTGAGGGACAATTACCTTTACATGGCTCTTCAGGAAGTAAGGCCTAAAGTGCTTCACTGCTTTGTAAAATGCATATGTTTTCTTATCGATATTAGGATATTTCAGTTAAGATCCTTGCATGCCTATACTCATGAAAGATATAGGCCATTCATTTCCTTCATCATCCTTTTGCTTAAGTGCTCCAACAAGAGAAGAGTTAGATGAAAAAGTATAGAGCATGGATTCTTTATTAAAACCGAGACTAAATAAGGTAGGGACAATAATCGCTTCCTTGATTTTTGTGAAGGCATCATTTTCCTCTTGATTCCATTTAAATATCACATCCTTCTTGTTCATATCTTGTAAGGATTTCATGATTTGAGCAAAATCAAATATGAACTTTCTAATCAAGTTGATTTTCCCCAAGAACAACTACATAGAATTTTTCCCTTTTGGGTATGGAATCTATGTGATTGATTTTACTCTTTCAAGGACGATGGTGATTCCGCTCTTAGATATGATGTGCCCCAAAATATTCCCTTCAGAGAAAACAAAAATGCTTTTCTTGGGGTTGAGTGATATCCCATCCTTACAACGACACTCAAATATTTGTTTAAGATGAAGAAGATGGGTTGAGCGCATGTTTGAAGCCACCATTATGTCATCAAGGTATAAAACCATGTTGTGCATAATTAGTCCTCTGATATCCATATCCATCACATGCTGAAAATTAGCTCTAGTGTTCACCAACCCCAAAGGCATATATCTATATGCAAATGTGCCCCACTTGGTTCTGAAAGTTGTTTTTAACCTATTCGATTTAGAGACTAAAACTTGATTGTAACCACTTGATAGATTCTATTAGAATCCTTTGAGCTCTTGTCTCATCCTTATTGTACTTGGATAAGGCTTGGGTTTGTTCCTTAGCAGGAACAGTGATATTCCCTTTGACATGTTCCAGAAGTTCATTCTCCTTGAGAAGTAAATCAATCCTCTTCTTCCATGCAAGAAAGTTATTGGTACCTACCAATTTGTTGTTTTCCTTGCAAAAAGACATTGATGTATATTTAGAAGGGGACATATAATTACTTGATATATTTTTAGACGCAGTGGATTTGTTTGATGATGATATTTTCTTGATGATTTGTGGCTTGATGTAGGTCCCTCTTTGATCTCCTCTTCTTTGTAGGTGCCTTTATATAACACTCTTCTTCTAGCTTTGTAGTCTCCCCTCATGGATGATAGATGATAGACATTCTTGTCCTTGATGTGATAGAGACATCTTGGCTTGATGATTCAACTTTTGTAGACGCCCTTCCTTGATGAGTGTTCTTGAGTTGCCCTTTCCTTGATGTGTTATCTTCGCTCTGATAACCATGTTGAAGAATCTAGGGCAATTAGGTGTAGTGTGATTCATCTTGACTTGATAACAATTTGTAGAGTATTTTTACTTTTCTTGTTAGCTTAATATTCTTATTCTTATTAATGCATGTGTATGTACTTCATTAAACTGCTACGAAAAAAATAAGAACACGAACTAAAGATGTTGGCTCTCTGTCAGGGCCAAAACCTTTCTTCTCTTTAGAGGAAAACCCTTTAGTAAGTTTCTCTTATTGAAGCTTCATATTGATCAAATCTAAACCCTAGATCCCTGACTAGAATATCCTCCAAGCACAAGTCAAGTCCTTCTCCTTCCGACACTTTGTTCCTCGACACTTTGTCCTCCTTCTTCAGGTACTTCGTTCTTCTTCCAACTTGGTTATATTCCTTAGTATACTAGCTCTAGAAGAGACTCCAATATTTGATCCTTAGTGAGATCCTTCACCAAAAGGATACTTTCTTTCTCTTGACCTAGTCAAGCTTCTTCTTGATGTATAGTGCATACTTGATATAGTGGTACTTTAGTCCTAGTTTCTCGCATGTGTGGGAGGTTTCCCTTATGATTTTAGCTCCTATCTACTTCACTTGAGAGACCCCCTTCTTCTCTTGAGTATGAGGCCTTATTGGCCTAAGTTACTAGCCCAAACAAGGAGAAATATATAACTGTGATCTTGCTGCTGTTATATCTGCAGATTGCCCTTCTTTTCTCACACATGTGACCATGTTTCTTCCTTAGAACAACCCTATGAACTTTGGTTTGTGTCTCTCCTTCTTCGCTTCACTAGGGGTCCCTTGTACTTCGACTTTCTTCACCCTTTCTCGATCTTTCTTCTTCGCTGATTTTAGAGGTAGATTACCCTCTACTTAGAGGAGTGGACATGCTCTATATATAGAGGATTGTCCCTCCTTTAGGCTGACTTGAGGCTGACTAAAGGAAAGTAGGCTAACTTGACATATATAATTCGATTTGATTCTTTTGAGGTGTCATTGCATGGAGGAGACTTGTTGACTTTGCTTGGAGGTATTCTCTTGACTTTAATACATAAATATACATGATGTAACATGCCCTTAAGGGTCTCTAACATTTTATTTTGACTATTTGACTCACCTATAGAATTTTAACATGTGTTAGACCTATTTCAATGAGCAAGAAACTCATTGACATATATTATAAAAATAATATTTCTTTTCTTGAATAAATACAAATATCAAAAGTACATTTATGAAGATCGAACCTAGTTACATTTCCTTCAACAATATCTACTAGAAAATCTTGGTAACAAAGCTCAAGGAGAAGTGCCTTGGAAGGCTTCCTTTTATATTATTGTTGCATCTCATAGAGCCTTTTTCCTTGTTGACAAAAATGGGAATGGAGATATTTGGCTTTATATCCTTCTGTGAATTTTTGAAAGGATTTATTATATTAATTCATTATTTCCTTCAATATTTGCTAGCTTTCAAGGTCTAAATCTTTGTCATCATCCCAATTCCCCAGAGGACATGCTTTCCAGTTCATGATCTTCTTATTCTGTATATTCCTCGAGGTCTTCATCAATGTTCTCACCTCAACGATCTGGAGGAGAGTCAAGTTCAACTTCCTTTTCGAGGTCTTTGGCAGGTGTATCATCCTATAAAATGGTAAGCATAAATTCATCTTCTATGTTAGCTTGAGATTGATTACCCCATTCTTTTATGAAAATTTCTTCAAATTGATCAAAGTCGAAAATGTTTCTTGGATGCAATTTACTATACCAATTCCAATAATTTCCCTTTAGCATTAATGTAAAGAGCATCATAATAACATCTTTTATACCTTCATTATACACAAGAATCTCATTGTAGAACATGAAAGTGATATCGCATACAAAACTATTTATGTACATGGTCTAGGGAACTAGTAAAATTACTTCCATCAAACTTAGGAAACCATTCTAGGTGCTTATCAAGAAATTGGTCGATGGGATCGAGGTAGGCATCAAATTTCAATGGTTTGAATGAAGTAGACTTGTGATAATTAGTAGCATCTTGATATCTTTTATCATGGCATTATTCACAAATCCCTTTAATCTCGGGAGGGGGGCTTCATGAATAAAAGACATCCTATTAGGTTATACATATCAATTATGTAGGAGTCACCAAGGTGAATTCAAATTTTCTTGAGAGATGCTTGCTTCACCTTACTAGCATTGACTTTGAAGTTCAATGAGGAACTAGGGCTTTCTTCTTCCAATGGAGTCACCAAAAGGATATATCATTGATGTCATATAGGAACAATGCACACGTCTCGTGTCCCCAACAATGGCGCCAAAAATTCCACTACAAAAACTAGCAGGGCCAGTGAATAGGCAAGAGCTAGAGGGCATAACAACACCCTAAGACAAAGGCCCACTGTCACCATAGCCTAAGTCCCCTACTCTTCTCAGATTTTCACCAACAGGAGTAGTGCCAATATTGACTTGTGATAGATATGTGTCTATAACGGGCTTGAAGTGAGGGGAAGGTGGCTCATTCAATGGAAAGTTTCAATAAATGTGTGAGCTTTGGAAGAATCTAGTAAGACTTTCCATGAAAAACCCCCTGAAATGAGATCATATTTCATTATGGTATGGAAATCAATGATTTTCATGGTTGGAGGCCCATGGATCTCAATTCTCACCCTACAAATTCCATTGTGGTCCTATAGAGAGCTTCGATCTCATATAGGGAGGCCAAGTCCATGGCGAGAACCAACTTGCAATCCTGTAAAAAATCCAATGTGTCTCCTCACCTTCCAACATAATAATTCATTAGTGTAGTTGAGTAAATAAGCTTGCTAACCAAAGGTAGAAGTGGACACTTCATAGTGGGTTTCCCTTCCAATTCTGGGGCTTTAGGCATGCACTGGTGTTACTTCCCTCGGATAGAGAGGTTAATGCAGGCCCCTATTAGGTGGTTTCAACCTTTAAGGGAATAACAGGTCCATGGTACATCCACGAAGTGGCAGGTGGCATGTGAAATGATGATGGAATAGAGGGGGAAAAGGGAAGGCTCCAAGCCACATGCCATGTTATAAGGGTAGCTATGATGGAGGCCCACACCTTGGCTGTATGAATGTAAGGAGGGAGAAATCGTGGTACACGTATTACCTCGACATTTTTTTTTCAACTCTTCTTCATCTGCCTGTTTCCTTTTATTAATTTTTCTTATTTCTACTACTTGGGGCTCAAGGGGATGAGAGCATGATGTGTAAGATATAGCAGTGATTACCCGCTTGAGGTGGGGCAGTTCATCACCCACCAGGGGTTGGGACATTCATGGGTTCATTAATAATCCAAGGGGAAATCATAGCGGCCTTAGGAACCGGGGTGATGTCCATAATGATAGTGGGTAGAGTTCATGTTTGTCTTTTGCCCACGTGCTAAATTTTATTGTCTCGTCCACCTTTTTCATTTTGTGGTACATTCCCTATTATATGTGGCCATATAATGCCTTTGTCTTCTTCTTTTACCTACCTCAAAATTTGGGGCATCGTTCCAGTCCCAACCCAAGGTGTGGATAAGGGGAGGGGGAGGCTTACACCTTGTGGACCCAATGGACAAATGTGGACCCTGACGGGGAATATTTTAAAAGGGCTTGTAACAAGTGGAGGTGAGTGAAATATATGGTACTGGGGAGCAGGACGACACAACCAAAATCAAGGTTTCCCATGTAGTATCACTCCCTAAAGCTAGTAGCTAATAAAGGATATCCCACGAGAATATGATACAAGATTAACCCCCTAGTTGATGTAACGAAAAAAAAATACAGTCAAAAACCCTCCTCCTTCCAAGTTTCCCAATAATAAATCTGCGAGTTTTCCTAAGAAAAACAAGCATAAACACCCAATTACATAATGAAAAATAATACCTTTGGGGTTGGATGGCCCACCTCCAAACATATGATCATAACAAATGCGCGGGGGCACACAATGGTTGGCTCAGGTGGCGGAGAATGGTAGCACATCATAGTTATCAGGTGGCTACTGGATGCCAGTTGAAGACAAATCTTAGGATATAATTTCTCCTATAGGGTTCACCCATAGGTGGTGGGAAACATGGACCATCCAAAAGTGTCCCACCTATCCTTTATA
This sequence comes from Pinus tabuliformis, assembly GCA_031772625.1. Classification (NCBI taxonomy): domain Eukaryota; kingdom Viridiplantae; phylum Streptophyta; class Pinopsida; order Pinales; family Pinaceae; genus Pinus; species Pinus tabuliformis. The sequence goes on from CM062819.1 coordinate 520,673,595, forward strand.
TTCAAATTTTTGTGGTGGTTGGTTTTGTCATCAATCGTTAGTCTTGTAGACCAACCAACCTCATGCCACTTGGTCTTCTTCCCCTTTGCTTTCCATTTGTCATCCTCCAAGGCTTGTTCAAAAACAACAAAATATGTTTATTTAGAAAAACCTTCTCAACTCTTGGAATCAATTATCCCTTTGTCCTGCCCATGTGTCCATGTTTTTATATCAAATATTTTCCATATCTATCAAGGTGAAAAGTGATTGGGACTATCACAACTTCCTTCTTCAAAACTTCCTTGTATTGTTCGAGAATCAAAAGTTCTCTTAGCTTCATCTTAATTTCTCGTTACTCGACCCAACATAGGGCATGTAGACTTAGTCCAATTGATATTCTCTTTGTCATCTTTACATAGTTCTAAAATATTTTCATTTCCTTCAGTAAATGCTAGTTTTTGTAGCATCAGATAGGGTTCCAGTATTGAGTTTGGTTAGAGAAGCTAAGAAACACTAGGAATCCAAAACCCAAAAATCGTTTCTAGCTAGAAGCAGTTCAATTAAGTAATTAGTTAGTAATTATATTTTTCCTAAGTCTAACTTAGGGAAAATGATTGATTAACAACAATTAATTGAGAAAGGTGAGATTTCTCTAGAAACTCACACGAATCAACTCAGAAATGATATTAGCCATTGATGAGGACTTAATCATGCATGTTGGTAATCCAACAAGAGATTATAAGAGGAGGTCAATGGGGTTGTGGAGACACACTTAAGGTAGAGTTCCTTGGCATAAATCGAGCTTTCTAGTTGCAATGATTTAACAAAGGAGAGTTTGAGCCAGAGAGGGCATGCAGACATAGTGAGGGACAGAGACAATGAGTCCATAGGAAGAATTCCAATTCTGAAGAGGCAGAGAGATGAGGCCGAGTTGTTTCTCCAAGAGGCTGCGCAGGGAATGAGCAATAGTTTCAACAAAATAATTCGATTTGGTTGAGGAGCAAGTTGTTTCAGGTGTCGGAGGCAGGGAAAATTTCCAGAGGCCTGGCCAGTGACTTCCAGTAGCAACTATAGACAAAACAACTGATTCAGAAGTAGTTCCAGAGGAGTGTGGGTTTGGACTATGCAGGGTCTATGCAGAAGGTTAATGCGGGGGTTTGTCGGGGTATTTTTTCGTGGCCATTTAGGGCGAAGATTGCTTATTGAGGAGGGTAAAATTCCCTCAATGATTTTGCCAATATTTCTCTCAGAGAGGATTGCTAGTTTGGCATCCATTTTATTGTACTAAGAATTTCATTGTTGCATACTAATAAAACCCTCAGTTGTTGCACCAGTTTTCCCACATTGGGTTTTTGCGAGGAGAATTGTCTAAAATGACGGTGTCATATTTTGTGTGTGTGTGCTCTATATTTCTCAGTTTCCAACATTTTATTTCCCGCAAAAGTTTTATGATGAAAAGTGCAGTTGTGATTTTATTCGTTATTTGTTGTAGCAAATAAACTGTAATTAATTTTTATCAATTAGAAGAATAATTTCCACTTGCTGCAATACATTAAAATTTTAATAATCAAGACCTTAATAGATGTTGCATTCCTTTTTCCATTAATCACATGTTGCCTCCCATAATTCCTTTGTCTTGGTGAAAATGTATCATCAATAGTATCCTCAAATGAAAAAGGAAAAATTGGAAAATCTTGTGGGGAGGCATGATTTATAAGGGTTGATGTATTAGTAAATTCAATGTTTTCTTCATTTGGCACTCTCAAGTTTTTAGAACATATAAATTGCCATTTTTATCAACATGCATTAGCTCCTTCATAGGTTCTTGAGGGTTTTATATTTGGTATTTCATATCAAGCTACTTATAAAGGGTAAAAAGGGTTCCATTGAGGGTTGGGATGGTTGCATAAGACAAATTCATTTGAACATTAGCTCCCAAAGCAATGACCACTTCCTAGATAATAACATATCCCAAGCAATAAGCAAATTTATAATTACAACTTCCATTAAGAGGGATATATCTAGGTGTGTAGCTATCCTATTTTCCAAATCTTTAGTAAGCCCACAAATTTGAATTGATCTTGCTTCAATTCCATACACATTTGATTAGGCCTAGTAATCTTCAAACCTAATTGATTCGTGACCTTTAAAGACATCACATTGGTAGAAGCCTTAGAATCAAGCATATGATTATGAAGTAGGAGATTATATACTACCCAATGAAAAAAGGCGCATTTTTCCCATTCTTACAATCGTAGTGCATCACTTATAGTATTACAGGAGGATCCTTAGGTTCATCTTCAATACTTAGGAATTTATTTACCTTATACCTTAGAGAAAGAATTTTCATTGTTTCAATAAGAGGGACATGTATGTTAATATTTGCTAAGATATTTTTCATACCAATATTTGATCCTAGATCATCATTCTTGTGCAAAGTCATCAAAGGAGTGACATTGGTGTTTAAAGGTAAATGGTATCTTGTCCACTTTCAAGGAGGAGGTTGGGAGTCATTAGATTGAGAAGTTTGATGTGCTTTGTTTCCTCTAGTATGTTGCAGGTTTTTCTCTTTCCTAAGCTTATCCATCATATCCCTAGATTATTCATCCATGGAATTCAACATTTCTAGTGTTTCCATCTGTTATCACTCAGGTTGTCCCTTTTGACTCCCAAAGGGATACGACCGAGGTAACCACAAACCAATCTTTGGACTGCAGGTCTTAGCCTACCTGCAGTCAGAGAGGGCTCTCTCTTTAGGATTTAGCTTTGTTTAAGGGATGATTTTAGGCTAGATATGATGCACGTGGGTTTTGTTTGAGTTTGGTGGGATGGTTGATCTATTGAAGCAGAGTTGGCATGCAAATTGTAAGAAGTTCAAACAATTGGGCATGGAGTCAATGAATGTGAACTGAAGGGTGTGTTTTCCTTGGCAGAAGAGGGGAATATGGAGTAGGATAGCTATGCATGGCACAATGATTAAATGCTGGAACAAGGATGAGATGGAGGTTAGGGGATGAGAGGCAATTAAGGATCTCTCATCCAGCCAAAGAGGGAAAGTGGATGAAGACTATATAGGAGCAATGAAGGATTCCTAAACAACATTCATATAATGAAGGAAATAGCTTAAACATGATCAATTAAGTATACATATTTGTCACTAATTCAGAGGAAAACATAGAAAAGTTACAAGAATTGAGCACAGAGGGCAGCTCTGAACTATTCCTTCTTCCTGCAACTTAGATTATGATATATAGATGACACAGATACATATAAACTGATAAACAGAGGGAGGAAAGACTTATTGAACCATGAGCAAGCACATGAATTCCACATCAAGCTCTTCAGCCATTGAAAGCACAACCAGCCAGTTCAGATGCAAATATTCCAACAATCTTTGATTACAGAAGTTCTTAAGCTTATAGTGCAAGTCTGGAATGAGAAATACAACCAACCAACCCTTAAAATAGTGCAGAGGGTGGTTTATATAGGCAAAATATCTACAATATACATATCTCAGATAGATCTGATGAAATAACTGCTTCTAACCTAATCTGTACTGAAATAAATGCACAAAATATCTATCTAAGCTGCGCTGGAGGCAACAACATTCAACATGAGTAAATATGGTGTCCTTTGAGCTCTGCGTTGGCCAATTTATCATAACTGCGCCTTGGGAACTTGCAACACTGCTCTCAGGTGTCTTTATACACTGTTCTGGCAATAACTGGGCTTTAAACACTTGAATTGCCCCTCTAGGCGGTTCTGCTGCTGTAGAGTGGCTTTAATACTCATAACTGTGATCTGGCGGGCTTTGATGGCTCTGAGCTGCTTTATTGACTTTGATGGGGGCCTCTTTAATGTTCTGCTGCTTTTGGGCTGTTGATCTTTTGAATTGATACTCTTTGCCGCATCAAATTCGCCCTTTTATGGTCACTTATGGCAAGATTTGACTGTTGTTGTGCTGTCTGCGGGCTTCTAGAGGCTTTGGAGGAGTTTCGGCACTTGGCCGATCAAAAAATGCCTTTAAACTGATAAAATTCCATAATTGATGGAGAAGCAGCGCTCTGGAGGCATCTGAGGAGGAATCATGCCTTTAGAAGTATTTTTTGGGCCAGAGCGACTTAGAATGGCTAAGGAAACCATCATTTCCTTTATACCTGGGCTGGCACGGGCGCCGCACATAAAACATTAAAAATGGCCCTTTTATTATGAACAGGCGGAATGCCTTTAGAACATGAATTTCATCAAAATTTGGGGCTAGGCGGACACTGTACAAAATACTAAATCCTGGCCGTCGGATCCGTCACGGGCCGATCCAACGGCCCAGATCTCATCGCAATATCGCATCGGGGCGGACCGGGGGGTGGCACATAAAACTTGCGATGAGCGAAACAAAGGGCGGACCCGAAATCCTTTTCAACTGCTCTTTATAATTTATCGGATCCGGATATGGGGCGCACAATACTAATCTTTGCGGACCCGATATTCATTAAGCTCTGATTTATTGTATTTCGGCTCCGGAATATTGGAGCACTCCCATTTCGCTGTACAAAGGGCTCCTTTCGGACCCGAAACCTTTATATGTCGTGCCTTAATAATATTTCGGCTCTGCTGGTCGGAGCCATATATGGGGTGATCGCCGATATAATACGGGCCGTTGATCTGGGGCCCAAAAATGGATGGCTGAGATTAACTCGGCAGCTTTGCAATCAGGGAAACCCGGGGGCGGGCCTTAACAATAGAGCGATGCGATATGGTAATATAAGCGATAATGTTATTGCAATGCGATATATGCAAATATCACAATCAGCGATAAGGCGGGGCATGTTATATATATAATATATGCAATGAAATAATGTGATGCGACTGCCGACTGCCGATGCAATATCGCAATCGGCGATCGGCGGTCCACCATCGGCGAAGAACCCATCGGCAGCACACATATATGTTTGTTTTAATGCATAACTCCCCCTCCCGACTGCGATATCGCATCGGAGGGTGTCCAAAAAGGGAGCTTTTCATTCGGAGCAAGGCTATAACACTAAAGGGAGGCTTTGTGAAATCAGAGGGGCCTTTTTTTTAGTGTTTTGAATGGATTATAAGGCATCAGAGGGGGTCCGATAGCCCAAAAGGAGGAATTTTCAAGCATATGAGGGATTTTCATGCCTTGGAAGGAGTCCTAAGGCACTTAAGAGGAATTTTTATGCGGTTTGAGAAGGGTTTTAAGGCCAAACAAGGGTTTTATGCCTTAAAAAGGCAAACCAAGGCCAGAGGGATGATTTTTATACATATGAAGGGAAAATATGCAAAGGAATGAGTCCTTATGCATTTGGGAGATGGTTAGAGGGGGTATTGAGGGCTCTTGCTAAGTTTCAGATAAACTTAGCAATTCCCGAGGATGTATATGGTTATCTTTCAACCAGGGGGAGGGGATAAGTATATAGGGGAGTAATATACATAGTTTTAGTAGGGGAAGGGGAAATAGATAGGGAGCTACATAGTAAAGTTAGTAGTTAACATGAAGAGTGATAAGAAAGCACTAAGTATGTGAATCTTAGGCTATTAAGAGGGAAAATGACTCATAGAAGAAGTGTGAACATTCCTTGAGTGAAGCAGATCTTCACCAAGGCAAATGATATGGAGAATGATGAAACTAAGAGGTATCAAGCAGATCTTGACCTCTTTTAGGGGAAGTTAGTGAGTGATTTGGGGAAAGAGGAAGAAGGGGAGTTAGACATGCCTCGCTTGAAGTCCTCCAACTGAAAAATGCCTCAAACCAAAAATGAATTGCTTATCAAAATTGGAACACAGCAGTGGCACTTAGATTAGCACACTTTCAAGGACAGTTCTTTGGCCATCTGTAGCAAATATGGAGCATTGCAGCATGCATTGTATGACATATTTGGCATGTAAAAATGTCGATCATGAAAGATGATTAACCTACTGCAGCAGGAGGCTAACAGTGGCTCCACTTGGGGATGGCTTTTCCTTGTGACAAGCCAAGAACAGCAGGTCAGACTGCCTTGTATTCAATTGTTGTTGTGCTCTGCAAAATTCCCTTGGCTGGCTGCCTTATTGATCCTACCTACCTACCTACCCTAACCAGCACTTACTTTGCTGTTAGGTGAAGTGAAATAACCAATGCATCCATTTAAGCAAAATAGACATCAGTGAGCTTTGCTGCTTGTGCTTGCCGGTGAGAAAAACTGAGATCTTGCAATCTGATGTGGCTTTGTTAATATTTGAGAAGATCAGGAAGCTACTGACCTCCTTTGCTGTGTTTAAACACTGTACAAAACTGTCCTGCAACATATATATACAATTTCTAGGCTGAAATAAAGGACTCTACAAAGGTTTAGGATCGCTACCATGCCTTGGAGTCGGGAGATCATCAACAACTCAATACTGAGCCTTGCAGCCTGCTAATGGAGAAGAGCGCTGATATCTTTCATCATTCCGCCTGCCAGCAGATAGGTCATTCAAAACTTGCAGAGGTGCTTGCAATTTATTACAATCTGGCTCGAATAGGACTTGACTTGTCTGCGCAGGCTGCTCCTCTTCTTCTTCTTTGAATAACTCAGATGGCTGAAAACAAAGAGGCAGGGGATCCACTTGGATCATTTGATCATATGCTTCTGCTTCTAAGTCTTCCTCAATCTGATATTTGATGGCTATTTGGGGTTGCAAAACTAGAGGCAATACATTTTGAACAATGATTTGATCATCCTCTAGATGGTCAATATCAACACTTGCTGATACTTGATTATTAATTGCATGATAGTTCTCCTTAATAAATTGAAAAGATTCAAAACAAAAAGGTAAAGTTCCTTCGCTGATATCAAAATTATCTGCGCTTTCCTCCTTTACTTCATAGCTGAACTGGGCAAGCTGATCCTTACATTCAAGCTGCTGAGCCTGAACTTCGCTTCCTGCCAAAATAGGATCTGATTCTTCTGCAAAGCTGATTTGGTCATTAGGGTCATAATCATCATCATACAGATCATATTTGGGCAGACAGTTGAAAGAAGAGAAGCTATTATATTCACACAGTATATCATGAGACTGCTCCTTCACATATGGCTCTATGAATATGCCATCTGATTTGTGGTAGGTTTGTTCGTGAATGTCACTACTTTCCTCATGCACAACAGATGTGTTCTTATGCTCTAAGCATTCAACTTTCTTTGTGATCAACTGCATCATTTCCTCTGACTTTTGTAACACGCTATGAAGTATTTCTTCTTGCTCTGCCTTACGTTGTTCTTCCCTCCTCTTTATATTTGCCTCCATGTCCACGGCTATGTCCTGCATCTGTTTCAAAGTGGACGGGCATCTTTCTCTCAAACAAAATTCCATTTCTGGGTCAAAAGCTCTTGGATATTGCAATAGAGTTAAATCAGGGGGAGGTCTTATATTCAAAGGCATAGAAAGATAAACTTGATTGAATCGATCAGAAAATTGCTGAACAGATTCATTTGGACGCCTTTCTAACTGATTATATTCTTCGATGAGTGAGAGGAAATTGATTTTAATCATCCATCTATCAAGGAAGAGCTAGGAACACTTCTGGAGATTAGAGATGCTGGCCTTAGGCAATGCTTTAAACCAAGTCCTAACTTCGCCTTGCAAAGAAAGGGCAAACAGTCTAAGACTAACATCTTCCTATTCCACTTCAAATATATTAAGATAATCTTCAAAATCCTGGATATGTTTATGGGCAGTAATACCATTCTCTCCATCAAATCTAGGGAGATACTCAGGATGATTTGCAGGCAAAGGATTCAGCACAGGAGGCAAAATGAGAGGCTTATATCTATCAGGAACTTTACGAGACACAGGAGTATATACAGGAACTGTAAGACTGGGCTTTATTTTTGGTTCCTCCTTGGCTGTATGATGATCTTCAACAGCATTTGAAGACTGCTGCTCTAGTGTGCAAGGAGGCTTTTCAACAACATTTTCCAAAGGAAAATCATAAAAATCTGATATAGAAGCGTCGTTAAAATACAATATACACAACAAAACATTATGGAGAAAAAATATGACCTCTTGGATAGTAATCCAGGTCAAAAACCTGATCTGCTCATATATCTCTTTTGGGTTCATTTCTCCAGTGGAGTCTTTATTATGAGGATGATGTGGAGTCGCTAGGTGGATGAATTAACCTTGAAGTGCCTGATCTCTGTCCACTGTCACAGATCAGAGCTAAACATGAAAAGCTCTGAAGAAAAGGAACACTTTCTCTAGAAAACAAGGCAAACTGATCAAAATTGGGGGTACACAGTAATAAACAAATGATTTTAGTTCCCCAGCGGAGTCGCCATTATGTTATCACTCAGGTTGTCCCTTTTGACTCCCAAAGGGATACGGCCGAGGTAACCACAAACCAATCTTTGGACTGCAGGTCCTAGCCTACCTGCAGTCAGAGAGGGCTCTCTCTTTAGGATTTAGCTTTGTTTAAGAGATGATTTTAGGCTAGATATGATGCACGTGGGTTTTTTTTGAGTTTGGTGGGATGGTTGATCTATTCAAGCAGAGTTGGCATGCAAATTGTAAGAAGTTCAAACCATTGGGCATGGAGTCATGAATGTGAATTGAAGGGTGTGTTTTCCTTGGCAAAAGAGGGGAATATGGAGCAGGATAGCTACACATGGCACAATGATTAAATGCTGGAACAAGGATGAAATGGAGGTTAGGGGATGAGAGGCAATTAAGGATCTCTCATCCAACCAAAGAGGGAAAGTGGATGAAGACTATATAGGAGCAATGAAGGATTCCTAAACAACATTCATATAATGAAGGAAATAGCTTAAACATGATCAATTAAGTATACATATTTGTCACTAATTCAGAGGAAAACATAGAAAAGTTACAAGAATTGAGCACAGAGGGCAGCTCTGAACTATTCCTTCTTCCTGCAACTTAGATTATGATATACAGATGATACAAATACATATAAACTGATAAAAAGAGGGAGGAAAGACTTATTGAACCATGAGCAAGCACATGAATTCCACATCAAGCTCTTCGGCCATTGAAAGCATAACCAGCCAGTTTAGATGCAAATATTCCAGCAATCTTTGATTACAAAAGTTCTTAAGCTTATACTGCAAGTCTGGAATGAGAAATACAACCAACCAACCCTTAAAACAGTGCAGAGGGTGGTTTATATAGGCAAAATATCTAAAATATACAGATCTCAGACAGATCTGATGAAATAACTGCTTCTAACCTAATCTGTACTGAAATAAATGCACAAAATATCTATCTAAGCTGCGCTGGAGGCAACATCATTCAACATGAGTAAATATGGTGTCCTTTGAGCTCTGCGCTGGCCAATTTATCATAACTGCGCCTTGGGAACTTGCAGCGCTGCTCTCAGGTGTCTTTAACATTGTTCTGGCAATAACTGGGCTTTAAGCACTTGAATTGCCCCTCTAGGCGGTTCTGCTGCTGTAGAGTGGCTTTAATACTCATAACTGTGATCTGGCGGGCTTTTATGGCTCTGAGTTGCTTTATTGACTTTGATGGGGGCCTCTTTAATGTTCTGCTGCTTTTGGGCTGCTGATCTTTTGAACTGATACTATTTGCCGCATCAAAATCACCCTTTTATGGTCACTTATGGCAAGATTTGACTGTTGTTGTGCTGTCTGCGGGCTTCTGGAGGCTTTGGAGGAGTTTCGGCGCTTGGCCGATCAAAAAATGCCTTTAAACTGATAAAATTCCATAATTGATGGAGAAGCAGCACTCTGGAGGCATCTGAGGAGGAATCATGCCTTTAGAAGTATTTTTTGGGCCAGAGCGACTTAGGATGGCTAAGGAAACCACCATTTCCTTTATACCTGGGCGGGCACGGGCGCCGCACATAAAACATTAAATATGGCCCTTTTATTATGAACAGGCGGAATGCCTTTAAAACATGAATTTCATCAAAATTTGGGGCTAGGCGGACACTGTGCAAAATACTAAATCCTGGCCGTCAGATCCGGCGCGGGCTGATCCAACGGCCGAGATCTCATCGCAATATCGCATCGGGGCGGACCGGGGGGTGTCACATAAAACTTGCGATGAGCGAAACAAAGGGCGGACCCGAAATCCTTTTCAACTGCTCTTTATAATTTATCGGATCCGGATATGGGGCGCACAGTACCAATCTTTGCGGACCCGATATTCATTAAGCTCTGCTTTATTGTATTTCGGCTCCGGAATATCGAAGCACTCCCATTTCGCTGTACAAAGGGCTCCTTTCGGACCCGAAACCTTTATATGTCGTGCCTTAATAATATTTCGGCTCCGCTGGTCGGAGCCATATATGGGGTGATCGCCGATATAATATGGGTCGTTGATCTGGGGCCCAAAAATGGATGGCTGAGATTAACTCGGCAGCTTTGCAATCGGGGAAACCCGGGGGCGAGCCTTAACAATGGAGCGATGCGATATGGTAATATAAGCGATAATGTTATTGCAATGTGATATATGCAAATATCACAATCGGTGATAAGGCGGGGCATGTTATATATATAATATATGCAATGAAATAATGTGATGTGACTGCCGACTACCGATGCGATATCGCAATCAGCGATCGGCGGTCCACCATCGGCGAAGAACCCATCAGCAACACACATATATGTTTGTTTTAATGCATAACTCCCCCTCACGACTGCGATATCGCATCGGAGGGGGTCCAAAAAGGGAGCTTTTCATTCGGAGCAAGGCTATAACACTAAAGGGAGGCTTTGTGAAATCAGAGGGGCCTTTTTTTTAGTGTTTTGAATGGATTATAAGGCATCGGAGGGGGTCCGATAGCCCAAAAGGAGGAATTTTCAAGCATATGAGGGATTTTCATGCCTTGGAAGGAGTCCTAAGGCACTTAAGAGGAATTTTTATGCGGTTTGAGAAGGGTTTTAAGGCCAAACAAGGGATTTATGCCTTAAAAAGGCAAACCAAGGCCAGAGGGATGATTTTTATACATATGAAGGGAAACTATGCAAAGGAATGAGTCCTTATGCATTTGGGAGATGGTTAGAGGGGGTATTGAGGGCTCTTGCTAAGTTTCAGATAAACTTAGCAATTCCCGAGGATGTATATGGTTATCTTTCAACCAGGGGGAGGGGATAAGTATATAGGGGAGTAATATACATAGTTATAGTAGGGGAAGGGGAAATAGATAGGGAGCTACATAGTAAAGTTAGTAGTTAACATGAAGAGTGATAAGAAAGCGCTAAGTATGTGAATCTTAGGCTATTAAGAGGGAAAATGACTCATAGAAGAAGTGTGAACATTCCTTGAGTGAAGCAGATCTTCACCAAGGCAAATGATATGGAGAATGATGAAACTAAGAGGTATCAAGCAGATCTTGACCTCTTTTAGGGGAAGTTAGTGAGTGATTTGGGGAAAGAGGAAGAAGGGGAGTTAGACATGCCTCACTTGAAGTCCTCCAACTGAAAAATGCCTCAAACCAAAAATGAATTGCTTATCAAAATTGGAACACAGTAGTGGCACTTAGATTAGCACACTTTCAAGGACAGTTCTTTGGCCATCTGTAGCAAATATGGAGCATTGCAGCATGCATTGTGTTAGCGCTTGAGATTTCACCCTAGGCTGAGGAAGGTAAACCTTCAAGGCAACATCAAACCATTTCACCTCGTAGCTAGCCCTACGGGGTATGAGAAGGCTCTCTCCGGTCTATCTCGGCAAAATATTCAATGGACAGAGATGACCAATACAGTGACACTGATATTAGGCTAGTAAACTGATAAGGAGGGTTGATTTAAAGTTTTTGGGGTTTTTGGTGGCAATTGGAGGGAGTGCAATTCAGGGTGTGGGGATTGAGCTCAGTTTTTGCAGGTGGGTCTTTGGGGCAAGGAAGGAGTTTGTGCTGATGCCTTAAGCTGAGATGGATGATCAAGGAAGAAAGAGAGGGAGCTAAAGAGGGCAAACAATGGCTTTGAATCCTCGTTAGACAGTGGAAAACATAAATATTAAACAAAATTGAAAGCTGAGCATGGCATGCATGAATTCAAACTTTATCACTTCTTTTGTTTAATTAGCAGCAATAGAATAAGAGATGGAACACATAAACACACTTACAATGACAAGTAGGAAACACACCATCAACACAATAATCCACAAGAATCCACAATGATGTCTGCAAAACCCTGGCCTTCCTTTTCCTCAAATTGCAGAGATACAAGTAAAATATACAATAGAGCTTCTCCCTCAAGAGTCCAACCATCAAAATGAGGATGAGAAGGCATCATATAGCTGATCTAACTCCTTTCCCCACCTCTAGGGGTCGAGCTCAGCTTCCTAGGAGCAGTTTGAACTAATTCTAAACTAAGAACTAGATAATAGGCAGTCAAAACAACTTGCCTCTAAAACTTAGGAAACTAATCCATGCATTAAATTTTCACTATTTACATCAAAGAAAGTTCTAGAAGTGTCAAAGGAGAGTAAATGCATCCATGTGCCATGAAAATTACACCAAATTTTCTTATTTACATGCCCAAAAGTCATCCAAGAGTAAAAACAGTGTTTTGCTGGCCGAAATGGTCAAATCTGGCAATTTTCCCTGAGTGGTCGCGCCCCTTTGCAGCTCTGGTTGAAGGCCTTCCCGGTGTCCAAATCAGGTGCAAGATAGCTCGTTGGAAAGGTCTGGGAGTCTACTTTCCAACCCAAGTGGAATTTCGGAATTTGGAGTTGATTTGACCCCTCAAAAATCATTTCTCCCAAGGCAGCTTTCTGCAACTCAAAAAAGGGGCAGAAAGTCAAAATTTGCATGTATTTTGAGCTTTTGGAGGCCCAAATCTCCATAAAATTTGAAACCCATCCATATCCAAGTGTATTTTGTCATGAAAAATCCAAATATGTAGAGTTTTCCTCAATCCAAGCTGTCCCCATGAGTGGTCGCGCGGGGGGTGAGACCACTCAAATGACCAAAACCTGTAAAATGCCAAAAAATGCCAAAAATGCCTCAAAATCCTCAAAATTTCTTGTGTTTGCTGCTGGGAGGATACTAATGAGTATCATGGTGAGTGAGTGATGCCTCAGCCAAGATACGAAGTGGGTTGTTCTTCTTCTTCCTCTTGCGGGCCTCGGACAACTTCCTTTGGAGTATCTTCATCTTTGCCTTGCAATCATGCATTCTTGCCCAATAATGATTTTTCATGTTCTGTAGCAGCCTCTTGTCCTCGTTTGCCTTCTCTAACAGCCTCTGCAAGTGTGCATTCACCCGGATGAGCATGGACTCCCTCTCCTTGGGCAATAGGTCTCTGAGCCTCCTACGGTTGATGACTCGGTCGGTTCGAATCTTCCATAGCTCATCAAGCTCTTTGTCATCCTCTGTACCTCAACCTCTGTAGAAGATGAATGGTCATCACTTTGCTCACAGGTTTCGGTGTCTGACATGGTTTAGGAGCAAAGTGGACAAAGTGAACTGCTGTCTCTGCCTACAAAAATACTTAGTTGTATGTTGTTTTCAAGGGGAACAAAATCATGAAGGAAATGTTAGGGGAGGGGATTTTTCATTAGGAAAGGGAAACATATAAAAACAGGGATTTTTAAGGGATAATTCACAAAATGTAACACATATCATCTCATCTTCCATCATTTGCAAAGAAATACTTTATTAGGGAAAACATGTATGATAGTCATCAAGGGAAAGGACATGCATTTGCAACGGGAGTATAGGACAGCATAGATAGCTTGCTCTTTTGAGTTTTTGTTTTTCAATGTACATCATAAGGTAAACACTGCTTTTTCAAAGGATTTTATGTACATTTAGTTATAGGGGAACAAGGCTTCTTTTACATCTTGTCATAAGGAAAAAGGGATCTTAATTGAACAGGGATTTTAGGGAAGGGATAGAGAGGAAAACAGGGCTTGGGTTTTGGGGAGACACAACAATATTCTTTTGCCAACAATATTTACAGCAATATGTCCATTTTATACATATACACAGCTGCATTTTTCTTGTTTTTGCTTTGGATATGCACAACAGTGTGTCTTCTATTTTTCAATGACTATGCACAGCAATATCTGTTTTTTTTTATTTGGTCATTTTGCCATATTATTGCTCTTTTCTCTTTTTACATAACATTTTCTTTATCCTTGCTGTTGTTTATTTATTTTCCTTGCCATGTGGAGGGTATTAGGGTTTGGGTAGAATACATGAAAGGGCATTAGGGTTTTGTAAAGGGATTTGGGGGAGGGATAGGGTTTAGGAATTTGGGATAGGAGATTTAGTATTTATTGCAAATGAGATAAGATATAAACATATTATGACATTTGTGAATTTAATAGGAAACAAGGAGGGAATAAATAGGGATTTAAACCTTGAAAAAAACATCAACCCTAGCATAATGCCTACATGAACAAGCAACTACCAATGTCTTCTTTCCTTGCATTCTTGGAGGTATAATCACAAGCATGAGGATCCACAACCGCCATCAACCAACAAAACAATTTGTAGAGAGCCTACCTCAACCCAATTTGCAAGTTTGAAGGAGATTTTGAGTGAGTTGGAGGTGATTTTGGCACTTACAGCCTGAGTGGTCGCGCACCTCCTGAGTGGTCGCGCACGTTGTAATTTAACACTGCAGGAGAGCCTCTGAGTGGTCGCGCACCTCCTGAGTGGTCGCGCACATTGAGAGGCCTGTTTGGGGGCCTTCCCGGTGTCGGAATTGGGCGCAGGATAGCTCGTTGGAAATTTCTTTGAGTATACTTTCCAACCCAAGTGGAATTTTTCAATTTGGAGTTGATTTGACCTGTCAAAAATCAAATCTCCCAAGACTGGTCAAAAAGTGCCCAATGAGGCTGCCTCAAGGAAGAGTGTTGTTGCAGTCAACTTTTGAATACCTTCCTCAACCCCAAATTGAGCTCATGATAGCTCATTGGAAAGATATTTGTGTCTAGTTATCATTTTACCCATCAAGAAAGTCATTTGGTTAACCAAGCTAGGAGAAAACTTGATTTTCCCAAGGTCACTTTAGAGGTGCCTTTGATTCTCCTGAGGCAACAGTATTCTTGACATTTCTCTCAAACCATGACACCTGTGAAAAAAGTGAAGGATTTTTCTCTTCCTTGGCATGTTTTGGACAAAAACCTCTCTCAGTTTTGCAGAATTCATCTTTGATTGCTCAGAACCATCATTTTAGTGAAACTTGTCCCGATGTGTGAAACAAGGAATTTTGTCGAAATGGAGCGAAATGAAGGGGATAAGGGGCTTATAAATTCTTGAGGAAATTTTTGGGAGTAGGGAGGGATGTTAGGAAGCAGGGGAAAGTGGAATCTCAGAGATTGAGTGAGAGGAAGGGGTTCAAAAGAGTGAAACACAGGCCCAACCTAGAAAATTGCCAAGTTGTAGCTAGAAACTAGGGTTTGTGCAAAAATGAGGAATTTGGGGGATCTGAGTGTTGGGAAGTGTTTGATAAGGTACATTAAGGATAGGGGAAGGTGTATGAACATCAGGAAACAAGTTTTGCCGGTGATTTGACCATCCAAGAGAAATTGCCTTCAAAACCCTAGGAGAGGGAAATGACCTTGCCTGGGCGCAACATGAAGCATGAACAAGGTGTAAAATGACTCATTAGACACTGACATGATAATGAAAACCCTACGAATGATGATAAACTCAGCTGAATGGTGACATGGACTGACATTTGGGCAAACCCTAGACCTAATGCCTAGTGACCAAATTTTGCTTGAAGACTCACTGAAATGACAAAATTTGACCTTGACACTTCAAAATCACTATGTAAGAGCACATTTGATCACTGGAGGAAGGCTGTAAAGACTGACACTAACACATTGTATGACATATTTGGCATGTAAAAATGTCGATCATGAAAGATGATTAACCTGCTGCAGCAGGAGGCTAACACCATCCTAAGAACCTCAATATTTCTCAATTCAAATTACTCTCTAGTCACTATGTAAATTTCTTATGATGGCATAACATAAATAGGATCTAATTATTTGTTACAATTCACATGTTCAAAACCATTTGGATCTTCATTTCCATCACAACTTTAATTCCTAGAACAATCCCATTCCTTATGTGCTTCATTACAAGGTAAAAACCAAGGAATCCCATATTAGTTAATCATATCATATCATGAAAGGGTGTTAGGAACCTTTTGATTGGGAGGATGTCTATTGTTGCTCCATCATTGATTTATCCTTTAAAACATTTTATTCTATTGAGGTTTAGGAGGGAATTTTTTTTGTTGAGCCGTTTAACTTTGGAAGATTTTGAACTTATTTAGAAGGATAGCTTGGGTTTGTAAAATCTCAACTGTAACTTGGCCAAACTTCTAGGCTAAGGCCATTACAATATATTGAGTAGGCTAAAAATTGTTCATGGCTCTATATTTAGTTTAAATTTGGCACAAGGTGCATGGAAAGGCTCTAGCTTAGAGGCCAAGAGGTTTTACTCAATCTCTGTCACTCGTTCTTGTGGTTATGTGATATCCTAAACTAAATAAATATTACCAAGTATGCTTCCATTTTCACAATTTTGACATTAGGAGATGATTTTTATGATTTGAGACTTAGGAAAATTGGGTTGAGTAGACTCCACTTTATTTTTGGAAACTAGGAGGTCATGAGCATTAGGAATAAAGGAAAAATTAGTTTGTTAGTGGAATGTGGGGGCCACAAGGAGGGAGTTCGAACCACCTAGAAAATTCACACTAGAGGAAGACAGAGAGAGAAAAAGGAGGTGTGAGTTGGTGGAAGTTGAGGTCCACCAAGGGAGAGAGGATCAACACTTATAAATACCACATGGAGGCCTTCATTTGGCATTTTTTGTCTATCATATTACAAAAATCGATCTCTCTTGGAGTTGTTGAGCAAAAGAAGAGGAGTGTTTCTTAGCACAATAATTCCAAGCAGAAATTACACCCCCATTTTAGATAACTTGGAGTGTCTCCCTGGTGAGGGAATTTGGGAGTCCAATTCAGGGATTCTGGTTGAGCTTTATTGTTGGAGTTTACCTAGTTTTGTGCTCTCCTTGGGCACAAAGGTTGTGTTATCATTCAAAATCTTTCCCTAGAAGTTATCAGAAGAAGGAAAATATTGAGGTAACCAAAAACCAATCTTTTAAGCATAGGCTCTAGCCAACCTATGGCTCAGAGAGGGCTCTCTCTATATGATTTATCTTTGTTTGCTAGGATTTTAGGCTAGTTCTTAAAGTTTAGGGGGTTTTGATTTGTATTGAAGGTTGGATGGTGGAATCCTTAAAATAGATGGATAAAATGATGTCTCTGGACTATTGGGCTATGGAGTCAAAGAAGGGAAACAGAACTGGAATTAACTCATTAAAGGGAGTGTTCAAAGGGCAATCTAGCAGAGTAAAGTGCAGGTCTTTGGGCCAGATGGCTGAAATGATCTTAACCAGGGTGAGAGAACACTTAAGAATTCTCATATTGGGATTAAAATGAGGAACAGAGGATAATCATGAGCAAAGGGCAATTAAGAATCCTTTGCTATAGATTACAGGGAGACTACCTGAACTAAGGAGCAACCAAGAATTCCTTAACTCAGATAATTAGCAGAAAACATTAAAATGCATAATAGTCAAAACAGAGTGCAATGAAGCAAATTCTGAGATATCATTCCATATTATATCATTTAGATTTCAAATACATTAAAGTTTGTGGAAAAACTTTTAAAGAAATATAACAACACAAGAGAAAATACTTGTCTATACTTCGCACTACACATGAATCCTGTGAAATGTCTTGTCTTTATTCATTAATCTAGCTTGCTGGTCCAAACAGTGATACAATAGCTTACAATCTTTTGATCAAGAAAGTCTGTGGAAACGTCTAAGAATCCACCCTACATACTTCGAATTGTGAAGTATTTATACAAAAAATTATTAGAAAATATCTCAAACTAACCTGAGATTTAATCTAGGAAATACAAATATCTTCTTACAAGAAGATAGAGACAGATATTGAATTGTTTCATGTTGTCCCTTTTTATGTGGTACTCCTGGCTTTTATGGTTGGATTTGTAGCCCTTTATGCTGGCTTGCAGTTGTGATCTTCTACGATGGAATCTTTTTCAACTTTTATCTTTTACCTGATATTGCTTGACTCTGATACTCTTTACCCGTGCTGTCTTGTTTTCATCTATTTATCTAGCTGTTCTATTTTTACTGTGCAACAACTTTTTGCTGTAAATTTCTCACAGTGAATCAGTAATTGTCTCCCAACATTTTGCATCAGGCAATTTAACATTCATCATCCGCCTATATATCTCATCAGCTTTGATATACATGGAAAAATTGGGCTTAGTAATGAACAAGTGTTTAATCTTGTGTTGGAGAAAAAACAAGTTCTTGAAGGTGTTATACAAAACTTTGCTTGTTGGCAGTGATTTTATAGATGAAGTGCTAGCTTGTTCCTTAGCCAACTACCTTAGTCTATTTTCATAGTTCAACTGTGTCATAAGTTTGTCATTAATGACCAATGGACTGGGCAATCTTTTTTCCCTCAAAATTTGGAATTTGGCCATGAATCTATCAATGGCCACCTGCATGTTGTGGCATTTTTATTCTAAGTTCAACATTAGGTTCCTCTTGGAAAGGACCTTCCTTATTTCAAAAATGGTTTCAGTCCTGTCTTCTATATTGAGCTCCTGAAGCTCATATCTATTTTGTTGTTAAGGAAGTGGATGAGTCTATTGGCATCCTCAGGCATTTCACCCAATTCCTCTTTGACTTTCTGAATAAATACTGTAGCTATCTTTATCAATTATGTCTGCTCAAACATAACCTAAATAGATGGCCCAATATCCTTGACGGAGTCAATGATATTGGACCATAATAGTTCCTTGGCTTGGCCAAGGGGTTTCTCCAATGTTAGGTCCTTTTCCAAGGCTTTGACCTTTTCACTCATCTTGTTTGCTTTCTATGCCTCTTCTTTTTGAATAATTTGGGCGAGTTTATAGTCAGTTTCTAAAGTTGCCACCTTTCCCTTCAGTCTATTCATTTCTATAGCCTGAATTGACATCTCTTCCATGGCTCTAACTAATTCTGCTGCTTTTTCTCCTGATGTGCCTACTGCTGTTGTAGGCTCTGTTGTAACTGGAAATGTTGTGGTAGGTGGAGTTGTTGGTGCAAGTGAAGCTACCAGTGTAGAAGGTACTATTGTAGATACTGTAGGGATGACATTTGTAGAAGTTGATGCAATGTCAATCTGTTTTAATTAGATTAAATTATCCAATTCTTTCTCGGTTTCTTTTAGTTGATCATTTAGTTTTAGGACCAAGTCCATCAACTCTTCATGTTTGGTTTGGTTCTCTATGACTTCAAGTGTTTGAGGATGTTGCAGCTGAGTTATATTCAATTGCTTCTTTAGTGCAGCAATATCATCGTTCTTCTTCTTTATCGACTGCTTAGTAGCTTTTATATCCTTGGGATCATGTCCTAGCTCAATAACCAAGTATTCCAAAGACTTAATCCTCATATCCTTGGCCTGTGAGGAGGCCTTCTCTAACTGAAACTGTGTTGAGATGTTGTTAAATGAGTTTTGTAGATGATGGGCAGCTATGGCTTTACCTATGAGGGTGGAGTATATCATCTCTCCAGCCTATTTATGCAATTCTATTTGGTCTACAGGATGAATATCCCTTGCCAACACTTCAAAGTCAACCCTCTTGAAATCTGATGATGTCTTGGGTTACTGTGCTGTAGGTTTGATAAAGGACATCTGCAGCTTTCCCTCCTTGATGTCAAAGGCTGACATTAGCCTTTTTTTTATTAGTGGGAGTGAGCTTTAGGTATTGAGAATATGTTTGGGCTTTAAGTCTCTCATTTATCATTTTGATTTCCTTATACCTGTCCTTTATGTCTTGATCTTTGTCAGCAAGCCTACTAAAGGAAGACACTTCCACACTAAGCTACCTTTCCAACATCTGAGTCTGTGATGTGGAAGGCTCTTGTATGTCTTCAGATGGAGTTGTGGGCCTGCTTCTTTCTACCTCTGTGTTGGTAACCTGTGCTGATCCTTCTGTGTATTCCTGTTCAGAGGCCGGATTGAGCCTTTGCCTCTTGTTGTGACTTGTTTCCTATTGCAAATTAGAGGTGTCCATTCCTGAAGTGGAAGCTCCCTCTCTATTTCTTTTTGGATTTTTCTCCTCATTCTGAGGAGTCTACGTGACTGGAGGGGTGCTCATGGATCTTTCTTGCTCTCCTGGTACCTGCAGAAAAGAGCTCTCATCAAGCTGCTTTTCCAAATCAATCAGAGCATTTTCTACATCTACCCTTGTGCTGTCTCTGTCTACTAAAGTATTTTCCACCCATTCTATTTGATTGGCATATGCCTCTATTTTTGGTATGGGGTGTTGGATAAAAGGTCCTAGATTGACCTTTTTCCTTTTCTTGGTAATGAATTCTAAAGGGTCATATCTCCATACAAAACTCCTTTGGAATTTTATTCTTTGCAGGATCAGGTCTGCCTCTTTCCCTGTCTCTCTGGAATTTCATATGAAGGGACCTGATTGGTCTTTGATTTTAAAATAGGCCTTCTTCTTGGCATTGACAAAGTTGACTTCATCTGCATTGATGATCTGTCTGTAATATTCTAAGGAAAACAACCTCATAGGGAGGTATCTTGGCAACTTATATGGTGCAAGCAGGCAACCATATATTCTGATTTCTTTGTGGTTTTGGTAAAGGTACCAATCACCCACTTTGGTTTGTTTGGAAAGTTGGAGGAATCTCTTTATCTCTAGACTTATTCCTAGGTGGAGGATTTCCAGTGAGCATAGTCATGTTTGGATACACAAAATAATCTATGAAGTCTGAGTATGTATATGGTGATCCAAACTCATGGAAAAGTGGGGTCCAAAAATTGACAGATCTGGGTTGGCCCCTGGTTTCAAGCTTCTGGAGAGTAAAAGGAAACTTATCCGACTGATAATACAAAAATAGATGGTACAATACAGAGGAGTAATTGAATACTCTCTCATAGCCCATTCTTGTGAACTACTCATGCATTCTATCAGCTATGAAATTGGCAAAGTCATATATGGTTGCAGGAGGCTGCCCTGGGGTATAAATGGACATGAAAGAAAGAATAAGTTCATCAATGTATTCACTGGTAGAGTAACCCAAAACACATGATATCATGGTTACAATGTTCTGGCCCCATTTAGAGAAAATAGTTGCTACATATGGAGGGGGATCCTTAGGGATGTGTTGTTCCTCCCTAATGAAGGTTTGGAACAACTGGGCCAACCTTGATGGGCTTAGCTTGGGATACTAGTCCAATAGGTCTCCAATTGAGAGTGGGGTTAAATTTGGCCTTGGCTGGAACTGTAGAATTTCATTAATTGACTCAGCTATGATAGTGAATAGAACCTTCTGGTCATGAGAAATTATGGCTCTATGGCGGGGACATAGCATGCATAGCACATATGAACAACTTCTGGAAAGATATGAACTTGGGGGAACTGGTATCTGGGTAAATTGGACTCCCATAGGCCAATATCATCTGTATGGTTCAGGTATCTATCTTTGCTTAAGCAATGAATTTTAAGCAGGTGCTCTATTGTGGTTGTGTCTTTGATTTGGAAATCCCTATCAGCCAGGGGAAGGTGGTCCAGGTCTAAGTGTGGAGTGGTAATGGGTCTAACGTCCATGGCGACAGGGGCAACCATAATTCAGTTCTTGTGGATTTGAATTATGTTTAGGGAGGTTTTATTAAAGTTTTTTTAGACTCTTCAGAGGGTTTAGGCAAGTAGTTTCTTAAATTGGCAGTATTCTTACTCAATTTTAACCTTAAAAGACTGCACATGCTAAAGGTTTTGAAATTTGCAGGGGTAAGAGGTAATTCGTGGTGAAATACCTGGAATTGGGCAAATTGGCTCTAAAAATGGTGGTTTACGGTAGTTGCAGTGGTTGGCGTGGTCTTGGTACGGACTGAAAAATCAGTTGGGTTGTCTGCAACGTCTTCTAGAGCCATCTTGAAAGTCTGGTGGTAAATTTGGTGTTCGCAGGGATTGCACTGGTTCACAGAGTTTACACAGAGAATGCGCGAAAAAAAGGGCGAAAGAGGGCTTCAAGGCCTTTTATAGGAAATAATTAAGTTTGGCGGGTTCACTTTCAGATGAACAGTTGACGATTTTTCGATTAAATGGGGGAAGCGGTTTTGGAGGGCCGTCGCACCGCTTTTGTGGCGCAGGCGGTATTTGGGAGGGATCACCCGATGCAATACAACGCTTGACACGTAGCATCCGCGGAGTCAGAGAAAACCACTTTATCGGGTGGTTATTGTTTGGCCATCGGGCGCAGCCGATATGGCTGTGCTTCGTTGGATGAGGGGGGTAATGATCAACGATAGTCGGGTGGAAGAGCTGCGCGGGGGGAAATGACTGGAGTTGATGGGGGCCCCAAGGGTTTAATCATGACGGTTCAGGATTAGTTTAGGGATAAATAAGAGGTTTAAAATGATCAGGCCGGGCTTAATGAGGGATTAAGGAGTCGGGTGAGTTTAATACCGGGATTAACTTAAGTTTACTGGGATTAGGTAAACTAAGTAAGATTATATTAGGATATGGGCGGTTTATATAGTTTTTATGAAAACTAATGGTGGGGGTATTTACGTAAGGGAATTAATTTAATACGAGATAATGGGGATTTTGGGGAATTTATAAAATAATATTAGAAATTAGTATGAAATTACGATGGCGCAGTGGGTTTTTCCATAGTACAAGGGTAAAGTAAACATTTGTCCATTTAGCTTTATACTTAGGGAAAAGGCTTTTTGGTGGGTTTTTTGTATGAAAGGGTTTTATACATGGGGGTATTATTTTTCCTAGGTAAAAGGTGTTTAAACCTTAGGAAAATGGGATTTTCTTGGAGTAATGAGGGAAAATGGATTTTATGAAGCGGGAATGTGTTTTCATGAAGCGGGAATGTGTTTTCATGAAGGGGGTTCTAGTACTCGTCCCCCTAAGTCATTAAGCCGAGGGTCCGGTCCCTCCAGAAGTCAGAGAAATGCTCTGAGCCTTTTTGACTTAAAGGATTCAAGCACTAGAACTTAATTATGGGAAATTAGTGCTTTTATGTACTCACATGATATTTCTGCAATCTTTCCACTACTTACCCATTTACTTACCCTACCATTTTTTATTCACTTTATTTGGGTGCATTTAGGCTAGCAAACCCTTATCAATCTTTTTCTTTTCTTTTACAAGGTAAACTATCTAATTCTAACCTTATATCATCCAAGGGCTTCTATTAAACTAATGAGCTCCTTTTATTTACTCTACCTATCTATGATCTGCCAAGAATACACTACTTGGTCAGATTTTATTCTCTACCTATAAACATAAAGTTTAAAACATGAAATAGCCAAGTTTAAACATTTTGACTATCATGGATTGTGGCATGAGTAATAAGCTGCACACAATCATTTATTATGCATAAAAGTAAATAGTAGTGGCATTTTGATTTGCTCACTTTCATGGTCTCTTTTTGTCTTTTGGGGTTCATATCATTTCATTTTTTTTTTACCTTTTCTTATTCTTTTGTCCTTTGATTATTCTTTTAGGACATACTCTCTTTACATTTTTTAATTTTTTTAATATGGAAAACATTTGCAGAAAGCAAAGGTATGTACAATATTACAAGGCTTAACCTTAGTCATTCAAAATTATGACTCCTATTGGTATAGGAACCTAACAGGTGGTTCGTGACAAATAGTTTGTAGTAGTTGAAGTTGGATTGGAGATTTGGGAATTTGCAGGAGGTTTCCTTACCTCGAGGCCAAAATTTTAGTACTATTTTGCAGGGTTAGGAAAATAGGGATTTGAAGGGTTGAATTTCTTCTATTTGGACAATGTGCATAGTAGGATGACTAGGGCTTGCACAAAGGTAGAGTAAGACCCATTTTTGGAGGAGTTAGGAGCTGGAGAAATAAGGTTATTTTCGGGGAAGATTGGCAAGGAGTTGGGTAAGATTTGGAGCAGAGATTTGTAGCGTTGTTTCTAAAGTGTGCACAACAAGCTTGGGAAGACCATTCACACATTTTGAGGGCTTTTAGGTTAGCTATAATTAGCCCAAAGTATTTCTGGGTTTTTGTGTGTTTAGTGTGTAGAGGTAGGAGCTATTTTTGCAAAAAACACTGAGTAGTCTTTAGGGTAAAAATCTCAGTTTCATCATCTAGCCAATAGCAAAATTTCTGGATAGTGTGAGTTACTAGTTTGGGCCATTTCTAATACTTGGGTCTTCACATTTTCAGCTGGGTTTTGCATTTCTTTCAAGAGCAAGGCCAGGTTCCTTCATTCTAACTCTATTGTACCCAATTTCTAGTGATATTAATAAAATGGCTCAACTTTCTTGCCTAGTTTATTTTTTTTACTGATTGTGCTTGCATGTTTGAAAATTTTATTGTTGTAGATTAGTTCATGTTCTTGATATTTACTGTTATTTCCTAGTTGGAATATTATAGTGGTATCAGAGCATGTTCTTGAAAAACTGTGGGAATATGAGCAAGTGATGCCAACCGAATATAGAGTGATAGTATTCCAAAGAGGTAGAGGTCTTGGCAGGAGAGGTCATGGTAGAGGAGAAGATTTTGACCGCTTTTCAGACATTGATATTGAGCATGCTAAGGAGCATGAAGCTTGGGATAGAGAACACGTGGAGAACCAAGAAAACAATGAGAAACCTTTATAGGGTGGTCAAGGATAGGTTCTACAGGAGTTAGTGAGGTAGAATAGAGCCATGATAGAGATGCTACAACAAATGATGGGAATGCAAACATAAAATCAGTAGGGTTAGATCAAAAATAGAGAAGGGGGATTCCCAGACCAAAGAAGGAAGCCATGCACATACACACACATCTCAGCAGAACAACACCCATAAGTATGGCCAGACTAGTCGTCTTCCATGCCTCATTTTCTGGATGAACCCGAGAGGGTGAAAGAGTCAGACACCTTTGCAAATTTGATGAGGTCTTTCGCAAATGGGATTTATGAGTATGATGCATTGGACCCTAGGATCAAGAGGGTTTTATCCTTTGGAGACCTTTTTCATCTGTAGGAGAACCACAGATCAAGACCAAGAACATCATACAAAGGGGGTAAAAATAATCAAAACCAGGATAGACGAAAGTTGGCAGGGAATATTACACTCCCGAATTTTGATGGGTCATCTAGGAGTTTAGCTAGGCCTCTGATACAGAAGCTAGACACCTACATGATTTGAACCCCATATGAGAGACATATTTTATTAGGTTTTCCACTCTACACTTGCACAAATATGCACAAGAGTTGTGGTACCATAGATTGGTTATATTAGAGCATGCCACCATCACATCCTACACTATGTTCACGAGGAGACTCATAGAGAGATTTGACCAAAAGGACTCAGAGCTACACTTCCGGGAGATGCCTAACTTAAGATGGACAAGAAGTGTTGAGGGATATATGGTAGAGTTCCAAAGTCTAGCTATGATGGTTTATGATATTTCAAAGTCAAGGATGATCATGTTATCGATTGAGGGGTTGGTAGAACCATTATTTGGTTCCGCAAAGGCTTACATGCCTGTATCTTTATAGGATGCCATTAACTGAACCAGGTACACGCTTGATGCGGTTCCTAAGGGTAGAGCATCAATTCCTTCTAGACATGCCTTTCCTTAGAAAGGTAAGGACATTAGACCTCCTCAAAAGGAGTGGACCGAACATGAACAACTAAATGATGAGATCAGGAGAGACCTACGAGGGAGGAAGTTGTGCTTCACATGGCAAGAGTTGTGGGCACTAGGACACCAATGTACCAAGGTCTATGCCCATTACATAGAAGTCTTCTCAAACAACGAGCCAGAGGATGAGGCCAAGCTTGAGGTAGGCAAGGGAGAGGGTGAGCCACTGGGGATGGGAGGAGGCCCAACTTTTTATGTTCCCATGGGAAGTGTCATTGCCTCGCTTACTAGAGTATCAAAGTACTTGACATTGTAGATTAGAGGCACGGTACAGGGAGATCATGTGTCAATGTTAGTTGATAGTAGGGCTACCCACAATTTTATTGATGTGTATATGGTGGAAAGGAGAGGGATACCCACCCAGAATTTTGAGGGTTTTCATTGCTAATGCCCAAGAACTAGACTATGCAATGTACTAGGTATCCCCCAGGATGACTATGACTATGGGGACCTATTCTGTGACAGACCATTGCTTTGTATTTAACATGTCAGACACCAATGTGATCATGGGTTTCCAGTGGTGTACTCCCATGAGCGTGTTACTGCAGATTGGATGGAAATAGAGATATAGTTTATGGGGGCAGATGGGAAGCTAGTCATGTTGAGGGTCATGCATTCAAATATGCCATAAATAGTATAAACTAACTGGATGGAGGCTGATCTATGACATGGAGACATATCATGGGTAATGGAGCTCAGGATTTCAGAGGTAGGGGATTAGGCATGACAACGACACATGTATATTTTAGCACTACTAGAGAAGAAATAAGCAATATTTAAGGATATTCCTCTAGGTCATTCACTAGATTGGGGGTTTGAGCATACGATTGAGCTAGAGGAGGGGGTACATGCAGTCATTACTACTCCCTACAAACATCCCAAAGGTTACCTGGATGAGATTGAGTGGGATATACATGAGTTATTGGCTTTGGGACATATCAGGTGAAGTTCTAGTCCCTTTGCTTCTTCAATAGTGGTGGTGAAGAAGAAGGATGGGACCCTTCACATGCGCATAGATTATCGGGCCCTAAAAAAGAGGAAATTGAAGAATTGATACCCCATACTGCGCATAAATGATTTGATGGACGAGCTTAGAAGAGCCAAATACTTCTCTAAGATAGAATTGTGTTTAAGGTATCATTAGATTCAGGTGAGGGAGTAGGACATCCCAAATACAACGTTTAGGTGCCACTATAGACACTTTTGAGTTCCTAGTTATTCCCTTCATGCTAACCAATGTTCCAATCCCAAGGAGGACATCTTGAGACATGTTCAATAGTGCAGTAATTGTTAGAGGAACAAGGGAGAGCAAACACATATGTTCGAGTTGCTTTAGCCAATCCCCATTCCTGAGATCAAGTGGGAGAGAATTTCTATGTATTTCATCACAGGACTTCTAGTCGTCCATGGGTGTGATTGAATTTATGTGGTAATGGACAGATTGACCAAATTTGCCCACTTTTTTTTTTATTCCAACCAAATACTCAGATTGATAGGTGGCTGAGCTATTCTTCAAAGAGGTGTTCAAGTTGCATGGTCTTCCCAAGACAGGGATAGTATCATTATACAGGGATAGTAGGTTCATAGGAGATTTTTGGCAGGAGATTTTCCATTGATGGTGACCAATATCACAAGTAATACTAGTTACCATCCCCATATTAACCGTCAAAGGAAGATTGTGAACAAGTGGTTGAAGGGTTACTTGAGAAACTATGTGATAGGACAACAATGTGTGTGGGTGTGAAGTGGTTGCATCTCGGGGAGTACTTCTACAACACTACCTACCTTATGTCCATTATTATGTCACCTTTCCATGTTCCTTATGGTTATTATGCTTTGTCTTTTGCTAACATGGTTTTTAGACATAGCCGAGCCCCAGGGGCCAAAGAATGGATATAAGAGAGTTAAGAGATCCTTAGGGCTCCCAAGGATAACTTATAGATTTCTCAAAACTAGCAGATGATGTATGTAGAAAGGCACAAAGTTAAGAGGCATTTTGAGGTTGGGGACTTGGTCTTCTTACAGCTCCAACCGTACATGTAGTCTACACTCAAGCAGAAGCGGGACGAGAAGCTTAAGCCTCACTTCTATGGGTCACGTAGAGTGATTAGGGGTGTAGGGGAAGTAGCGTATGAGTTGTAGTTTCCACTAGGGAGCAAGGTGCACAATGTGTTCCATATGTCGTTCCTGAAAAAGGCCTTGGGACAATAGGTTACAACTACCACAAAATTACCACCATTGGATTATGAGGGGAACTTGGTATTGGTTCTAGAGGTTATTTTAAAGGTGAGAGAAAGGAAGCTCACAAACAAAGTCATTAGGGAGTTCCTTTTTAGATGGACAGACTTGCTAGAGGAGGATGTCAAATGAGAGGGTGAACATGTATTTTAACATTTGGAATTGTAGTTGCTTGAGGATAAGCAAATTTTTGCGGGGAGGACTATGATATCCCAAACTAAATAAATTTTACTAAGTATTCTTCCATTTTTGCAATTTTGACATTAGGAGAGAATTTTGATGATCGAAGACTTAGGGAAAGTGGGTTGAGTAGACCCAACTTAATTTTTGGAGGCTAGGAGGCTATGCACATTAGGAATAAAGGAAAAAATAATTTGTTGGTGGAATGTGGGGTCCACGAGGAGGGATTTCAAACCTCCTAGACAATTTGCACTGGAGGAAAGAGGAGAGAGAAAAAGAAGGTGCAAGTTGGTGGAAGTTGGGGCCCACCAAGGGAGAGAGGACCAACATTTAGAAATATCACATGGAGGCCTTCATTTGACATATTTTTCTTTCATACTATAGAAATCGAACTCTCTTGGAGTTGTTGATCACAAGAAGAGGAGTGCTACTTAGCACAAGAATTCCAAATGGAAATTCCACCCCCATTTCAGAGAACTTCGAGTGTATCCTTAGTGAGGGAATTGGTGAGTACAATTCAGGGCTTCTATTGAGCTTTATTGTTAGATTTTACCTAGTTCTGCACTCTCCTTAGGCACAGAGGCAATTCGTGGCACATAGTTTGCAACAATTTTTATTTGGATTGGAGATTCGGGTATTTGAAGGAGCTTTCCTTACATTAATGCCAAAAGTTTAGAACCATTTGCAGGGATGGAAAAACATGGATTTGGAAGGTCGATTTTGTTCTATTTGGATAATGTGCAAAGTAGGTTGAGTAGGGCTTGCATAAAGGTAGAGAAAGACCCATTTTTAGAGGAGTTAGGAGCTAGAGAAATAAGGCTATTTCCAAGGAAGATTTGTAGGGAGTTAGGTAGATTTTCGAAGGATTTTTGGAGCACATATTTGTAGTGTTGTTTCTAAATTGCGCATAACTAGCGTGGGAAGACCATTCACACTTTTTGAGGGCTTCCTAGTTAGCTGGATTTAGCCCAAAGTATTTATGGGTTTTTGTGGGTTTGGTGTGCATGAGATAGAGCTATTTTTGCAGATTTTTTTGAGTTGTCTTTGGGGCAAAAATCTTAGTTTCATCATCCAGTCAGTAGTATAATTTCTGGGTAGTGCAAGTTACTAGTTTGGGTCATTTCCAACACTTGGGTCTTCACGTTTTCAATTGGGTTTTGCATTGCTCACATCAACAAACCCAGGTTCCTTGGTTCTAACTCTATTTTACCTTGTTTCTAGTGATATTAATAAAATGACTCAACTTTATTGCCCATTTTATTTGGTTTTGCTGATTTTGCATGCATGTTTGAAAATTTCATTGTTGTAGCTTAGTTCATGTTCTTGATATTTAGTAAATTGACTTAGCTTTCTTGCATAGTAACCAATTTATTTGGTTTACTGATTGTGCATGCATGTTTAAATTTTGTATTGTTGTAGCTTAGTTCATGTTCTTGATATTTACTATTATTACCTAACTGGATTATTACACTTTCTGTGAGGGTCTTTGAAAACTTATCGCTAAGCTTGAATCCAAATTTCCCTTTAAAAGCATTAGTGCCTTGTAGAAGAATGGAACTATCCTTTAGGTTAATGTCAATAGGGATTTGTTTCAACAACTTATCAAATATTTCATCAAGATCCCTTACAATTTCGTTATCTATCTTCTTCACCTCATTGAATTGTGTGAACAATGGCATACCATCTTTCTTAGTTTCCCACCTTTTCATAGAAACATCATGGAATATTTTTTAGGATTAAATAGTTTTATTAAGGAGACTATTATCTCATGTTCTCGTTGATTTTTGGTGTTTGGTTCATCATAGTTGCATCAACCACCCTAGATGGTATCTTCATACTACTAGCAGCTTGGGGTGGTATTTGGAAAGCATTTGCATCTAGTCTCTTGATCCACCAACCATTATGCCCATCAAAGTTCCCTGGTTCGACATGATGTTTCCTAATACCAAGAGTGAAGTTGTTCAAGGGCTTAGATGTGTGCTGAGATCTCAACCTCTAGGGATTGAGAGCTCACCATCCAGCTGGTCCATGAAGAAATAACCCAAGAAGAATAAGATATGGATGGAAAGAGATGCAAACTTACAAATTTGGATGTCTTAATAGAGGTGGCAGATTGAGTCCCTGAAATAGGGAAAACTATGTGAAATTACCTTAATTGCAGCAACTGGAATTTATTCTTCTATCTATGCAGATTATTTATATTTAGAAATTAATCAAGGCAAATAATGAATAAAATTACTACCACAATTTTCACAAATAATAACAAGAACTGAGAAATAATTCACATACACAAATAATTAACACTAGTATTTTTAGATAAATTGTCCCTGGAAAAACCCTAGTGTGGGAAACCTAGTTCTAAATATGAGGGTTTTATTACTATTCTTCAACAAAAATTGATAATTACAATCTGGTTGCCTATCATTAGAAAATATCTAGAAATTATTTTTATCTTCACAAAAGTAATCTGGAAACTATAAAGTATCCCTTTGTAGATGTACTCGGCCTCTCAGTGCAATTTAGACTCCTCCCAACAAATCACACTGGCTCTACAACTCACACTAGCAACTCGAGTAATTTGCAATTCCTCTGGGAAAATTATTCAGCAAGTAATCAGCCTCCAACAACTTGTCTAACTAACTTGCACTACCTCCGAGTGTTAGCCTTGTCAATTGGAAATTGAAACGAGCCTCCCACTAGCTAACTAGCTATTCGCATTGCTAAAATCAACCTATTCTTTTGCTAATGAAATCGACCTCTTTCCTTTCACTGGAAATTGGAAATCACTGAAAAAATTCCTTTAGAAATTTTTTCCCCACTCTTCTTTGTTGAAACCTTTTTTCCAGTGTCTCCCTCTCTCAAAACTGCACCCTTGCTATCTCTACAATTGGGTCATTTGAATTCCTTATGATGTATCCAACTAGCCCATTGATTTGCTCTTATAATCTCTTGTTTATGGATCAACGCACATGATCTAATCATAATCGATTGATAAGATCATCTTGAATCAAGTGAATTTTACAAAAGTATCTAGAGAAAAATCGATTTACCTCAATTAATTTGACTTAATTAACTAATTTTCCTAAGTTAGACTTAGGAAAATATTTAATAATTGGCTAATTAATCTAATTAAGGCATTTTTTTTTAGAAATGTTTCCTAGGTCTTGGAGATAATTATCCTCCTGTATTCCTTAGCCTCTTAGACACTAATAGAGACTTGAACACTTGTCTGAGCTACTAAAAAAAATTAACACTCCCTCTTAGCAAGGAAGGTGTTATCCACTATTCCCAACTTGTCCCTAAATTAGACAAACTTTTCCTTACCTAAGGCTTTCGTGAGAATATCTGCAAGTTGTTGATTTGTGTGAACATGCTATAGCTGAACTGATCCACGGTGTACACAATCTATGATGAAGTGGTATTTGATTTTGATATGCTTCGACCTATCATGAAACACTAGATTCTCATATAGCCAGATGCAACTTTGATTATCACAGTAGATACTAGTCGAATTCAACTGCTAACCAAAATGTCCCACTAGTAGCTTCTGAACCCAATAGCTTCACTGTCATGTCGCCATTTTTATTTTCCTCTATAGTACAACCAGGATGGGTTTCCAAATTATGTGATGGCCAGGCTACATGAGCATGATTACATCATTAGGGGTCTCAGGGGAGTTTTGAGGATTTGTTATGGGATCTGATGGCATTCGGTTGGCATATTCCATCATTTTCATAGTTTTCCTTTCATTACGTTGCAGTCTGACAACTTTCAAAAAATAGCATTATTATGGGGCCTAAATTAATTAATTATTCTTGAGGTGTCATTTCAGGAAGATTATTTGATGGAACACCTTAGTGTAATAGCTCGTTGGAACCTAAACAAGAAGATATACATGATGGGATGTTGAGAAGTGAATTCCAGTGGTTGGAGAGAGAATGGTGGGAGATTTACCATTTTCATTAATTAAAAAATGTCTCTAATTAGTCATTTAATTAAGGGAAAATAATTGATTGGAGGAAAAGGCCCAAAAGTGACATAAGTGAGATAAAATAAAATTAAAAAGGCACTTAAGATAAAGCCAATGGAAGAGCTTTTAGAATAATAATAAAAAATAAAAAATAAGATGGTTCTAAATGCTTGGAGATCTAGCCACCTGATCTATAAAAGAGGAGGAGGAGGTCATTGAGATACATCTTGGTTTGAGGATTTGTCTTTGGTGTGGAGTGGATAATCCAATTCTCTACCTTAGTAGCTCTAGGATGAAACCCTCGGTCAATTTAGTGAGAGTGGGCGAGAACCCATCTCTTCCCTTGGTGGATCCATTTAGGATTCACAGGTTGTACTCGTAAGTTGCAGTTATTATGGGAGGCCAACATCAATTTGTAGCAGAATATTTGGAGGTCTTATAGGCTATTGTCTGAACTATTGGGTTAGCATGTAAGTCTGCTTTTATATTATGATAAATAAAGATGAGATTTCCTGCATGTGTTTATTTCCTATTATGAGATTGCAGTTTATATAATTATAGTTTGTCGTCGATTTTGTGGATTAATTTGTGAAATATGTTTATGAAATTTGTGACATTAATTTTTGAAGCAATTTTCTTCAAATTTATAATTTGGAACATTACAGTGGTATCATATCTAGTTTCCCTACCAACCTAAGGATTTATTTGCAAATCGGTTTGAGCTAAGTTCGTAGGTTATTTTTTAAAAGACGAAGATGATATTAATTTTCAAGAACAAATCCTTTCTGGGCCAAGCGTAAGGATTCATCTCCGAAGACCAAATTGTTGCCAGGACAAAGGCTTAGGTTCAAAAATTTATGGTTGCTTAATTGAGGTTGTGTTATCCTAGTTGTGGGCCAATTTTATCTCTCAAAAGTGGTCGAGATTAATCTATGCCTAGTGCCAAACTTATTTCCTTCCCTAGTGCATTATTGGAGAATGTATTGAGTATCCAGTCAACAGTCAATTGAAGTGGTAATACACCGATCCAGACCAAAGACTGAATCTGGGGTAATTCAAGTCAAGGGATGACTCGTATTGGGAGAAATTCTATCTGTGGTCCACACTTTGAATGTGTTGGGATCTTAACAAAGAAGATGAAATCCACTAAGCTGCAACCCACGAACGAATTTAAGATAATGTGTAGGTTTGTAGAAAAACATTGACGTCGCTAGTGGGTTAATTGTTGAATGGGTAGCTTGATTGTGTATGAGTTATAGGATGACATGGTTTAATAAATCACGTTCCAGTGCTAGCAGGATGTATGCACTTCAAAACATAGATCAAGAGTTGATTTATCATGATCGACACCCCTGCAGAAAAATGGTTAGTCGTTCAGTGGGAGAAGGGACAAATCACTGGCATAGGTCAAAATTTATGATGTTGTAATTTTCCATGCATTGTCATTGATATGTAACCGTTGATCCAAGAGCTAGAATCCAAGGTGGAGCGGGTAGTTCCAATGACTGAATAAGCGATATTTCATTGTATGAGGCCGAATTTGTTGTTGCATTCTCTATGATTTTGTATTGAACGTAGAAAAGTTATGTGCTCAAGCATGAATCACCCCTGGTTTAGAAGTAGTTTGGATTGATCATAAGTTTCAATAGAGCTACAACGCAAGCTTGCATTTAAATCTAGGAGCGGATGCTTGTGATGACTAGGGACTAAGTCAATTAATTGATGTAAGACCATAATTGTTGCTATGGTAGCCGCTTTATCAAAGATGTATCACTGTCTATAATAGGATCGGAGTCACTTTTAAGATTGATCAGAGCTCGTGGGCATTATTTGAACCAGTTGTCACATTAACATAGGGCCAGTTGATATGCACGAATCTCTCTACTCATTGTGGACCGATATATAAATTTCGGGGTGATAAGGGGTGTTGAGCCACAGGTAACAAGGGATTGTGCAATAGATTGTGAAAGAAATATGATTGAAGCAATGCATGTTGAGGAAATATGTAGCTATAAAATTAGCTTGGACATGCAAAGCACCAAGTATTGGGGACTTTCACACACTAGTGAGATATCATGAGTCGAAGGGAACACACGACTAGAGTATATTATTAAGAATCTGAGTCATTGAATGATTCTAAGTACAGAGACCTGCACATGCAACTTCCCTGTTGTTATACACCAATGAACA
Source organism: Pinus tabuliformis (assembly GCA_031772625.1). Classification (NCBI taxonomy): domain Eukaryota; kingdom Viridiplantae; phylum Streptophyta; class Pinopsida; order Pinales; family Pinaceae; genus Pinus; species Pinus tabuliformis. Next base: position 520,707,876 of record CM062819.1, read on the forward strand.
ACCAATCTTTGGAAGAAAAATTCCAAACCTTGAACAAGAAGTCCGATCTGTTGCAACAATCTAGGGAAATTTCACTAAGTGCTATCTCAAGTCTATAAATTTCCTATGAAGAATTTCCATACAATAAAGGTATTGGGTTTGAGACATTCTTTAACTACTGATCTTGTTACAAATTTTTTTTTATAACAATGGAATTATGACAAAATTATTATGTTTTAAAACCCTTGAAGTTTCTTTTCATATTGATTAGAGGGTGTCACCTATAACAATATCCTTCCTTAAAATCTGAAGCAGATTAGTATTGTTTGGAGGTGTCTTGCATTGCTATAACTTTCATGTATTTATATATTGTTATTGTTAACCAACCTTGTACTTGTTTCTAAATATCGCTGAATGAGAAAGCCTATTTTTAAGAATAGAGATTGGTGGAGACTGTGGTATTTGGTTGAGCAACGAATGTGTTGTTTTGATGCTGCCATTGAGGTATAGTTGCAGGAGGGTTTGGACTGTTTATGAGTCTTGTATTGTCATGGAATCATTATAGATTTGCATGAGCCTTGTCGTGAGGCATTGGGAAAAATATTGTAATGTACAGGGTGCATTTTTTTTGTGATTTCGGTGGAAGTCATGCATAAAAAAACTTGATGTTATTCGACTAAACGTGGATAATACCTTCATAAAATCACTTAATAAACTAGTAGCAACCATCAAAAAATCATTTTCCAAGAGGATACTTACTTTGCTACAGCAAAAGCAGCCACAAAAAGAACACAAGTTGGGATACAAAATCTATGCACTTGGGACAAATTTGAGATTCATGGGGGTTACAACAAAATCCCTTCTCAAACTAAAAGAACTTTCTTCACTCCTCTCCAAGGTACATCATTGGTAGAAGCTTGATTCAGGATCTAAAACCAACCATGCTTGCTCTCATACAACACAAATTTTTGGGCATCCTTGTGCAAGGGTCAAACTTCCAGTTACCTCTTGTCTTAGTAGTGTCATGATGTTGACTGCACCTATAACTACTTACAATGATGACATTATGAGGAGAGTCTTCATATTGATAGTGGATACCTTTCAAGCTTTGGATAATAGTGAGGGCCCTACCTTTGGGACGAGGTTAGAGATTCTAGAAGTCATGGCCTTGGTTAGATTTCATGACCTCATGTTTGAGTTGGAGTGTAATGAATTAATCTTGTAGATGTTCCAATACTTCTTCAACATTAGGAAACATCATCCTGGCACAGTAATAACACCCCTGTAGTACATTTTTTCCTTATGTATGGGAGGCCACGATGCCATTTGCAGGAGGTTGGAGTGTATATTGTTGGCCATTTGGAGGAGAGAACAATTGGTCTCACCTACTACTTATGAACTAGTTGAAAGGTTGGTTAAGAAAAGCATTAATCTATTCAGGAGACAATTGACCCAAGAGGAGTTGCGGAGGATTGGTGGTGACCAACCATGCAACAAGAATGAGCTGAGGAGGAAGGATCTTTGCTTCATTTGCAAGGAACCTTGGGGACTTGACCACTCTGCTTGAGTGACACGGATGAGATGGTAGCAGTAGAGTTGGAGTAAGTTCCTTCTAACATTAAGGATGCGGATTCTTCTTTGGGTGAGTCCTTTGTTCATTTGAGGATGCCTCTAAGGAGCATGAGCAGTCATGGGGAGTGGTCAACAACAACTCAGATATGCAACCATGTTTGGTAAAGGAGATTGAAGAGCAGCAGATTGTTCCCATTCAGCATGAGCAACACATAGTGGAGCCTAGTGTGAATTATGGGCCATCTTTGGAGAGTCAGCTAGTGGCTCATGTTGAGCCCATGATAGAGGAGGATGAGCGGCCATATTTTGGACCAACCATTGACGAGGGGAAAATAGATGTACAGATAGCCAGCAGGGTGGTAGAATTTGTAGATACTTGTCCTTAGGAGGTGTTAGAGCATGATATGATAGTTTTGCAAGAGGTTGGTATACTGGAGGAGCATGGAGATTTTAGTCAGATGAGGGAGGATATTTTGGATGAGCCGAGGAGAAAAAATATTTTCTTCATTTTCAAGGAACCTTGCGGACTTGACCACTCATGCTTGAGTGACACAAAGGATGGAAGAGGTAGAGTAGGAGGAGTTTCCTTTTAACATTCAGGGTGAGGATTCTTCTTTGGGTGAGTCATTGGGTTCATTTGAGGATTCCTATGGGGGGCATGAGCAATCCCAGGAAGTGGTCAACAACAACTCAGAGATGCAACCATTAAATGATCTTTTTTCTCACATTTATCTACGAATTTTGTTATATTATGCTTAGTGTGAGAAGTAAAATATGTGTTGATATGCCATGTGGCCTAATGTGTGTTAAATGCAAGAATTGGAGCAATTTTGAGATAATTGGAGTGAAAAATCTTGGAGTAAACAACAAGGATAGATTCTAGGAGGTTTTCCACCTCCTTAACTCCTCAAATCAGAAAAATATCACCACTCTATCTCTCATCAACTGGAGTTCATTAGCAGTCGAGCTAGTGCAAGTTAAGGAAGATTTAGATCCACCTATTCTCCAGTTAGGGAGACAAACATCCCTATTTTCTAGTGATCTATTGGTAGCTACCCTTTTGTATAAATAAACATGATAAGGAACTCATTAGGATTCAAAGTTTTATTGTACCTAAGAGGCCATTGAGCTAAAGCACTTGTGAATGTTATTTTGATGATGTATTTGACATTTTTGGAATGATAATGAGAAGTTTTATCTTGATCCATCACTAAGTTAGTTCAGAGGGCTGAAGCTCTTAGGTTTGGGCAAAACCCTAATAGCCTAGGTCCCTCTTGTGTATTTCTATTTCTCTTAGCCTAGAATGTTGATTAGTTGTTGTAGTTCAATAGAGTTTATTTATATTTCTTTTAGCCTAGAATGTTGATTAGTTGCTACAATTCAGTAGAGTATAATTCCTCAAAACGTCTGTGACTATGATCCCTATCTCACCTCTCTCATGGGAGCATGATTAGAGGACTCCACCATCACAGCCCAAAAACAGTGTGTGATTTCTTGTCTATGATTTCTTGGAAAAGTTTACATTTGGTATCTTGCTTCACATGTGATTGTTGTAGCTTAGAAGGTAATTCATTGCATAGATCAAGTTCTTAGCATTAGTTAGATAGTTTGTTTATGATTTCTTGGAAAGGTTTACATTTGGTATCTTTCTTCACATATGATTGTTGTAGCTTAGGAAGTAGTTCATTTCATAGATCAAGTTCTTAGCATTAGTTAGATAGTTTCCAAATTCAATTCATCTTTTCCACCATTAACTGTAATATTTTTCAAATGAAAAGAGGAACATGTGCATGTGATGTTGCAGGGTTGTTGGATCTGCAGGCAAGAAATATTTTCACCAACTCCACCTAGGACTTCTCCACTCTCTTCTGATGACCATGTTCTTGATCTCTATTTTTTAGTCACCGTAAGCAACCCTCTTAGCCTAAATATAAACTTCCTGAAGTGCTGGGCTTGGCTAGGGGTGTTGGTCACCTTCCCTACATTCCCCAAAACCTTCATTCATCTTTCCATCACTTCATCCCATCATCCTTACCCTCCAAACCCTCTCGGCCAACTTCTTGTAGAATTTCAGGATTTCTTGTAGCATTACAGGAATCCTGTAGCAACATCTTGTAGCACACCTGTAGCAGCCTGTGTTGACCCAAATTTGACCTACAATGTTAGCATAGCTTAGTTTAGGAGTAGGTTGACCCATTAGCTTGGATTCCATGACCAGAAGTACCATCTAGGCCATTCCCTTCACTCCTTTTCCTTTCCTGCAAGAGTGAATAACATTAGTTGTTTCATTTCGAATTTGGAAATTAGGATCTTACTTAATCTGCAAGTGTGAAATAGATAAATAATGCATGCATTCTTGAGAAATTGGTAGTATGATCTTTTGTTTTCAAGAAAACCTAATAGCCAGATGATTGATTGCAAATTAGAGTAGTTTCCTTTCTACAGTTAGCATAATTATTGTGTTTTTCATGAATGGAATCATTATCATTTACATGTTGACAACATTTACAAGTTAGAGTTAAAAAGCATTTACTTTCTTTGCACTAGGACTAGATTTTACATTTTTCTTTCATTAGTTAATCTCCTTTAAGTTCAGTAGAGGAATGATCTTGGCACCCTACTGATCAAGTGACCTAGTTAAGGGTGGCATGAGTAGAATTCATCTACTGTGTATATAGCATTGTCATCTCGAAGTTTGTACGAACCTTGGGTTGATAAGTAAATTTGAAGAGCTTCTGGAAGTTGCAACACTCTCGGTGCAATACTAGGGCTCACCACTTTTTGGTGCTGTTGTCGGGGAGGTGTCTAGGTAGATGTTATTTCTACTTTTCTTTATGTTTTGCATTCAGTTTTGAAAAATCATATAAAAAGGAAAAAAAATTATTTCATGCCTCGTAGGAGTAGAGACACTCTAGGAATATTCTTTCCAAATACCCCCACACCATCAAACAATCAACCTTCACTCTTCTTCGGTGACTGTCAACTTCCCTCTCTGACTACAGGGGAGTTAGAAGAACCCTTACGTGAATAACCGGGGATATTTGAAGAACCTATTGGGGAAGAGGAAGAATCCATTCCACATACCCACACCATGGCTGAAAATAGGATGAGGAGGTTTCTCCCACCAAAGAAACTAATGGAGATGCTAGGAAGAAGAATATAAGCCCTTATGCCCTTCCTCACTTCCATGGATTAACCTCAAATGACCCTGATACTTTCATGTTTGAGTTTGTTGTTGTTTGTAGGACTTATGACTATACCTTTGATGATCAGAAGTTGAAGTTGTTCCCATCCACCCTTAAGGATGAAAACTTGCGCTGGTTCATGGGTCTACCTAGGGATAACATCACTACTTGGGCTCAAATGCAACAATCCTTTCACAACAAGTACATGAACTATTGTAGGTCCAAAGACACTAAAGAGAAAATATTTAGAATGACTCTTGGACTTGATGAATCCCTAGAATAATATGAGGAAATATTTGAGCTCAGTTATAGGAGGGCCATATGGATCCTTGATCATGAATCACTCAAGTTAGTCCTTCTCAGAGGAATCAGGGAGGACATACTAGAAACCCTCAAATGTTGTCTGGGGGAGACATCTATCAACTACCCTATGAATACATCAAGACAATATTAAAAAACCATTCTAGGGCTGCTAGGAAGAATGGTAGGGATAATCAAGCTTTGGTAAGTTCCTCTCCCTCCATAACATCCATCAAGAGTGAAATTGGGAACATCTTGGAGGACTTTAAAAGTGAAATGTTGCATACCTTTTCTCTGCAAATGGATACCATGTAGATCAAGAGGATACAAGAGGAAGCAGAGAGGGCCTTAGGTACCTTTTTCCCTAAATTCACTAGAAGGCATGCCAGAAATGAATGTCCATTAAATGTTATAGAGGTCTTCTTAGCCTATGAGGAAAAACATGCCATAGATAAGTTTCCTTATTTGCATGGATTGAAAGTTGTATACCAAGTGGCAGAAGGTGAGGCTGAACAGCTATGTTTCATCAATCTAGGGAGGCCTCAAGGCCCTCAGCCATACCAGCAGGGCATGTAAGGTGCATCCCACTCTTATTACCATCCCAACTAGAATGTTCCCATGCCACCTTGGTACTCTTCCACTCATCCATCATGGTCCACACCTTCTCCTTGCCCTTATGCACCTCAGTATTCTCCCCAACCTCTCAATAAAAAATTTCATCCATTTGCTTCTACATATCCTCAGTGGAATAACCCATCACAAGGGTGGAGGCCTCAACTCAAACAACCTCTTGCTTTACTGCCTCCACCTCCATCTTAACCAAAATGCATTCATCCTGCTACACCCAAGAAACCTCAGATGTCTTCTCAACCCAATCCGAACCCGAACAACAAGAAAGCACAACAGGTCTATAATGGAGAGACATATTACCTTGCCTATGCTATGGAGATTCAAGAAATCAACCTCAGGTCTGGAAGAGTGCTCCCAGATAACCAAACTCCATCTCCACCTGAGGATCTTGAAGAGGAAAATGAAGAGAGTAACCCTCAAGTAAATCCATCTCCTTTTCCTGAGAGATTGATCCATCCTAACTAGCACATCCCATAAGAGACTCAACTTTTGGGAGAATTGAAGAACCTGTGTGTTAAAATTCCACTCCTCCAAGCTATCAAGGATGTTCCCATCTACAATAAGCTTATAAAAGATAAGTTCTTCAAAAATATTGGGATGAGAAAGAAAGACACCCATAATATCAATGTTAATGGTCAATTATCTGATCTAATGTTGGGGAGAGAGATTTTCCCAAACTATCTAGATCCTAGAAATCATGTGGTAGATGTGCACATTGATGGAATCATTGTCCCTCACAACTTGATTGATCTTAGGGTTTCCATGAATGTGATGACTAAAGAAACCATGCTCAAGCTAAACCTCCAAGGATCCTTGAGAAAGACCACCACAATGCTGCAACTTGCAAATAGGTCCACAGTGGCTCCTAAGGGAGTTCTTGAGGATGTAATGGTATCTATTGACTCCTGGGAGTATCCTACTGACTTCCTAGTTCTCCAGCCCAAGAAAAAATTCAACGGTTATCCTCTCATCCTTGGAAGACCATGGCTAGCCACTGTTGATGCTTACATAAGTTGTAGAGCTGGGAACATGACCATTAAGAATGGGAATTTGTCCAAATAGTTGGTATTATACCCTCTTGGTTAACCATCCATTGAGTATTACTTACCCTTATGGTTTGAAGACGAGGAGGACGATGAAGTGTATCATACAAAATCCCATCCAATCTGTACCCTAGATTTTGTTATAGGAGGGGGGAAACCTGATGAAGATGACCTCATTGACCAAATGAGAACTTATTTTCTCTCTCAGTTCTCTCTCCATTGTTTGTTGACATAGCCAACTACCTAGTTGTTTCAAAATTCCCTCCAAATATGTCATCGAGGGAGAAGAGAAAAATTGTAAGGAAGAGTGCACCTTTCACTTGGATTAGGGGGAATCTCTTCAAGATGGGACTAGATCAAATCTTGAGGAGATGTATCAGGGAAGAGGAAGTCTTTGACATCCTCTCACCCTGTCATGATGGGCCTTGTGGAGGTCACTTTGCTGCCAAGAGGACAACCTTCAAGGCTCTACAAGCTGGCTACTACTAGCCCACTCTCCACCAAGATGAAATAAGATACACCAGCCGATGTGATCTGTGCCAGAGGATGGGTAGACCTACCCCCAGGGATGAAATTCCCTTACAACCTCAAGTGGATTTGGAGCCATTTGGCAAGCGGGGCATGGATTTCATTGGGCCAATTGATCCACCATCAAGTCAGAAAAAGTACATCATTGCGTGCACTGATTATTTGAGAAAGTGGGTGGAGATAAAAGTTGTCAAGGTAGAAACAGAGGAGAAAGTGGCTGAGTTATTAAGGGAGAATGTGTTCTACAAATTTGGGTACCCCAGAGAGATAATCACTGATAAAGGAGCTCAATTCACATCACATCTGATCGAGAATGTGTTAAGGCAACATTATATCAAGCAAATAAATCTACTGCCTATCATCCTCAGGCCAATGGACAAGTAGAGGTCACAAATATGGCATTAGAGGGCATCCTCACCAAGGTTGTGAGCAACAACATAAAGGATTGGTACGATAGATTAGTGGAGGCCACTTGGGACTATAACATAGCTCGGAAAACAAGTACTGGTTTTACCCCTTATCATTTGGTCTATGGAAAGAAATCTTTGCTCTCTATTAATTTTGAGTACAATACTTTAAGAATGGCAACCCAATTGGATTTAGATTTCACCAAAGCACAACATGAGAGGTTACTCCAATTAAATGGCTTGGATGAATTCTGAATGCAGGCCCTCCTAAATACCAAAGTTATCCAATTGCAGAGGAAGGTCTAGCATGATAGGAATATCAGGGACAATTTTTTTCAGGAAGGGAATTGGGCTTTTCTATATGAATCTAGGTTCAAGGACATCAAAGGGAAATTGATGACAATATGGTTAGTTCCATACCTGATAGAGAAATGCCATGACAATGGAGTTGTTCAAATCAGGAACATTGATGAGGAAGGGATTCCCTTTCTTGTCAATGGCTACAGATATAAGGTTTATAGAAAACCTATGTCCAAGGAAGAATTCCTCAGCACCATCAACAAAGAGGTGAATGTGATTGGAAGTGTCATAGATTCCAAGTCATAAAATTCCTAGATACTAATTTTGTTTTTGAAAAAAAAAAAGAGAAAAAAAAAAATATAACAATAAAAGGCCCAGATGAAAACCTTTATGAGGCATATGAGGCCAACTCTTGGATTGAAAACCTCCCTGAGGCAGCCCAAGAGTAAAAAAAAAAGAGAGAAAAAATAAAGATCCCTAGGTGAAAACCTCCCCTGAGGCGCTCAGGGCAGGCATACAGGTTGAAAACCCCTCTTAAGGTAGCTCATGTGTCAAAAAAGAAAACAAAAGAAGAAAAAAAACGAGAATTTCATGACATGGATCCACAACCTGTCTATTAATATTTTTTGTCATTTTGCAGGTTTTAAGGACAATGGTGAATTTTAGAGCTTCGGGTCCAACATCCTCAAGTTTCCATTCACTTCTCCCTCCATCCACTCCATATCCTCCATGCAAACCCCTGTCCTCACCACTCTCCACCATCCTAGTGGCTCAAAAATCCAATTTTGGGCCCTCTCTGGATTGCTAGAGGAAGACTGTAATTGCTACAGGAAGATCCTGCAGCACTACAGGAAGATCCCGAAAATCTACAGGAAAGGGATCCGATTGAGAAAAACAAAAAGCATGACCTGGAAAAATGTAAATGACAGTCTCCCACCTTGATCCACCACCCGTCCATCCTTCAAACATCCATGTTCACAAAAAAGTCAATATCTTTCAAAACTAACCCTAAACTTTGTCTCATCTTGAACATTTCTTGAAAAAAACACAGTGAAAATTTTCTCCATTTCCAAAATCCTACATTACTAAATTAGAGCCCTAACATCATCATCAAATCCCTCTACACTCTTCCTCATCACTCCCCCAAAGTTAAAATACCTTGGAAGAAAAAAAAGGGCCGCTACTAGATTCTCCTATAGCAGTCTATGCAACCACTATAGAAAATCCAGAAGCCTAGTTTTTTTTCCTTTCCATCAAGTTGAAGGGATGATACCATCTCATGAGGCACTTTGCCACTCCAATCAGGACTCTACAACAACAAAATCAACACCTGGGATATCAACAAGGGACCTGCACACATAGCAACACCAACAGTCAAACACATAGAAGCAAAGAAAATATACACAGGAGCAAAAGAATATAGCAAGAGAACTCCTTGAGTAATAGTACAAAGGTCCAGCGCTCCAACATGCACACCCCTGCATCGATCAAACACGAGGTAGGCACATGTATGGCAACCTCTTAGCTCCTCCCTATGTATAAAATAATGAAAAATGTATGAATGTCGAGGTAAGTTATTTTTATAAGCTGGAGGTGGCTAGTTAACTTGGCCACCCTCGGTTAGTGAAAAAAAAGTGAATTATGAGTCATCATGCAACGTGGGAGTGTCACATCAGTCAAGATTAGATAACAGAGAGTGGGGTAACAATCCAAAAGAGGAAAACTCGTGCCTCTGACAAGTCATCACAACGCTCCGATCCCTGGCCAAAAATAACATATAACGTGCTGAGGCTCAAATTCTCTTGCATCTACGCTCATTTCAAAAATAGTTAAGGTAAGGACAAGCCTGGGGATCCATCAAGGAGAGTTGAACCTTACTCTGTCATTTTTACAGGAGGAAGCTACAAGAAGCCTGCAAATGCTATAGGAAGCCCGATAAATTGCTACAGGAAGCCTCCAAGGGTGAAAGAACGTTGCCAAAGCTCAATTTGGTCTCTAATTATCCTTATTCCATGCCATGTGGTTAAAAGTAAATGACCCTTCTGATTCATCTTTCCATAATTTTGATGCTGGTGCACCCTAACTTCTACAAGTCATAACAGTCATTTTGTGGATTGAAAGAATTTTTCTGGATATAGATTAGAGGGAATATACATAATTGTCATCAACTAGATATTCCAACCCTCTGTTCCCATTGAATTACACATCAGAGCTATTACAAGAAGAAACCCTCCTACACTTAGTTGAAAACAAAGGAAAATATGGGAGGGGGATTCAATAGAAGGGAGCCTACAAACACTAAAAGGATTCATCTTCACCCTCTTGTATTAGACATTTTTAGAAGGCATCAATGGTTAGGTTTATTTGATCTAATGAAGGGATATGATGATGACATTACATATGAATTTTCCATGGCCCTAAACTCTCAGACAAGAGTCAGTGCCACCACTGTGGTAAGGGGATTAGCCATTTCCATCAGTCTTGAGCTAATTAGCAGGGTGACAACCCTTCCCCTAGGGATCCAATGGAGGCGAGAAGACAAGAGCAACATTTCCATCTCAAAAATTACTTCTTCATCGTTGATGAGAAACCTATTGAAGATAAAAATAGAGTCAGAATGGAAATCCTACCCTATCCCTGGGATGAGGTGGCATAGCATATCCTCAAGTTCATCTTATGTGAAGGAAGACTGAGTGTAGTCTATGGCTACCATTTCAGATTTCTCCATGAACTAAGGTTTCAAGCAGAATTACCCCTAGCCCAAAGACTCAATGTACCTTATTTCCTCCTATAGTCCATCAAGGACATGAGCCAAAAGGTGAGAGAGGGCAAGCACCAACACCTAGGCCACCATGGCCTCATCAAACTGATAGTGGAAGATGCTTTCAATAAACTAAGGATCCCCATCCTTGGGTCCAAATTCAGGGATGTGGGTAGAGAATCCTTCATTAACACTCAAACCCTCGCACTAGGTTAGACCCCAGCCTCTAGTGCTGGAGGAAGAAAAGGGAAAGAAGAGAAAGAAGAGGCATAAGCAGAAGAGTAAGAAGATGTGGAGGCACACAAAATAGAGGAAGAACCAAAGCAAGAAGAAGAAGAGGAGGAGTAGCAAGAAGAACCAAGCCTTGAGAAAACCACTGCATCTAGAGAAGAAGAGGTATCCCCAGAGCAAACAAGTTTGTCTCTAGGGCCCACTGAAAAAGAGGTAGTTGCCACCTTAGCTACCTTGAGCACACAAATCAAACCCAAAAAGAAAAGGAAAAGGAAAACTCCCCTCTACTTCAAAACCAAGAAAAGCACCAGGATTAAATAAGGGAGGCCTCAAACTCCCACTAAGGCCCCTATTACAATTGAGGAATCCCCAAGTAAAAAAAAGGAGCTAGGACCCACTGAAAGGAAAGTTGAGGAGGTCACCTCTCTTGCATCCATATCAAAGACTCCCATAGCATATGTAAGGAGGCCTACCACTAGATCAACCTCCTCTAAACAACCCAAGGCACCTACCACACTCCAACAAAAAGGAAAAGGTAAGCTACAAGAAAAACAAAGCATTCTATAGGAAAGACAAATCATGCTACATGAAGAACAAAAAATCCTACAGGAAGAGCAGAAGGAACAACATGAAGGTAAAAATGCAACACAATAGTTACAGGAGGGCACATATTCCCAAAGAAAATTTGAAAAGGATTTCTCAGCAAATACAAGAGCCTACTCCACAACCTAGTTTGAGCTCCTATTATAAGTTCATTTAAGGAGGCAGAGTAATCCCACAAAAAGTTGTAGTCCCACTTTTCTTTGAAATTGAAGTAGAAAGAGGAAGGACCCATAGATGGATGAAGATTGCTAAATCCAAGAATATGGAAGATGTGGGCTTCATGGAAGATAAGGTCCTCAAAATGACAAGGATTTAAGTGAGTTAAGGGAAAATGAGTCCACAATGAGAGAACAACTACAGGAAGAAAATAGATGGTCGAGGAAGAAATTGCAAGAGAAGGAAACCCAATTGGCCACAATGGAAAACCTCTCCATGGAGGCACTACAGTGTAGACTACCATCCAAGTCTTATGCACTCTTCCTCAAAGAAGAGTGGATGCAGTTCCAAATCAAGACATTAGCACAACATGGATCCATGCCATTTCAGGATTACAAGCAGTTCATTGAGTTGTGTGACCAAAGTAGCATATAAGACAGAGCCAAATTAGCTAAGTTCTACCTGCACAACCTCACCTTAACTGATATGAATGTTTGGGATCCCAATGCAAAGTTGGGAGACTTGCAGTTGATGGCCCTTGCATCTTGGATGACTAATGAGGAGGCCAAAGTTGAGGAGGTGAAGAAAGCAATGGAAAAGGAAGAAAAAGAACCCCTCTATATGAGGGCAAAGAAGATAATTCTTATGGTTGTAATTAGTACTCATAACATCATCTCCAATGATGCTAAGCTAGAACCTAGATACCTTGCCACTCAAGGGCAGACCATCTCCAATTTTGAGGACACTCTCATGTTGTTAGAGATAGAGAGCCAACAAGCATTTCAAAGAAGATGGAATTCCTTGCCACATAGTCTCCAAATTAGGGAGTATCACTCTCCTGAAAGGTTGAGGAATGTATTCGAAAAAACACCCCTATACAAAAGGGTCATGCAAAAATTAAAGGTCAACTAGATTGGAATCAAGCTCAGTATACCTTTGCTCTTGGGTATACAAGAAGGAAGGAATGAGGAAGAGGAAAGGAAGCAATGGATAGACATAGAAAAGGATGCAGGCTTCTATCCTCAGGAGGGCACACCATCTGCAAAATCTTGGGATGTCATAGAGGCCACTAGGGCCATGAAAGACATGGTCATAAATGATTGAGTTGCTTAGAGGATGAGCAATAGTTTCAGTAGGGGGGTGATTTTGAGGCTCATAAATAGGTATATCATAAGGGTCACAATGAAATCCTCCAACTTATTAAATTATCTTTTTCTCACATTTATCTACAAATTTTGTTATATTATGCTTAGTATGAGGAGTAAAAGATGTTTTGCTATGTCATGTGGCCTAATATGTGTTAAATGGAGGAATTGGAACAATTTTGAGATAATTTGAGTGCATGAGCTCGGAGTAAACAATAAGGAGATATTCTAGGAGGTTTTCCACCTCCTTAGCTCCTGAAATCAGCAAAAGATCACCACTCTATCTCTCATCAACTCTAGGTCATTGGCAGCCAAGAAAGCTGAGACCATTGGCAGCTGAGCCTGTGCACGTCAAGGAAGATCTAGATCCACCTATTCTCAAGTTATGGAGACAAGCAACCCTATTTTCTACGGAGTTACTAGTAGCTACCCTTTTGTATAAATAAACATGATAAGGAACTCATTACAATTTAAAGTTTTATTGTAGCTATGAGGCCATTGAGATAAAGCACTCGTGACTGTTATTTTGATGATGTATTCGACATTTCTAGAATGATAATGAGAAGTTTCATCTTGATCCATCATTGAGTTAGTTCATAGGGATGAATCTCTTGGGTTTGGGCCCAACCCTAGAAGCCTAGGTCCCTCTTGTGTATTTCTATTTCTCTTAGCCTAGAATGTTGATTAGTTGCTGCAGTTAAGGAGAGTTTATTTATATTTCTTTTACCCTATAATTTTGATTAGTTGTTGTAGTTCAATAGAGTATACTTCCTCAAAAACTATGGGACTATGATCCCTATCTCACCTCCCTCATGGCCGCATGATTACAAGACTCCACCATCACAACCCAAAAACAATGTGTGATTTATTGTCTATGATTTCTTGGAAAAGTTTACATTTGGTATCTTGCTTCACGTGTGATTGTTGTAGCTTAGAAGGTAATTCATTTCATAGATCAAGTTCTTAACATTAATTAGAAAGTCTTTTTATTATTTCTTGGAAATGTTTACATTTGGTATCTTGATTCACATATGATTGTTGTAGCTTAGGAAATAGTTCATTGCATACATCAAGCTCTTAGCATTAGTTAGATAGTTTCCAAATTCAATTCATCTTTTCCACCATTAACTGTAATATTTTTCAAATGAAAAGAGGAATAGGTGCATGTGATGTTGCAGGGTTGTTGGATCTGCAGGCAAGGAATATTTTCACCAACTCCACCTAGGACTTCTCCACTCTCTTCTGATGAATGCCAACCCATGTTCTTGATCTCTATTTTTTGGTCACCGTAAGCAACCCTCTTAGCCCAAATCCGACCTTCCTGAAGTGTTGGGCTTGGATAGGGGTGTTGGTCACCTTCCCTACATTCCCCACAACCTTCATTCATATTTCCATCACTTCATCCCATCATCCTTACCCTCCAAACCTTCTCGACCAACTTCCTGTAGCATTTCAAGATTTCCTGTAGCATTACAGGAATCCTGTAGAATTTCAACATTTCTTGTGGCATTACAAGAATCCTGTAGCAACATCCTGTAGCACACCTATAGTGGCCTATTTTGACCCTACTTTGACAGCATAACTTATTTTAGGAGTATATTGACCCCTCAACTTGGATTCCATGACCAGAAGTACCACCTAGGCTATTCCCTTCATTCCTTTTTCTTTCCTGCAAGAGTGAATAACATTAGTTCTTTCATTTTGAATTTGGAAATTAGGACCTTACTTAATCTGCAAGTTTGAATTAGATAAATAATGCATGCATTATTGAGTTGTGAATTGGTAGGATGATCTTCTGTTTTCAAGAAAACCTGATAGCTAGATGATTGATTGCAAATTAGAGTAGTTTCCTTTCTGTAGTTAGCATAATTCTTGTGTTTTTCATGAATGGAATCATTAGCATTTACAAGTTGACAACATTTACAAGTTAGAGTTGAAAAGCATTTACTTTCTCTGCACTAGGACTAGCTTTTACATTCTTCTTTCAGTAGTTAATCTCCTTTAAGTTCAGTAGAGGAATGGTCTTGGAGCCCTAATGATCAAGTGACCTAGTTGAGGGTGGCATGAGTAGAATTCATCTACTATGTATATAGCACTGTCACCTCGAAGTTTGTACGAACCTTGGGTTGATAAGTAAAGTTGAAGAGCCTCTGGAAGTTGCAACACTCTTGGTGCAATACTAGTGCTCACCACCATGTTTGTTAAATGAGATTGATGAGCAACAAGTTGTTCCTATCCAGCATGAGCAACACATAGTAGAGCCCAATGTGCATTATGGGCCATATTTGGAGAGTTAGCTAGTGGCTCATGTTGATCCCATGATAGAGGAGGATGAGCGGCCATCTTTTGGACCAACCATTGATGAGGGGAAAATAGATGTACAAATAGACAACAAGGTGGTAGTATTTGTAGAAACGTGTCCTCAGGAGGTGCTAGAGCATGATAGGATAGTTTTGCAGAAGGTTGGTAGACTGGATGAGCATGGAGTTATTAGTCAGATGAGGGAGGATATTTTGGATGAGATGAGGAGGAAGGATATTTGATTCATTTACAAGGAACCTTGGGGAATTGACCACTCATGGTTCAGTGACGCAGAGGAGATGGCAAAGGTAGAGCAAGAGGAGGTTCCTTCTAACATTCAGGATGAGGATTCTTCTTTGGGTGAGTCCTTGGGTTCATTTGAGGATTCCCATGGGGAGCATGAGTAGCCATGGGGAGTGGTCAAAAACAACTCAGAGATGCAACCATGTTTATTAAAGGAGATTGAGAGCAACAAATTGTTCCCATTTAACATGAGTAGCACATAGTGGAGCCCAGTGTGCATTATGGGCCATATTTGGAGAGTCAGCTAGTGGCTTATGTTGAGCCCATGATAAAGGAGGATGAACGACCATATTTTGGACCAACCACTGATGAGGGTCAAATAGATGTATAGAAAACTAATAGGGTGGTATTATTTATAAACACTTGTCCTCAAGAGGTGCTAGAGCCTGATAGGATAGTTTTGTAAGAGGTTAGTAAATTGGAGGGGCATGGAGCTTTTAGTCATATGAGGGAGGATATTTTGGAAGAGGTAATGGGGGAGGATATTTACTTAATTTGCAAGGAACCTTGGGTACTTGACCACTCATGCATGAGTGACACATACGAGATGGCAAAGGTAGAGTAGGAGGAGGTTCCTTCTGACGTTTAGGATGAGGATTCTTATTTGAATGTGTCCTTGGGTTCATTTAAGAATGCATCTGGAGAGCATGAGCAGTCATTAGGAGTGGTCAACAATAGCTTAGAGATGAAGCCATGTTTGCTCAAGGAGATTGATGACTGGCAGATTATTCCCATTCAACATGAGCAACAAATAGTGGAGTCCAAAGTGCGTTATGGGCCATATAGGGAGACTAAGCTAATGGCTCATGTTGAGACCATGATAGAGGAGGATGAGAAGCCATATTTTGGACCAACCATTGATGAAGGGAAAATAGATGTACAAACAACCAACAGAGTGATATTATTTGTAGACACTTGCCCTTAGGAGGTGCTAGAGCCTAATAAGATAGTTTTGCAATAGGTTGGTAGACTGAAGGAGCATGGAGTTTTCAGTCAAATGAGGAAGGCTATTTTGGAGATGGTGGTGCATCCATCTATAGGCCTCCCCACTGATGAGGTGCATATAGATACATAGATAGTTGATAGAGTTGTAGTACTTTAAGGGAGAAACCCTCTCAAGGAGTACATAGACAGGGCATCAGTTTGGCCACTTGTACCCATTACAAGGAGAGAGGAAGGGTTTTCTTGATGGATATTGTTGATTGACTAGATAAAGTTGCGTGAGTTGGGTGCAGTGCAACATAGGGGACTTATCACATATATACGTGCCTATGCATCTGATCAATCCCACAAGATGGATTAGCGAGAGATCATGCGTTGGTACCTTATTAATGGAGTATCATTTTTAGTTAGGAGAATAATATTGCAAAAGCCCTTAGATGTGAGGGATACTACATGCTCAAGTTGGCAATAGGATATAGGCTAACCACTCATCAATATTTCAATAAAGTATCAACATGGTGGGATTGAACTTGGTCTATGCCAATGGTTGGATTGGAGAGATGTGATGAGTTGGTATTTTATTGGTGGAGCAATGTTCATGGTCAGAGATAGAGAAGAGATAGAGCCATGGGGTATGGGTGATGGTGATTGGTCATGGTGTCTTTGGGATCCAGGTGGTTCCATGGACTACTGATTGACTCAATGACTTGTTTGGGATCCAGTTATTGATGGATTCTTCCATGTCTGGTTAGCATGGGGGCATAGCATGGAACAATGGTTCACATGGGATATTGGTATCAATCGACAAATGGATCTACAATGGATAGATGAAAATTGCTTGACAGAAAGCAATATTGGGACAGGAGGATTTTTTGTGTCCCCATTTTTATTTTCCTCCATAGTATAGTCGGGATGGGTTTCCATGGTATGTGATGGCTAGGCCGCAGGAGTAGGATTACATCATTAGGGGTCTCGGGGGAGTTTTGAGGAGTTTTATGGGATCTAATGGCATTCGATTGGCATATTCCATCATCTGCACAATTTTCCTTTCGTTCCATTGCATTACAACAAATTTAAAAAAATAGCGTTATTATGGGGCAAGTTAATTAATTATGCTCAAGGTGGCATTCCAGGAAGATAATTTGATGGAATACCTCAGCGTAATAGCTCATTGGAACTAGAACAAGAATATCTACAAGATGGGATGCTGATAAGTGACTTCTACTGACCGGAGAGAGTATAGTGGGTGATTTACCATTTTCCTTAATTAAAAATGACTTTAATTGGTCATTTAAATAAGATAAAATAAATGATTGAGGAAAAGCCCAAAAGTGACTTAAGTGAAATTAAATAAAATTAAAAATTCACTTAAGATAAATTCAATGGAGGAGCTTCTAAAATAATAATAAAATAAGATGCTTCTAGAGGCTTGGAGATTTATCCATCCAATCTATAAAAGAGGAGGAGGAGGTCATTTGGAGACACCTTGAATGAGAATTTGTCTTTGGTTTGGAGTGGAGAATCTAGTTCTCTACCTTAGTAGCCTCAGGACAAAAACCCTTGGGTGATTTAGTGAGAGTGGGCGAGAACCCAGCTCTTCCCTTGGTGGATCCATTCAGGATTCACAGGTTGTACTCTTCAATTGTAGTTATTGTGGAAGGTCGGCATCAGTTTGTAGTAGAATAGTTAGAGGTATTCTAGCCTATCGTATCAAATATTTAGTTAGCATGTAACTATTCTTTTATATTATGATAAATAATGCTGAGATTTCCTGCCTGTGTTTGTTGTCTATTATGAGATTGTAATTTATATATTTACAGTTTGGAGTTGATTTTGTGGATTAATTTGTGAAATTTGTGACTTTAATTTTTGAAGCAATTTTCTACAAATTTATAAATTGGAACATCACATTCACATGTGGACATGCTTGTTGCCATGTATTTTGCCTCTGCAAAACTCAGTGCCATAAAATTTTTCTTCCTTCTATACCAAGACAACCCCTAATCCAATATTGAAGCAACACCTGGAGGTGCTTTTCGGATCCACTGAACTGCCTTCCCAGTTTGCATTTGTATATCCCATCAAACTGACACCATCACCTCGAGTAAATTTCAGACCATACTCGATTATATATCGTAGATACCTCAATACATACCTCATTGTTTTCCGATGTACTCTCTTTGGCTTCACCATGAACTAATTGAGTGTGTTTTCCACGAAATAAATGTTTGGCCTTGTGTTGACCAGATACATGAGAGATCCAATGATCTATCTATATAAGGTTTGGTCCATTTTTGTGTCCTTTAATGCATCTATATTCCTCTAATTGATAATCAGATGCATAGACATGGGTCTACAGTCCTGCATCTTGAACCTCCTCAACATCTCCATAGTCTATCTTCCTTGCTCAAGGAAGATCTATCTATCTTTTTGCCATACCTCCAGTCCTAGGAAATAATGCATTATTCCCAAGTACTTCATCTCAGACTCAGCTGCTAAGTCCCTCTTGCAGTCCTCTATAAGCCCAAATGACCCTGTCAAAAATAGATCATCCACACAAAGTACAAGAATGAGTGGCTCACCTCCTACCATCAGATAGTAGAGGTTAGAATCTGCCTCGCTGTTCAAGAGGCCCATCTGTCACAAGTAGATGTCAATATGACCATGCCATGCCCCAGGAGCTTGCTTGAGTCTATATAGTGCCCTCTTCAACGTGCAAACATGTGTATATTTCCCCTGCATCTCAAATCCATGTGGTTGTTTGATATACAAGTCCTCTTCTATTACCTCATTCAAGAAATTTGTCCTAATGTCCATCTGGTGAATCTGCCAGCCCATTTGCACTAGTAATGAGATCACGACCTTGATTGAAGTGTATCTAGCCATAGGAGTGAATGTCGCCTCATATTATATTCCCTCTTTTTTATCAAAACCCTTGGCCATGAACCTAGCTTTATATTTCTCCACGTTACCATCTGCAACATGTTAGTTTTCGTAGCATCAAATAGGTGTTCTAGTATCGATTTGTGTTAGAGAGGCTAAGAACAAAAGATATTTAAAAACCAGAAAAGGTTTCACAAAATAAGCTTGTGAAATGCCTTAATTAAATTAATTAACCATCATTTAAATTGTTCCCAAGTCTAACTTAGGAAAACTGGTTAATTAATAGGAATTAATTAAGAAAAGGTGAGAATGTTCTAGAAACTCACAGAGATTGAGTTGAGATGATATTATTCGTTGTTGGAGATCTAATCATGGTGATTGGTTCACCAAGGAGAGGTTATAAGAGCAGGACGATGGAATGGAGATAAACACATCGAGTGAGAGGGAGATTGTAATATCCCTCCCATTAATAATACATAATAAATAATATAAATAATAAATAATAAATAATAATAAAATAATAAATCATAAATGTTAAATAATAAATGATATTTAAAAATACAAGAAAATAAATAAAAATAATAAAAATAAAAATAGTAATAACTATACTAAAAGCTCTAAATAAGAATAAAAAGAAATAAAACAAAGAAAACAATAAAAAAAATCAGTAAAGCTGTGAAAAAGAAGAAAATAAAAAAAAGAAAGCTAAAAATCAAAAGAAAAGTAAAGAAATAAAACAATAAAGCTAAAAATCAAAGTCGCATGTAGACACATGGAGTGTGTGCATGTGGTTCCCATCCAATGTTTGTTCTATTTAATAGATGGTGAGGAAGATGAGAGGCATTCAGGTAATTTTATTATGTTGATAAGCAGATTACATTTGGTAGCTATCTTAATAAATTTATCAGGTATTACCCAAGTTGGAAATAGTAACAACATTTCCAAGGTATATCAGTGCTATAGGAGAGGAGGAAAAACCACAATGATTGGAGGTGAGAAATTCAAGTCAATTTAATAAAGTAGAATGAAGTGAAGAAACTTCCATTTTTGAAGCCAATAGACATGGAATAGTAGGAAATCAAGACAGGGAGAAAAATAAAAATATATCTATGAATATCGGGTAGGAGGAAATGAAGGGATGTTCTATCAAGAAGAAAGTTCTTTTAAAGGTATTAATGAGTAGAGCTAGAAACATGATTGGTAATGGTCATAATGATGTGAAGGTGTGAAGTTGCATGATGACCAAATGATAATAAACGAGGAAGATATAGGAAGGAATGTTGCTAGAAATTTTATACGAATACCTTGAGAAGGATTGTGTACATAGTGACAAAAGAAGTGAAAGTCAATTAATAGAGATTATAGCGGTATTGGAATCAGTAAGCCAAAGGGTAAATGGATGTAAAATCAAGGGATTTTAATTTTGAGATAGATGATTTAAATAATGATGGTATCACTAGTAATTCACCAGAATTTCCTTGGGGAAGGAAGAATATATGACGAGATTAAGACTCAAGATGATGATGCTCATGTGAAATTTAACGATATACTTAGATGATTATACCGTTGGTGTAAATGATCAACTACCTAGTAGAAAGAAGTCAAAATGATTATTGAAAAGTGATTGACAACTTGATGAAAACATATTGACGATGTTTCATGATATCATGGTAGGAAGATAATGATGTACATATGGTTCTTATAGTGATAATGTATCCATATGATAATAGCGATATGCATAGGTATTATGACGTTATGTCAAGGTATATTGACATTTTCATTTACTACATGATGATAGGTATTTAATGTTCAATACTCATGATGGATATCATATGCATAACGTCGCATAGGAATTATGATGTTATAATATGAGGATTATTGACATGTGGTTCATTATGTGAACTCATGATATGTCTTGATATAATTATGTTGAGGGTATAACTGAAGCATGCGATAGTTCCGTACAAATCTATGACATGCATGAGAATGAAGTTCCTTATTATTCATAATGTTGCAATTAACAAAGATGAACGGTCTCATGATGACATGCAAGAGGACTATTTCCTATGATACTATGATGGTATGGTTAATGCATTGGATGCATGTTGAGATGTGATGATTCACAGGACTCCACAAATGGGCCGAGAGGGCCGGTTTATTTGATGATCTCGTGCGAGCCCATACGCACGAGGGAGAATAAGTAACACCATATGGGCTAGGGAAAAAACTCAATCAACACTACATATACCAGTGGTTCCTTTGTCTTGTGTATAGCTCTTGATGGATAACTCTTGAAGAGCTATGAGACCATCTTGAGGAGGCCAAGTGCCTGATGTTCTAGGCTAGGTGCCTGTTATTGGATTGGGATGCTGAAGTCTGGAAGGGATGTAAAGGACTTCGATGCCTGGGGCTGTGCACCTTAGTAGTTGTGGAGGGAGTGGGCCAGCCTTGCGAGATGCCTGGGGCCATTAAGTACCAGACCGGATGCCTGCCTTGGGGCAAATGAGGTATGAGTCAGGTGCGAGCCTTGGGGCCAGCCTTGGACTAGGATACAGATCGGGTCAGGCTTATGCCTGGTGCCGAAAGTGGGAAAAAGGACAGAGATTCCTTGAGATTTCCCGGCGTGTTTGGGACTTTCGATGCCTGCTGGTTATACTAGTTCAACAGAGGGTGTTGGCAACATGAAGTAAATAAAATAATAAATAATAGATAATATAAATAATAAATAATAATAAATAATAAATAATACAAAATAAATAAAAATAATAAAAATAATAAATAATAAATCACTTAATAATAAATAATAATAAAATAATAAATCATAAATGTTAAATAATAAATGATATTTAAAAATACAAGAAAATAAATAAAAATAATAAAAATAAAAATAGTAATAACTATACTAAAAGCTCTAAATAAGAATAAAAAGAAATAAAACAAAGAAAACAATAAAGAAAATCAGTAAAGCTGTGAAAAAGAAGAAAATAAAAAAAGAAAGTTAAAAATCAAAAGAAAAGTAAAGAAATAAAACAAGAAAGCTAAAAATCAAAGTCGCATGTAGACACATGGAGTGTGTGCATGTGGTTCCCATCCAATGTTTGTTCTATTTAATAGATGGTGAGGAAGATGAGAGGCATTCCTACATTTCATCGTTCCGAAATTATATCTTTCATTCTCTTGGGAGAATGGTATTCTAAGACTTAGGAGTCATTGGCATTAGTACTTTGATTGAGGGTTTGGGGGTGGCCAGTTGTAGCAAATCCTTGCGCAATTGAGCCTACGGTTGGGTGGAGAGTCATCCCCAAAACCTTGTTGCGGTAAGCCTACTTCTACCATAGGTAAGCACAGGTAAGCACTATTCATAGTTTGAATTTAGTTAATTAATTACATGTTTATTTGGCTAGGTAAGGGCCACGCTGATTAAAGTTTAATGTTAATCAGTTAATTAGATATTTATTTTGGGTTGTTACAGACATCTAGGCATATCAAATTTCCTAGAGAGCAATGATTCAGTGTTGGGAAGAATTAGAGACAAAGATTGAGTAACAGAGATTGAGGAGCAACAATAGAGTGATTCTAAAGGATTTCCAGTGCAAGAAGAGCTTTTAGAGAGAGCCCAAGTTATTCAACAAGAAGGCTATGTAGGGGCTTGCATAGAGCCTCGAGGAGGAAGTTTGATTCAACTAGAGGAGATATTAATTCAGTAGCAGAGTGTTTGGAAAATTCTTCCATATGGCCAGTGAATCCTTCTCAGTGGCAAATACAATTAGCAGCAACAATGAGCAACTATTCCTAGCAGTGAAAAGTTTCATCCTACGTAGAGGTTGACACAAAGGTATATTGGGAGAAAATTGTGGGGCCAGATCAGGCTATGATTTCTTGTGGAGTGAGAGAAAAATCTCTCAAATATTCTGCCAGTGATTTCTCAGGATATGATTTCCAGTTTGGGCATTAAAGTATTGTACTTAGATTTTGATACTACATTATAAAAATAAAACTCTCATCTGTTGCATTGATTCTCCACATTGGGTTTTTCTAGGGACATTTGTCCAAAAATAATAGTGTCATTTTTGTTTTGTGTGTGCTCTATTTTCTCAGTTCCATTTTTTACTTCCATACTGCATTTTATTTTTGGTGAAAATTGAAGTTGTGATTTTATTCGGTGTTTTTCGTAATAGCAAATAAACTACACATAATTATATTTAGTTAGAAGAATAATTTCCAGTTGTTGTAACAGTGAAAATTTCACATGGTATAAGAGCGAGTTTGAGGACATATCAATGGCTTAGTAAGGTGGGATAAATTTTACAGCTTCAGAGGGAGTCTCTTGGAAATTTTTTTGGATCTGCACAGAACACTAGCAGGAGGTTGGAATTAGTAGAGGTAGGGTTCTATTTCTAGTTTGCAGGCAACATAAAATTCGATGAGCCTCAGTTGCAGTGATTTGTAGGTAGTGGTGTTGCTGGGAAGCAGTTATGGTGAGAAGATCAGTAATTTCATTGAGCAGATCTGAGCATAATGGTTTTGCAACAAGTTTTGTAGGAGCTTATCAACGTTGGGTGGAAGAGAAAAAGTACACGTAGAAAGGAATTTTCCATAATATCCTTGAGGCTATCTACATCCAGTTTTCTAGAGGAAACCTAAGATTTCCATAGCATAAGGCAATAACAGAGCATATTTATGTATTCCAGGAAGGAGTGCAAATAGCAGAGTAGAAAGTTGAGCAAGAAAGGGAGGATATTCTTGTTTATTTTCCAGATTTGATATTTACATAAATGGCCTCAATCGTACTTCGAGATGAAGATAGGCTTGAAGGAGCCTCTAACTATTGTATCTGGAAATCCAAAATGACTTTCCTACTAGATGAATATGATTTGAAGACATATGCAGAAAATGTTGTTTCCATATCTACAAACCAATGACAGCTAGAGAACTATAGTAAGGAGACGACCAAGGAGAAGAGGACGATCCTCAGTGGAGTTTGAGATCATATAGTCCCACATCTAGTTGGAAAGAATACTTCCAAATAAATGTGGGATGTTTTCACAAATCTTTTCTAGAATCCTTTCGATAACAGTAAAATGTTTTTGAAAGAGAAGCAAATGACAACCAAGATGAAGAAAGGTGAAGGAGTCACTTCTTATCTCACCAAAATTCAGAATATCTGAGATGATATTGTAGCAATTAGATAAACACCTCACAAGAGTGAGCTAGTATGTACAACTCTCAACAGTTTCACCAAGGAATGAGCAACTTTCATCCAAGGTATAACTTGATGAGATCAACTACCTCAATGGGATAGGTTGTGAAGCGATTTCACTCAGGAGGAGATGAGGCTTTCTCTTATTGAGAATGATATCAACGACAATAGTAGCAAAGGATCAAAGGGTGTGAAATATGAGGAGAATGTAGCCCTTGCATCTAAAGGGTAGGGAAAAGAAAGGTCCCAGTCAGGGACAAGGCTCAAAGGGAGAAGAAAAGAAGAATAAAGATCTATTGAAGATCAAGTGCTTCAGATGTGGTGATTTTGGTAACTTTAGTACCTAGTGTCCCAAGAAGAAGAAGGAAAAGAAGGAGAAACATGAGCAGGAAACAACTTCGACAGTGATCGATAACTTGTCCAACAAGTTGAAGGTCAAATTTTCTTTATATGCAATTATACCTCCAGGAGAGAAGTGGGGATATATTTAGCTCTAGCCCCCATGGTTGCAAATATTTGGGCAGGATCCATGGAGGATAGCATCAGAAAAATGTTTCCTCATGGATCATTATCCCTGCTACATGGGCCCACAATTTTTAGTAGCAAATGGATCAATGCCAGTTTGAGTACTCAGATCTCGAGGGACAGTTTCAGAACTAGTTGGAGTTAGTTATTGAGGGGTGTAGAACCAATTAGGGCGTAGACAAATACTCAGTAGATAACGCAGAAGCTAATTGCAATCATAGACTCATGAGACATTTGTAGAGCCAGTCTAGGGAAACAGTTGATTCAAAGTTCATTTCTAAGTTGCAGCAACATGAGATTAGATGCAACACAGGGTAGTCTCGGAAGCAGTGCAGGGTGGCACAATGTAGTGTCAGCAACAACCCAAATTGCAGGGTGGTTCAACTACAAAGTTGGTGGATAAATAAAAGTATGCGTAGTGCCTTGGTGGGTTGTGGCAGGTTGTCACAAATGTCAAACTTCAACAACATGAGAGAATATGTTATTTGAGAGAACACCTTCCTTGCTAAGAGGGAGTGTTAGTTTTGTAGCATCGGACATGTGTTCTAGTCTCGATTTGTGTGAGAGAGGCTAAAACAAGAGATATTCAAAACCCAAAAAAGGTTTCACGAGATGATCTTGCGAAATTCCATATTTAAATTAATTAACCATCATTTAAATTGTTCCTAAGTCTAACTTAGAAAAACTAGTTAATTAATAGGAATTAATTAAGGAAAGGTGAGAATGCTCTAGAAACTCACATGGATTGAGTTTGAGATGATATTAGCCATTGATGGAGATCTAATCATGGTTGTTGGTTCACTAAATAGAGATTATAACATCAAGACGATGGGATGTAGATAGACACATCGAGTGGGAGGGATATCTAGGTAGATCAAATTTCCCATAGAGCAGAGATTCACTGCTAGGAAGAATTCGAGCCAAATATCGAGTATCAGAGATTGAGGAGCAGAAAAAAGTCATTTCGGAGGATTTTCTAGTGCTAGAAGAGATAATAGAGAGAGGCAGACTTATTCCACAAGGAAGTTGTGTAGGGGCTTGTGCAGAGCCTCAAAGAGGCAGTTCGATTCAGCCAGAGGAGAGATCAATTCAAAAGAAGAGTGACAAGAAAATAATTCCAGAAGGTGAGTGGATCCTTCTCAGTGGCAAAGATAGTCAACAACACTAGATAGCAACTATTCTAGGCAGTGCAATTTTCAACTTGTGCAAAGGTTGACGTAGATGCAGATTGGGCATTGATTGTGGAGCTAGATCAAGTTAGGATTTCTTGTGGAGAGAGAGAAAAACTGTTAGATATTTTTCAAGTGATTTCTTAGGAGAGGATTGCCAGTTTGGGAATCCAAATATTGTACCAGATTTTACTATTGCATTATACTAATAAAATCCTCATCTGTTGCACCGATTTTCACACATTGAGCTTTTTCAGGGAATTTGCCCAAAAATAACAATGTCATTTTTATTTTGTGTGTGTTGCATTTTCCTAGTTCCAGTTTTACTTTTGCAGTGCATTTTATTTTTGGTGAAAAATGTAGTTGTGATTTTATTTGTTGTTTGTCGTAATAA
The DNA here is from genome assembly GCA_031772625.1 of Pinus tabuliformis. NCBI lineage: Eukaryota > Viridiplantae > Streptophyta > Pinopsida > Pinales > Pinaceae > Pinus > Pinus tabuliformis. Next base: position 520,734,433 of record CM062819.1, read on the forward strand.
CAAATAAACTGCACATAATTATATTTAGTTAGAAGAATAATTTCCAGTTGCTGCAATAGTGAAAAATTTCACATATAATACTTTATCTTATAGATCCATCGAGAGCCAACCATTCAATTTTCCACTGGTCTAGGCATGACCTCTCATACATCATTGATCATGACAGAGTTATACTCCACCATCATATCCTACCACACCTGATGTTGTGCAACCTCCTCATAGCTGGAGGGCTCCCTTTCAATGACCTATGTGACTGACGCCCTATACATGTCTGGATGTTTGCACTCTCTGGTGGTCACCCTAGGAGATCCCACAAAATATTGCACATCCTTCAATATCTAAAGCACCTTCCTGTTTCTTCTTCTGCTAGTGGTCAGTGGAGCTTCATGCTCCTCATCCTACATGTTATCACCAAAATAAGAGTTTACATTGTTCCTAATCATGGTCTTAGATAAGTGTCAAGTCATTCTATGTTTTAATGGGTAGGTGATAGGTTAAGAGTCTCAAAAGTCTCATTTTCATATCCAAATAAAGTTTAACAACCTTATTCCATGTCTCGAAAGTCTTACATTCTGTTAGAAACTCATATATAAACCATTTTGAAATTTTTTTGGAATTAGCCTCGAAACCATGTTTTCGTAGCAGACAGTGTAAAATGTCTGTTTTGCGCTAAGAAAACATTGCTCTTTTCATAGCACTTTTCCCTGCGTGCTATGAAAGCGCAGATTCGTAGACAGTCTTGTCAAAACATCAATTCGTTAAGATTCCATTAAATTTCCATTATTAGGTGTCAGCTAGGAGTCAGTTCTTAAGCATGTAGCCATCCAAAATTCATCATTTCGAATTTAGGGGTCATCATGATAGGTAATTTCAAATTTGAAAGGGCTAGCTAGTTTCTTATTGTAGTTTGCATGCAAACACTCAAACAGATCATTTTTCGAATGGTAAGCTTATGGTAATTTCTTACCAAAGTTTCTCTCATCTATAATTCAAGCGAGGCTAACCACCATAAGCAAGTGAGGCTAATAAACAGAATTTCAAGCGAGGCTGGTTTGTTACAGGAATTCAGAGGCAAAGATGACAGAAGAAAGGAAAAGTCACAGGTCTGGTCATTTTTTAAGAACAAAGCCTGAAAGCACCAAGGTCTTAGCCAGAGATAACTCAGTTGTAGAAGCCTTCAAGAAAACAAGATGTTGGAAGTTTTGTAAAAAATTGCAGGGAGGACATACTCAGGTGACAAAGGAGTTTGCACTACATTTCATTGGCTCAAACACAAAGGTTGGAATCCTAAACTTGCAAATTTCTCTAGAGATCATAGCTTTGGTGACAAAGATTCCTAGGGGGCAAGATATATGGTTCAAAAACTTCAGATTTGACATGGAACCATGTAAAGTGTTTCTAAAGCTAGAGTTTGCAGAAACAGACTTAACCAAGGCAATTCCAAGGAACTACATCAAAGACATCTATGCCAACTTGCTCTTCAACATTCAACGTTATTTTACCTGTGAGGGCAGATATCATAAAGTTTATCCATATCATTTTAAACTCCTGTTGCATTTTACTGGTATGATTTCTTTAGATTTGCCTTACTTCCTGTATCAAAGTATAACTAAGATGGCAGATAAAGTGCAAATGAAATCTCAAGGATATGAAACTTCCCTTTTTCATCATGGTCTAATTAAACTGATAGTTTTACATGAACTCAAAAGGATCAACAGAGAATGGTCTTCATTTTTTTTTTATGTGGTTTTGGAGTGGAAAATCAAGATACAGGCATTAGCCCTAAGGTTAAAGAAGCTTCATCAATAGAAACTAGTAAGCTTGTAATGTCCAGGTTAAAAAGATTTGTTAAGCTAAAGCCTAGAAAGCAAGTGAAAGAGAAAGTGAGCAAAACATCAGTGGTTATTCTTGAGACTCCTAAATCCACAAAGGAAAATATAGCTGAATTTAAAGAAATGACACAAGAACAGTGAGCTAACAAACCAGTTCAAAGGAGATTGACTAGAAGTCAAATTGCAAAGGAGAAGGGTAAATTAGTGATCTTGAGAGAAAGTCCAAGCTTGAAGGGTAATTTAAATGATATTTTAAAAGCCATTGATATTGCAGAATACCCTTTGGTGCAGGAAGATGTCATAGAATTTGATGAAGGAAAGTTGAAGAAGATGAAATCCTCTAAGAGACTAGAATTTGAGGATGATGTTACAACATTTGTATTCAAGCCCAGAAAGCCCTTAACCAGGCAATCTAAAAATATACAGGATTCCAATATTGAGTTAGGGAAAAAAGAAGAAGCTTCCACTATTCAGGAAGAGTTGATAGACCTTTCATCACCAATACCTGAAGGTGACAAAAACAACGTTTTTTCCACTCAAACTGAAAAAACCAGTTACAAAGAAATGGAAGAAAGGTTAAGAGTAGCTAATAATGAAATTGCTAGACTAAGGATGAGAGCAAGAAGGCACGCTGTTGAGAAGATAGATTTCAAAAGGATAAAGGCTCTCTAGGAAGTTGAAAAAGTTTCCAAACTAGAAATAGTCAGCAGTGAAACTCAGTACTTTACTTGGGTTGTTCCTGCAATCAAAGAAGCTAGATTTGTAAGGAGGATGAATGCTCAGTTGAGAGCTACTAACAGAAGATTGAAAAGACAAATTGAAGACCTAGAAATACAGTTAACAAAATCTTAAGAAAGGCTACAACAATAATGAAACAGGGTGATGAAAAAGGGCAGTAAAGGATATATCTTAAAATAATTTTGGTATTAAAAAGACGGTCATATGTGAAGAATAACATCTTATAAGCTTGAGTTGTTTTGAATTTTGGTGATCATATCAGTCTTTATGAAATTTTGAAAATCCCCAAACTACAGATTTTTGAAAACCGTGTTGAAAAAAGAGCATACACAGCAGTTTCGTAGCGTGCTACGAAACTACTGAAGGTGACCTTTTAGCACTTTATAGATGTATTTCAAAGGTAAGGTCTAATAAATTTCAAGTTTTGATGTTTTTGGTAGACATATGAGGATCATAGATGAAGTTTCAGATGGTAGTGATGTAGAAAGAATGGTTCAAAGAAGTATTTCATAAGTGATATAAAAGTTGCGCTACGAAAACAGACTATTTTCGTAGCACAATCATGTTTCATCCTCTTTTCCATCTGTTCGAGGTTCCTTTTTTTGCACAGGTGGAAAAATGAAGTTTTAATGGATTACTAACACATGCCACATATATGAAACAATCATCAACACCAACAAAACTGCTCGAAGAAAAGCATAAAGGATTAAGGGCTTAAAAGGAGGAACTCTGTCTCCTTGTTTTTAGGACAGTTAGGTCATGAATCAGCAGGGTTTGCAACAATGCTGGAGACATCATAAAGCTTGAAGACATGGATTAGTAGCTGATTAAAGAATGTATTTAAGTCATAGATAAGGTTGTTGAAGCATGTTTTAGGAGTTTCACTCCTATTTGTATTAGGACTCTTAAAGACAGTTAGCTGTCAGTTTGTAATTAAGAAGTTTGTTTTATGAATAGATAGGTGTCAATTTTAGGAATTCGAATTCTCCTAAGGATGGATCATAGAATCCAAGGTTTTAAAAACTCTATATAAAGCATGAGAATTGAATTCCTCAAGGTTGGTAATTTTATTAGCAAAAGAAAGCTGTGTTATTGTAAGAAATTGTGGTTTTTCAAACTTAATACAGAGATCAATTTTACTACTCAAGATTCATAAGGGGTTTATGTGTTTGATGTTTTTATGGCCTTTTTCAATTACTTATTTGCAGTGGTATGAGCTTGTGATACTTAGAATTCATTGGAAAATGCTCTAACTTCCTTCACATGCTTGTAAACTGTGTTGATTCACTGTGTTACTGTTTTACTTATAAACCTAAACTCCAAGTGCCTTGACTTCCACGTTTGGTTGATCATGTTGTTTTGTTGAAGACTATCTTGACTCCATAGCCCAATAAATGTTTGATCATCTTTGATTCAACCAGTTATACATTTTTTTCCATTTTTATTCCTAGAGTTAGCCATCTAATCATTAATAAAAAATCTTAAACCTATTGAGAGAGCCCTCTCAGGTTGAGGAGGCTAAGCCTCAACCAAAAGATTGGTTTGAAAGAGTTACTCAGAGTCTACTTGATTAGCAGCCTATTAGGGTCAGATTTTGTGATAACACTACCCTTGCTGCTCTATCTGATGTGAACTCATTGGACCACCTGCACTTGAGCTAGTGCTCGTACTGGTAATTGTACTTGTGCTCTGTTATCCATGAAACTACTATTGAACCCTTATAGAATTTTTTGGCCCACTCTGATAATTTGTTAGAAACTCGCAAGGTATTATGAATACTTTATCCTCCTGGAACTTAACCTCTCATTTCACAATAATCCTCCTGCTACCATATATATATATATATATATATATATCCTATGCACCTTGGATGTTTTGTTGTATCCAACGAAAGAACCCTTCTCTGCAGTCCAATCCAAATTGGTGTGTTTGTTATCTAGCACATGACAATAATATATATTGCCAAATATTTTGAAGTGTCCAACCTTTGGCTTCCTTCCTATAAAATCCTCTTCTAGTGTCATGTTCACAACGCTTTATGAGGTGTTGAAGAATCAAGGGCAAATACGTGTAGTGTGATTCTTTTTACTCGATAAAAATTTGTGGAGTATTTTTACTTTTTCTTGTTGAGCAATATTCTTCTGCTTATTATTAATGCATGTGTGTGTACTTCATCAAACTGCTACCAAAACATAAGAACAAGAACACAAGATGTTGGCTCTCTGCCAGGGCCAAAACCTCTCTTCTCTTGAGAGGAAAACCCTTTCGTGAATTTCTCTTATTGAAGCTTCTATTGATCAATGCCAAACCCTAGACCCTTGATAAGAATATCCTACAAGCACAAGTCAAGCCCTTTCAAGATTATTTCCTCTCGCAACACTTCACCCTTCTCCTTCCAACGCTTTGTCTTCCTCCCTTCGACACTTCTTCCGGCAACTGCAGAGACCATAAATTGTATGCTCTAGGATGAACCTTGACCTTTTCTTCCTTCGCTTGAGATGGAGCCTTCCTAACTTGATAATATGATTTTGTTGCCTCCCAACTAAGCCTTATTCTCTTTCACAAAGATTGTAGAGTTAGAGCAATAGTAATGCAACCCTAGTTCTTCACACGTGTGAGGGAATACCCTCACAAGAACTCTGTTAGGCTTCTCCTTCTTCCTTCGCTTGTATAGAATTTTTCCTTGCTTGAGTGAGTGACCTTACAGGAACTCTTTTCTATCCCAAACACTTCTCCTTTATGACCGCAATAGTAGAGTTCGATATGACAACAAAATATCCTTCTTTTTCTTCGCACATGTGACTGTAGTATGCTTCAGATCAGCCCTATTAACTTCGTTATTCTTCCTTGCTTCTTCACTTGAGTGGGAGGCCCTTTAGGCCTATGATCTTAGCCCAAATAATGAAGTTTGTGTGACTGTGATAGAGGGATGCTATGACAATAGAGAGACCCTCTCCTTCTTCGCATGTGTGACTGTCTTTTAGCCCTAGAACGAACTTCCCAAGCTTCAGTATTTCTTCCTCCTTATTCGCTATACTTGGAGACCTCTTTCCTTGACTTTTCTGTATCCTTTACTTGTCTTATTTCTTACTGATTTCAAAGATGATATCATTGTCCTTTGAGGAGGTCAAATGTCTCCTTATATAGGATTTTATCTCCTTCTTTTAGGCCGACTAGAGGCCGACATGAAGACTTGAGGCCGACTTGCTTGATATAATTCAGATTGCTTCTTTTGATGGTGCCATTACTTGGAGGAGGCTTATGACTTTGCTTGGAGGTCTTCTTATGACCCTAATACATATTATTGCATGGTGTAACAATCCCTTAAGGTCTTCAACCTTTTATTTTGACTATTTGACTCACCTGTATCCCTTTAACTAGTGCTACACCTATTTCAATGAGAAAGAAACTCATTGACATATATTATAAGAATAATAGTTCTTTTCTTGAATAAATAAAAATATCAAAAGTACATTTATGAATACCAAACCTAGTTACATTTCCATCAAAACTCCCTCTTAACTAGGGAGGTATTCATAAAACATTACAATGTGTTTGTATATTATCAATCTTTGAAGAATTCACATAAGAGAAATGGGATTTGCAATCCATCTGTTATATCATCATAATAACCAACATTGTTTCCACAACAAGGCCTTGACTAACAACTCTATCTCTCAATAGATCAAAGCACAATGTTGGCGAGACCAATGACTTATAGACACCTTAGTCATTGTCTCTCAAGGTACATACCCACCCAATTGTTCTCTGAGTATGACCTTCTAGGACTATTCTTATCTTGGGTTCCCAGCCCTCAAAGAATATCAGTCTTGCCTATTCTTGTCTTGGATTCCCTACACATCCTCAAGGAGTATAGGATGCCATATGGTTACCTAATCCTCCCATTCTTCCTTCCCAAGTGAAGACAAGAATGATGTGTCTATCTTGTGTCTACATTTCCATTCATGGCCTTCATCTAGACTTACGACTGTTAGTCTTGGTCAAGTGCATGAACCATTAAATGGAAAAAAACAATTGTCACTCCTTTGTAATCAGGGGTGATCCAAAACTCCCTCTTGATCAAGGACTTGTCAGAGCTCCCTCTTAACTAGGGACACTTTCATTCATCACCAACTTCTTCTTCATGTGTCCTTCAGCTGCTTGATCTCCTTTATTTCTTTGATGTCATGAAATCTTTGTTCGAACTTCTTCTAGGTAGGGCACCATCCATTGATCACTTCCTTCCTGGTTTGTCATGTCATTGCTTCCTTCGTGGAAAGAATCTTTATTACCATACATAAGGTTTTCTTGTAATATGTCCATGCTTCAAAATATTCTTCTCATGGATGCTTCGTTGTATTTGTTTGTTTACATGCTTCGACCTAGTAGCCCATCATGACTTCATCCTGATATTGCTTCAACATTTATTTTTCTTTTGTTGGATGGCTTCTTCGTCATGACATATTTATAGAGTAGAATAAATAATCTACATATTTCATATCTCCAAGGCCTTCATAGGTGTCAAGGGTCCTTCCTTCCTTTGTCAAAGTTGTCCTACCTTCTTTCGGGAGATATCTTCAAAGTATCTTGTCAGATAGTGATTCTTGGTGATCATGGTGTTATTCACATGCTTGATCTCTTTCTTCATTTGCTTCTTCTTAGATAGATAGGTCAACCATCTTATGCTTCTTGTGAGGGAATTTCTTTATTGCTTGCTTCTTGGACCAATCAACATTTCTTCTTGCTTTGTAGCCATCAACCTTATACTCCTTATGTGAGCATATTATTTTGTTGACCTTCATTGCATTGTAGTACATGCCTTCGAGCATGTCCTTGGTTAAAGAGATTCTTTCATACTTGATCATGTTATAGAACTATTCCCATGTCTCGTTAATACACAAATGATAACATGACTAAAGTTTGATGCATACATACCTCATCTTGAGTCTCCTTTGATCGTCTTAGCTTCATTTGGTTGTCCTTGGTGTGGCCCTTCTTGCTTCATCTTAGCTTGCCTGCATATCATCCTTTTCTTGAATCCCATGAATGGGATTCCTAATGAGACATCTGCTTTGGTTCATGAACCTTCTTTTGAAGATTCCATTGTAGGATCTTAAAGACCCTTGCCTTGCAAATGTTTCTTTTCTTTTGATGATGGAGGTCTTCTAATATTCTTAATCATGAGCATCTTCTTTTATCATGGATGAGGTAATATACTAGGTATGCTCCTTCCATATGAATATCTTGAGCTATATCTACCATGCTCCTATATTCTAGAAGATTTTTCTCCCCATGCATTTTTATTCTCATTATAAATGCTACATCTTCATGAATATCTAGAACTCTATGTACTTCATGCTTCTAGATTCTAGAAGATGTTTCTAGTCATGAAATTTTATTTTATTCCTACATGCTCCTAACCTACTCAAAACCTTGAAAGAAGACTTGAAGTAAATAGTTTGTCTTAGTCATAGTAGAGATCCGATGGATCTTCCTTCTTTTGCTTCTTTTCTTATTCTTTCACCTCTTGAGTCATGTGAGATGCTTCCTTATTTATTTTGTTGTTGTTGTCCTTCTTATGCTTAGGCCAATTCCTTTTGTAGTGTCCATATTCTTGGCATCCAAAACATTGGATTTTGGACATGTCTTTGTTGTTTGTTATTTGTGGACCAAATTTGCCAAATTTTCCCTTTCTCTTGGCCATGGTAGAAAATGCTTGCTCCTTTGATCCCACGTCTTTCTTTGCTTTAAGTCTGGTTTCCTCTGTCTTGCATAGAGACCACATTTCATTAAGTGTGGTTGCTTCCTTATTGGCATATATGCTTGATGTGAAGTTGCCCCAATCCTTGGGTAGAGCATTGAGTACTACAATTGTCATCTCTCCGTCAGACATGAATTCCCCAAGATCTTGAAGTTGATCTCTCATTTAAGATATTTTCATAAAGTATGGATCTATTCCTTCCTTTGCTATATTCTTCTTGTACAGTTCATTCCTTAGAGATATTACTTCTTCGGTTGTGGATACCGAGAATAGCTCTACTAGCTTATCATAATTTTCTTTTGATGTTTCAAATTTGGAGACATAAGGAATGAGAGAGTCTTTGATTGATTCTATCAGAATTGTTGAGCCTTAAATATTCCCATGTTTTCATCTTTCAATACCACCATTCATAACCTATATTCATGTACTATTACACTCATTTCACACCATAATTCCATCACTTGCCGCCAATTCATGCCTTACGCCTCATGGTTGATTATCATTATTTTTCTTATATTTGATATGATTAAAGGTTATTTTTCCATGATTTAATAATGACGGTTTTTCTAAGTTCGTTTGTCATAGGGTTCCATTGCCGAAATTCTTCACAACTCAATTGAACTAGTTGGTACAAGTAGGGTATGGGAATATCCAATTTGGGGTTTCGACAATTCGGCACGCTTCCGAGGAAAAATGATGGAGGTTATTGTCCAAAATAATGTTTTAATACCTTTCCATGTGTTTAATTGCAACCAGGTCGCACATGTGGGTCCCTAGGAGCTAATTAACAAATCTGCTCAAAATGTGCACAGTTTCCAAGCTGCCAAGTTTGACCTCAATTTCCGTACAGCTGGAGGTGAATCTGGGAAATATGAGAAAACGGGCTTGTTAACCATATAACCAATTATCTGTATCCAAAACCGTTTCTCCAAATTTGAATTTTTCTAAAAGTTATAAGCAGGTCTTAGAGGAAGTTTTATAACAAATGACTATTTTTCTAGAGTTCTAGAATCTTGCAAAAAGAGCCAGACAACCAACTTTGGGCACAATTTTTGAGGATAGGGATTTGAATAAGATAAATGCAAGAGAATTTTTTGTTTAACATATAACAAGTTAGGTTCCATACAAATATTTTTCCAAAATTCGTCATGATTAGGAAGATATGCCAATATCTTTCGGGTCAGTGTGTTAAAATTGTTCAATTTTCCATAATTGAGGAAAATGACTAATTCGCCTTGTAAATCTTATAAATGGCTCAGCCATGGTTTTTATTGTAATAGTATGGGGAAGTTCGTAAAAGTAAGAGAAACATGGAAGGAATAAAGGATGGATTGAAGCTCTTTTGTAATAATAATTGAATCTTAATTGAATTTTGCTTCATCTCTAAATTCTTTGTAAGTATTATGACTGTGTTTTGAATTTCATTTTTATTGAGTTAGTTTAGGCTTGCTCCAGGAGTGGCAAGGGCCCACCACAATTGGAAACAAGTCCTTTAGCTTATCTAGATCATAGGATTTACATTCAAAGTGTGAATTTCATCGAGAAATTTGTTGTGTGAAATCTAGCATCATTCTGTACTTAAAACTCTATCTTGTAGATTTGAAATTAAAAATTCTAGAATTCATTCAATTAGAAGTTTTCTTGTTTTTCATAGCATAATCATTTCTTTGTAAGAGAAAGTCCAAGTGTGAATTCAATTGCGCAAGTAGAGATATCAGTTTAATGCAGATTGATTTTACCTTAATTTACTTTTGAATTTCGATTATGAGTTTCCTGGTTATGAAGAGTGAACTTTCTTTCGAATGGTTTATTTCATTTAGATTACGAGTCTTGAATTGAAGGTTTTTCATACATTAGGTTGCAATGAGTTTCTTTTAATAGATATTTCAAGTTAGAATTGCTATCATAGGTGTTATTTTTTAGCAAGTGTATGGTTTGTTGTTTTAAGAATTTCTTTTATAGCAGTAATTGGTGTTCTTTTATAACAGTAAAACAATAAATTGATTTCGCACTCTAATTTAGGTTAGATGCTCCGATCCCGTGTTACCTGCACTTGTGCCTTGAATCTTATGAGTCCCATATTGATAATTTAATGTTGGAATTATAACACACGTAATTTCCCTAACATTTTTGGTGCCATTGCCGAGGAGGTGCTAAAGGGATTAGAGCTTAGTTTCTTTCACAAGTTTTTTTTGTGATCTTAGTTGCAGCAAAATCAGAGGGTGGAGAGTGTACAATAAGACATGAGTGAAGAGCCACACATCCACTATTGTGTGTTTGCTCCAAATTTTGGTTGTCCAAATAATCAAGTTTGGTGAGCTTTATTGCAATTAGAAGTTTTTAATTCATTTAGGTTCAAATTTCAAAGCTCTTTAAAGATAAAAAAAAATTTGGGGTACTGTAAGAACCCCCATTTACTAATTCATGTTGTGAGATAGGTATCATCAACAAGCAGGAGAAATTTAAAAATGATTGAGACCTTGAAGAATGTCCCTTGAAGTACTTTCTCAAATCCTAGCAGTAGCTGGGATATTTGCCTCTCAGGAAGAGTTCACCACATTCAAGAAATTATCTGTCTCTCCACAACGAGAAGAAGATTTGGAAATATCCCTTGATTCCTCTTGCCTATCTACCAAGGAGAGTGAGAAATCATGTACCAAATCTGATGCGGAGCATCCAGCTGAACATGAGATCGAAGAACTTTCACCATGCCCTGCAGCAAGCCTTGTATGCATCCCAGAGACCAATTATCCAAGTTTTCTTAGCATGACTAAGGAGGAATTTCAGAGTGGTCCAAATGAAGAAATGGGACAATACCACCAATATTACATCAAGAATTGGTTCCAGATCACAATCCAGTCAAAGTATCACTCTCATCTTCAAATACTCTTTGTATCATGTCTTTCAAGGTTGCTGACTTCTCATGCTCTTGTACATTCTAACTCTTATATGTTAAATCTGAGCATGAACATATCCTTGTACCTGATCCGCACATGGCTTCATTGAAAGTTCTCTCACTTGAAGGAGGACATGTTTTCTCTAATATAGTAGGAAATTTAGTATTGTAATAAATAAATGAAAATAGTAAAGAGAAAAATAAGTCCTTTTGTGAAAACTAGCTTGTCTGGCACAACTAGAGAGGGACTTTGCTTGAAAACTAGGTAACTGGCGGGCAAATTTCCCGATAAAGTTTGTAAATTTGTATGAGTTCTTCAAATCATGTATCTTTCAAGTCATTATGTTTGTACTCGAGTTGGTTGATGTGGGATTCCTTAAGGCCCACCCATCGACAAGCCTTATCCCATCGACATCAACACATTATCTAGGATTAGGGTTAGGGTTAGATAAGGTACCTGGGAGCCTGCATGCCTTAATGGCAGGTATCCTTATCATCTACTAAGGAAATACATCAATGTTTCTTGGTGGATGAATTCTGTAGTCCATTCAACTTCGACAAATCCATTCATGGCTAGTAGAATGTACCTAGTGCCTTGATTCCCATTGACATCAAAGGTGGGATATCTCACATTGGTTAATGACTTCCTCAATGGTCGGTAATCCAATGATTCTTGCTTATGTTTGAACTCGAAACCATTTATTCACATATGAAAGATTTCACACAGGTGTGTAGCGATTGAAGATTATATAGTTTTGTGATCTCAACACAGATTTGCAGTAGTTTGGTTCTTTGTATCAACATTTCCATTGTCATTTGCAATAGCAGTTACCTTTCCTCTGTGTTTGGGGACATACAACTCCTAAGGCATGGGGCAAAAGGGGACCTTTAGTTCATCCTTATTCTCTTAATTTCAGACTTCCGCCTTATTCAGTAGGTCAGATCAATAGTCACATTAGATCCAACCATTCCATCCTCTACTTCAGCCTACAACTATCATCATGGTAAAGGTAAAATTGAGGTAAAGTTGGCTTAAGATTCTTTAATTCATTAGAGATTTAAGAAATATTTGATGATTAACCACCACCTATTCCATATATTTTGTTTTCCATATACCCTCCATTTGCAAATTCCTCATTCATAATAGAATGCATGCTACTCTAATAAGGTCATAATCATGAAAAAAAGTATATTGGTTCATGTAAACAAAAGCACTAACTATAGTACCTTCCACTCCTACATTCAGACATATCGTTAGTTGAATGTATCCAATGGAGGATGAAGTCATTTCTGTCTTTCATAAAGGAACCATCCATAAGCATTGGCCTCACAAAAACCGAGTATGCAAGCACCTATTTTACCATCTCCATCACGACTTCATCTCATCCACCATTTCCATTGCCACCTATCATCTCATTTATCATTTCCTCCTACCAAATCTATTGTTTATCCTCAATTTGTATCGCTCTCAAACTAAAATGTATGGCATTCAAATAAGAATGGTGTTTCTCCACAAGAACCAACACCCTCAAATCTTCACACAGTGTTGCTCCACAAAAACCAACCCTGCCCAAAGCCACGATGCCATAAAATCTATATATGAGCAAAGTCATTGTTTGCATGAGGACATGAAAATCCTCAAGCATGGGTGGATGTTGGGCCTTAAATATTCCTGTGTATTCATCATTCAATACCACCATTCATAACCTATATTCATTTACTATTAAGCTCATTTCACACCATAATTCCATCACTTGTCGCCAATTCACGTCTTATGCCTCATGGTTAATTATCGTTAGTTTCCTTATATTTTCTATGATTAAAGATGATTTTTCCATGATTTAATAATGACGGTTTTTCTAAGTTCATTTGCCACAGGGTTCCATCACCGAAATTCCTCATAAGTCAATTGAATTAGTTGGTACAAGTAGAGTATGGGAATATCCAATTTGGGGTTTTGACATTTCGGAATGATTTCGGGGAAAACTGAGGGAGGTTATTGTCAAAAATAATGTTTTAATACCTTTCCATGTGTTTAATTGCAACTAGGTCACACATGTGGGTCCCTAGGAGCTAATTAATAAATCTGCTGAAAATGTGCACAATTTCCAAACTTCCAAGTTTGACCTCGATTTCCGTGTATATGGAGGTGAATCTGGAAAATATGAGAAAATGGGTTTGTTAACCATATAACCAATTATTTATATACAAAATCATTTCTCTAGATTCAAATTTTTATAAAAGTTATAAGCAGTCTTAGAGGCAATTTTATAAAAAATAATTAATTTTCCAGAGTTCTAGAATCTTGCAAAAAGAGCCAGACAACCAACTTTGGGCACAATTTACGAGGATATGGATTTGAATAAGACAAATCCAAGAGAGGTTTTTGTTTACAATATAAAAAGTTAGGTTCCCTACAAATTTTTTTCCAAAATTCACCATGGTTAGGAATACATGCCAATATATTTGGGGTTAGTTTGTTAAAATCGTTCAATTTTCCATAATTGAGGAAAATGACTAATTCGCCTTGTAAATCTTATAAATGGCTCAGCCATGGTTTGTATTGTAAGATTTTGGGGAATTTTTTAAAAGGAAGAGAATGAGGGAATGAATAAATGATGGATTGAAGCTCTTTTTTAATACTAATTGAATCTTAATTGGTTTTTGCTTCATCTCTAAATTCTTTGTAAGTATTATGACTGCGTTTTGAATTTCATTTTTACTGAGTTATTTTAGGCTTGCTCCAGGAGTGGTAAGGGCCCACCACAACTAGAAACAAATACTTTAGCTTATCTAGATCATAGGATTTACATTCAAAGTGTGAATTTCATCAAGAAATTTGTTGTGTGAAATCTAGCATCATTCTGTACTTAAAACTCTATCTTGTAGATTTGAAATTAAAAATTCTAGAATTCATTCAATTAGAAGCTTTCTTGGTTTTCATATCATAATCATTTCTTTGTAATAGCAAGCCCAAGTGTGAATTCGATTGCACAAGTAGAGATATGAGTTTAATGCAGATTGATTTGGCTTTCATTTACTTTTGAATTTTGATTATGAGTTTCCTGATTATGAAGAGTGAACTTTCTTTAGAATGATTTATTTCATTTAGATTAGGAGTCTTGAATTGAAGGTTTTTTACAGATTAAGTTGCAATGAGTTTCTTTTAATAGATCTTTCAGTTAGAATTGCTATCATAGGTGTTCTTTTTTAGCAAGTGTATGGTGTGTTCTTTTAAGAATTTCTTTTATAGTAGTAATTGGTATACTTTTATAGCAGTAAAAAAATAAATTGATTTTGCACTCTAATTTAGGTTAGATGTTATGATCCTGCATTATCTGCGCTTGTGCCTCAAAGCTTACGAGTCCCAAATTGATAATTTAATGTTGGAATTATAACACATAATTTCCCCAACAAGAATCCTTTGAGCTCTTGTCTCATCCTTGTTGTACTTAGGTAAGGCATGAGTTTTTCGTTAGCAAGGATAGTGATATTCCCTTTGAAATGTTCTAGAAGTTCATTCTCCTTGAGAAGTAGATCAGTCCTCTTCTTTCATGCAAGAAAGTTATTGGTACCTACCAATTTATTGCTTTCCTGGAAAAAATACATTGATGTATATTCAGAAGGGGACATGTACTTACTTGATAGATTTTGACATGTAGTGGATTTGCTTTCTCCTTGAAGACTTGATGGCTTGCCTTCCTAGGATCTTAGTGTTCTTCAAGTTTCCTTCTCCAAGTGGACTTGCTTGATGATGAGATTTTCTTGATGACTTGTAGCTTGATGTAGGTCTTGCTTCAATCTACTCTTCTTTGTAGATGCCTTTATGTAAGTCTCTTCTTCCTGTTATGTAGTCTTCCTTGGTGAATGATAGGTGATAGGCCTTCTTTTCCTTCGGTAGATTTGGATTGATGCTTCAACCTTGTAGATGAATTTCCTTTATGCGTTTTCTTGAGTTTCCATTTCCCTGATGACCTTAGCTTTGATACCATGTTGAAGAATCTAGGGGAAATAAGTGTAGTGTGATTCTTTGTTACTTGATAACAATTTGTGGAGTCTTTTTACTTTTTCTTGTTAGCTTAATCTTCTTCTTCTTCTTATTAATGCATGTGTGTTTAATTCATCAAACTGCTACCAAAACATAAGAACAAGAACACAAGACGTTGGCTCACTTCCAGGGCCAAAACCTCTCTTCTCTTGAGAGGAAAACCCTTTCGTGAATTTCTCTTATTGAAGCTTCTATTGATCAATGCCAAACCCTAGACCCTTGATAAGAAGATCCTCCGAGCACAAGTCAAGTCCTTTCATGTTTACTTCCTGTTGCAACACTTCGTCCTTCTCCTTCTAGCACTTTGTCTTCCTCCCTTCAACAATTCTTCTGACAACTGTAGAGACCTCAAATTGTATGCTCTAGGATGAAACTTGACCTTTTCTTCCTTCGCTTGAGATGGAACCTTCCTAACTTAAAAATATGACCTTGTTGCCTCCTAACCGATCCTTCTTCTCTTTCACAAATATTGTAGACTTAGAGCAACAACAATGCAACCCTAGTTCTTCGCACGTGTGAGGGAATACCCTCACAAGAACTCTCTCAGACTTCTCCTTCTTCCTTCACTTGTATAGCCTTTTTCCTTGCTTGAGTGAGCGACCTTATAAGCACTCTTTTCTAGCCCAAACACTTATCATTTATGAATACTATAGGATATTTTGATATGACATCAAAATATCTTCTTTTCCTTTGCACGTGTGACTGTAGTATGCTTCAGATCTGCCCTATTAACTTCGCTATTCTTCCTTGCTTCTTTGCTTGAGTGGGAGGCCCTTTAGGCCTATGATCTTAGCCCAAATAATGAATTTTGTGTGATTGTGATAGTGTAATGTTCCTAAGTAGTAATGTGAGTGATATTAAGCAAATAAATAGTGTAGCAACATATAAAAATAAAAATACACATTATACATCCATGAAAACGCTGCCAATTAGTAACTACTGATCCATTTTATTAAAAATCTGAGGGCTAGATACAATATGAAATGGAATGGTGCATTTGGGCTTGTCCCAATGAACAAGAAAGACCAACCCTAGGTGGGAAAATAACTGAGTTGAAGGTTGCCTAATTACTGTACTTCTCTACACTGTGCTGCCCTGGTAAACTACTACCCTGCTGAACTTTGACCTGCTGGAGTGTGCCCAAAAACTACCCAGAGAATTATATCCTTTCAACCTCAGACTCCTTGGACAAAACCCAGAAAAACCCAGAAGGGAATTTCGTTGGTTTTGACCTTGGATTTTCAGCCTCCTTGGAGCCTCTCCCTAGCTTCTGCTGCCAAATTTGACTTGCAGGAAACATCCTGCAAATACCTCTGTAAACACTTTTGAAATGTTGTTTTTACCTATGCTATCCAACTCCTTTCTCCCTAGATGGATCTTGGCGAAGATTAACTGCTCTCCCAAGCCCCATGAAATTGCTATTACAAGCCTTTGCGTAATCCCTCTGCCCAGAAATTCGTACAACTAATGCAATGGTCTAGCTAGTTGCAAATCCCAACAAAAATTTCCTCAAAAAGTAGCCTCTTCAGCTCCCAGAACTCCTAGTAAACAATGAACCTCCTTGTTGGCTTCCAACTCCTCCTGCATGTTTCTGGTTGCCCAAGAAATACGTAATTCCCTCTTTGCGTTGTTTGCTGAAGTGTGTGACTGTGCTGAACTCCCTAAAACTCCTTTGGAACAACCTCCCTAGGGCAGGAACCGATGGTCTCCCGAAGAAGAGGTTGAATCTCCCGCGTGAGAGATTCGTGGTTAAATAGCTGGTAGACTCGCTAAGTAGCAGAGCGTACAAAAGAGTGTTTGTTTGCAAATGTTCAAGATGAAGACAAAATGAGAGTTGATCTCTCTTTATAACTCCTTGGCCCCCCTTAGCCTCATGTGGGTGCCTCCATCCACCCATTCAATTTTCCCTCCAAGCATATCGAATGGCTAATTCGAACTCCTATGTGGGTGGCCCCCACATTCCACTAGCAACTAAATAAAGTCGATTTGGTCCCTAAGTCCCTAAGTCGAAAGTTTGGGGCCCTCTTAGTAAAAAATGTGCAAAATTGTGTAGCAACACCCTATTAATAATGTGTTTGAGAAGGGACATGAAATTCCTCCCCTCCCAAATGTTGCTTGCCCTCAAGAAACCTCAAAGCTGGGTACTCGAAAATATGCTCACCCTCCTAGGTGGCATCCTCATTTGGCAAGTTCTTCCAATGTCCTCAAGCAATGCCTAAACAAACACCCTCTCTGGCTGTGGACCCTCACTATCACTGTAAACTTCACCAGGGTCCCAAATGTGCCATTGGATTGTCTTTGATCATTGTAATATCCTATAGTGAAGGAGTCCCTCGATACGAGGATCCCATGCCAACTTTATTAATGTGAAGCCCCCCTTACTCCACTCACTATCCTTCCAAATATGGGAATTAGAACCCTTGTGTCTATCACCAATAAGTAGAGCATCTTGACGATGTAAAACTCTGCTCAAATCCTCATGAAGTTGCTCTACCGAATAGTCCACCCCATGCACTCTAATTGTGGGCCCTTGAAGATACAAATCAATCCCTATGCAAATGAAGCTTCTCCTGCATGAGCTCCTCCTGAAATCCTCTTGCTGACCATCTTGGCATGTTGATGAAGTCTCCCACGCCCTTAGCAAATCAATGAAACCCGATGGAGAATCTTAATGACCCTCCCGTATAGAAACCAACTCACCCCTATGGGTATTTGAACTGTTAAGTACTATGACGCTAGGGTCCCATGCCCAACGCATAAAGAAACTGTCCTGCTAACCTCGCGACACCCTAGTCATCACTAACTATCTAACATGCTCATACCAGAGCCTCCTCTCACATAGGTTTCTACCAAAATCTATGTGATTATCGAGGTTAGGCCCAACGTGCCAAAGCAACCCAATAGTTTCAGTGCCTATCTTTCCATGGATAGCCCCAATCTTGAGCAACAATCTACCTTGCCCTTTGGTGAGGGCTTCGGTGATTCCCCATGTGTCTGCCTGTGAATGAATCAATTCGTATTTTATCCTGCCCATGCTCACTAAGGAGTGGAGTATCCCACCAATCCACTGGATCCCTGGATACCATAACCATACTAGAGGTCCACAACCCCCAATCCTCTCTGCTTGTCGCTTTGATATGCTGCTAGTTGTTGGGACTCCTCTGTGCCCCATCTTTGACTCCTGTAGGTATCTAATAGGTAGGCACCGAGCATTAAGAACTTGTGTTGCAAATAACCAACTACTCTGCGCCTGACAAATCACACAGCAAGATATACTATCCCAACTCTTGATGATGTGCCCTAGTCCTATTGGAAGCCTAGGCATCATCCTGCCAACAAGGGCTACCATCCCTTGCACCTCATACTCACATAATGTGTCAAGTTGTTGAGTTGGAAAAGCACCATACAACTACCTCTCGGTCACGTACCCAAGTGTGAGCCTAAGGGTGGAACCTATGCTACCTCAAAAATCAACCATGTTATCCCTAAGCCTATATCTATCAACTCGTGCACCTACCAAGTGTCTCAATTGGAGAGTCTTCTACCAACCCATGACACTCGGTGTCTCATCCAACTGCCTAGGGTGAGCCTCCCATGCCCTACTGCTTGAATGGAGAGTGTCAAGGGCCAGCAACCAAACACTATGTGATTGTAAGCAACACCGAAGGAGGATGGATGGGTATGTCCAAAGGGTATGATCAAGAGTTTGCTAGAATGCTCAAGATTAATCCTACAGACGTCCATGTCTCTTCCTTGGATCTGCTGACAACCCCCTTGAGGCCCTATCTCTGCTAAACATGGTGTCACCAAATGCTCAACCATGTCCTCATCGATCCTAGGTGAGATTCATCCAATGGTACACCTATTGCCCCAGTCCATAAGTCTCCTTGGAGGTAATGCTCCAAGCACCCACTGCATTGCATCATCTACCACTGCATACCACCTAGTATCACTGCACTCATCGATATGCCACTATATACCACAACATGTCTCTGTACATCATGGACTATAGCCATACCATCATGTATCGTCTTGTGTCCTACCTGTGTCACTGCACCTTGTTAATCTAGGTTGTCATTGATGTCAATATGGCAGTGTTTGTGATGGAAAATTTTTGGGACATGTGTGGTTGCCCATTGATGCCCATTGATAATAATACTACTCATGGAGGATCCAAGGATTGAATACAGACATAATAGAAACAATGGAACCAAGGAGGAAAGATATCGGATGCCATCAAAAGAGGAGAAAGAGTGAAGAGGAGAAGCCATCGTGAAGCCAAAGAGTAAGATGAAGAGTTTATCGAAAGCCATCAAAGAAGCAAGTTAACAGAGAAAGAGAAGCAGGTTATCGCATATTCCCAAGGGTATGTGCTATCAGAAGAACAAATAGGAACATTACGTCGGAGGAGTAGAGCTATCGGAAGTCAAAGGAAGAGCTATTGGAAGAAGAGCTATCGGAAGTCATCAAAGAGTAGCCAATGGAAATCACAGGAATGAGAAGCCACAAGAAATCCAAGCCAAGAGTAAGAGTCTAAAGGAAGAAAACAACGATATCGGAGGAGCATTGTAGAACTAATGGTCCCATTACAACATGTCCCAATTAATATCGCATCCACCGTATTGAAACATTCGCGTCACAAGTTATGAAGGCTTGTCACATTAAAACTCCGATTGCGATATAATATGCGGACCTGATCAGTGTATGGTAACAACCCTAATGTAATATCACATCCGCCTATCATAACTTTCATATCACAAGTTATCAAAATAGTTTATTAAATATCACATCCGCCATGGGGTGATATGTCAATATCGGTGTTATTGAATGTTGCGATTGCGGGATTCTCGTGAAGTTGCGATCGCGGGTTAAGCCATGATGTGATGTGTGGGGACCTCTATTAATGTGGATTTTCATAAAGTTGCAATTGCGAGAGTCTTATAAAATTATGATTGTGATAAAGTGGTGGACCCAACGGGTTTATCAAAATAGTTTAATATAATATCGCATCCAGTAGGGGCAATCGGCCATCGGCTATGTTATGGGCACGACTTGTAAAAGACCTCCGAAAGTTGCGATTGCAATTGAGGTAGTGACGTGGCATGTGGGATCTCCCTATGGGTATAGCCTCTCTTATATGGTTTTCATGAATAATCAAGTCTATGGATGAAATACTCTTTGATATAATTTTAATATGCGAACTCATAAGTCGGCCTCTCCTCCCAATGAATGTGCCTTTTGGTTATTGGTGAGACTCGTATAAATACAAGTTAAAACGCTTCACTTCAAGTAGGTGAATTGGGCATCTGTCACAGATAAGAAGGACAGTTCACAACTCATGAACATGAGGTAGTAGAAGAAAGGAACCCAAAGGTCAAGTGAACGAAAGAGGAAGCTGGAGGTCGAGTGAGTGAAGAAGGAAGCCGAAGATCTAGCAGAAGAAAGTGGAAGCCGAAGGTCGAGCGAGCAAAAAAGGAAGCCAAAGGTCGAGAGAACGAAAGTGGAACCTGAAGGTAGAGCGAGCGAAGAAGGAAGCTGAAGGTTGAACATTCTATTGACTGGGTTATTTATTTAAAATCACGGACCTATGTTTGACAGTGATTGAGATAACAGTTCAAAAGGATGCTCTGTGGATCTAAGAAGATTATCTGAGTATGATTAGGGTTGTTTTTAATTGAACACACAATATGAAACTGCGACAACCACTCCTCTAAAGAAGTCACTCCTGAAGTAGTTACTCCTGAAGCAGTCACTCCTGAAGAATTTACCGTGACAGTGAGAACAAAGGCTTGAAACAGAGAGTTGCTTTTGTGCAGAGCTTAGTGCAGTTCATTGTAGACACATTGAAGTTGTGTGAAGACTAATGTAGATCATGATTCTATTTGAAATCATCATGAGGTAACTTTGCAGACTCTATTTGGGCAATATGAATAATTGTGAAGATTCCTTCATATGAAGACAAGTTGTCATTGATGTAGCATTGAAGCTGTAGATTGACAAAACACAATGAAGAATATTTTGAGAGCAGTGTAATACAATCAAAACATTTCTTGACAAATAAAAACTATAGGGTCAGAGCCCTTAGCGTTGGTGCCTCAAAATTGGAAGGATTGGTGTCCTTGGAGTTGGTGCTCCTAAATCCAAGGTTGGTGCCTTGACAAGATAGAGTCAGAGCCCTTGGGCTTGGTGCCTCAGAATTGGAAGGATTGGTGTCCTTGGAGATGGTGCTCCTAAACACAAGGTTGGTGCCTTAAGAAGATAGGGTTAGTGCCCTAGAGGTTGGAGCCTCACAAAAGACCAAGTTGGTGCTTGGCAATAGGTTGTAGCCTTATATATATTGTACCTGATTTATTGTAAATATTATATTAATAAAAGCATTTATTCCTATTGTTCATTTTGTGTTCTAAATATAAATGATTTAACTGGTAAAAATAACAATTGAAAAGGAATATTTATTCACCTGTCACTCCCCTCACGTCCTCAATGCGATGCGAGTCACTCCTCCTACCCCACAATGTCAACTGGCATGCCGTGGTATACCACCATGTATCTCCATGCTCCTCTGCAGGCCACTGCTCCTTGCTGCATAGCCCTGCACACCTGATCCGAATTGGATCCTAAAGAATTCTCTAAGTTTTCATAACTCTAAAAAATTCATGCCAAAGTTTCAAAGACTTACAAAGGTCGAGCTTATCAGAAATATCCTCGAACAGTTGTAATTTGTGAGCAGTGCCAAGCAATGAGGACCCTCAGTCTAGCACGTCGATCGTTGGCCCATGGTAACGCGTGCTGCGACAAAACAACAAAACGGGAAGCCTTTTTGAGAAACGGGGGAGGTTTCTGATATGCGATTAGTGACAAGTCACTAATTGCATATCACCGGGCAAACCCTCAGAGAAGAAAAAGCCCCCAACGACCTGAACCCGAAAATTCAAAAACCATACAGAATTCGCCTATTCCGTCAGAGGCGGGTCCCACACAAAAACCGGCAGGATATTGGAAGGGTTTCGAGTGGTAAGCGGTTTCGACCGAGTCCCACCCGATGCCACACATTGGGTGCCATGCGTCTGGTGGAAGAGAGAGAAAACTGTTCACATCAGATGGGTAAATGTCATGCAACTTACCTGCCCGATATGGATGAAGACCATAAGATCTAGAGGCTCCAGATCGACGACGGACATGCGATCCGATGGATGACCAGATTCAACAGGGTAAATAGGTCGAGTTGTATAAAGTTCGAAGTCTGGCATGAACAATGAGTTGGCAGAGGAATCTTGTTCTCAGGCATTCTGGGAAGTTAAATGGAAATAACGACAGTTCAAACATTTCCAAGAGAACTGACACTTAGTTCGTTACGAAACAGGTGGCCACCTCCCTGTGAAGCATTGCACAGTGATGATGACGTAGAATAGGGGAATCAAATGGACAGAGGCAGAAGAGCCAGAACACCGGGAAGCAGAAACGAATAGTCAAAAAGCAGATTGGCTTTAAAGCCACAAACTAATAGAAAACAAAGTAAGCAACTAGAAAGGAGAAAAGTCAGTAAGAAAGCTAAGAGCAGAGAACAGAGAAAGTAAGTCGAGCTGACCTGTAGAGCAAAGGCAACATCGAGGCAGAGCCAGAGAGAGTTAGAGAGTCTGTGTACTCCAGAGAAGGCTTGAGAGGTTCAAGTGAACTCCTCAGCATAGGCCTATCATGTTTGAGTCTCAATTTGGGCTCATGCTACTCTGACCATCAGTGGTCAAGTTTTAGTAAGGAGAGTCTATGTACTCCAGTCCTATTGATTATATATTAAGTGAGACTCAAATTGAGCTCACTGATGTAAAAACTCTACTTAGAAAACATAATAGAGAGGCCACCACTGAAGGCTGGACCAAGAGACGTAGCCTAGGAGCATTGGGTGAACTCCTTATTAAACTTGTTGTATTTACATGTTTTCCTATTGTGTTTTCTCTAACTTCTTCAATGTCTATGTATTTCGCAATCTTATCGATCCATTGCATAAAGTAACATAGGCACATCCATGCACATGAGTATGTAATACCTTTAATTCTTTGTCCTGGATAAATTCCAGATCAAGTGGTATTAGAGCTCTAGGTTACTAAGGTTAGACAAGCTTGTGCTAGATTTTGTTGTTGAATGCTAACTAGGTCAAAGCTTAAACTAGGAGAAGGAGAGTTGGTTGAAACTAACCCTAAAATTGGAAGAGTCTATCCTAAGAGGAAAATGTCAGAAGAAAGTCCCTTGGAATCAGACCCTTAGTTCATGGATAGTTTCATGACCATGAGAGCCATGGTAGAGGAAATGTATAGATAATTTAAGAAAGGTAGAGAAGAAGATTCAACAAACTCCAAATGAGATAAAGAAGCAGAAGAATATCTCCTCCATGACCACTCTAAAGGCAAAGGGAAAGAAGAAAAATTTCCCACTCCTCTTAGTAGCCCTGAAAAAAAAAAGACATCTTTGATTAAATTAGATGTTAAATTTGATTTACCAATATATGATGGAGAGTTGAATGCAGAGAAGATGGATAATTGGATTAGACAGATTGATGTTTATTGCAGAGTGTAGAGCATTGATTCAGACAGTAGTAAGATTCAGCTAGCCAGCCTACGCCTTGGAGGCACTACCTTGGTATGGTGGGAAGGCAGGACACAAGCTGACATGAAGAAGCATGGTAAAATTCTTTCTGTCTGGAGTGAATTTGTTTCTGCAATTAAAAAGAAATTCTATCCACTAGCCTATATGCAGTGAACCATGATGAGCTAGCAAACTCTTCGCTAGTTAAAAGGGCAAAGTGTACAAGGCTACACTCAAGAATTTAGGAAAAGAGCTTTGATTCTAGGAATTTCTTTAGACTCACCTGAACTCTGCTGAAATATATAGGTGGTCTACACAGCTACTTAAGGCACACTATTCTCATGTTTAATCCCACTAGCATAAATGAGGTATCTGTTCAAGCTACACATCTAGAGGCTAGAAGCAAGAATTTGAACCCAGAAGTTGGAGGATCATCAAAACCCACTGCAAGCAATAACAAGGAGAAAAGAAAATAGAAATGGAAAGATAGGAAGACAAATACTATACAAAAGACCAAATCTTCATGCCCTCACTGTAAGAAGATTGGGCATGATGATGAACACTGCTGGTTTCTACATTTGGAGCTGAAACCCAAGAAGTATGATGGCAAGAAGAAGAAGATTGCTGCAGCTATTCAAAAGGATTTGGGGTTATACTCAGGAGATGAAACAACAATTGCAGCCACAGGTATAAAAGGTAAAAATTCTGAAGCATCTACTAGTAATTCTGCACAATCAACTGATAATGAAGAAAATGAGAGAAAAAGACATGAGATTTTTCATATCAGAGTTGTTTCCAAGCATCAAAAGATTGATACTCTATTTGATA
This sequence comes from Pinus tabuliformis, assembly GCA_031772625.1. NCBI lineage: Eukaryota > Viridiplantae > Streptophyta > Pinopsida > Pinales > Pinaceae > Pinus > Pinus tabuliformis. The sequence continues at coordinate 520,759,116 of CM062819.1, forward strand.
GTGGCTCACAAGTAAATTTAATTTCTAAAGCAATTGTAAGGAAGTTGGGATTACTAACCACACCTCACGAAAAGCCATATCCATTAGGTTGGTTATGTGATAAAGCACAGCTACAAGTGACTAGACAATGTAAACTTAGGTTTTCTTTTGGGTCAACATTTGTAGATGAAGTTGAGTTAGATATTGTTCCCTTGGATATATGTGGAATTGTTTTAGGAAGTCCTTACTTGTATGATAGAAAAGCCATTTTATATAGAGCTGAAAACAAGTATCAACTCGTTAAAGATGGAATCAAATATATTGTAAGAGCTCATAAACTCAAAAATAATTATACTCTCATAAACTTAGGGCAGATGAAAATAATTGTAAATTCATGCAAACAATTTTTACTGATGGTTGTAAAGGAAAAGAAACCTGATAAAACCAATGTATTTGAGGGCTGTAATGCTAAATAGAAAGCTGATTTAGAAAAAGTTGTTTTAGAATATGATATACTATTTCAAGAACCTAAAGGTATGCCACCCAAAAAGGAAATAGTACATGATATTAATTTGCAGTAAGATGCTCCATTGCCTAACATCGGAATGTAAAGGTTGTCTGCTTTAGAGAATGCAGAAATCAAGAAGCAGGTGCAGGAGCTGCTCGAGAAAGGGTTCATAAGACCTAGCACATCGCCTTGTGGGTATCCAATTGTCTTGGTGAGAAAGAAATATGGCTCATGAAGAATGTGCATTGATCACCGAGCATTGAATAAGATAACAATAAAAAATCGTTATCCCCTTCCTCGCATAGATGATATATTAGATCAGTTGAAAGAAGCTGTTTATTTTTCCAAGTTGGACTTGCATAGTGGTTACCATTAGGTCAGAGTTGCAGAGAAAGACCCATGGAAGACTTCTTTCAAAACAAAGTAGGGATTGTATGAGTGGTTGGTTATGCCTTTTGGCTTAACTAATGCTCTTGCTACTTTCATGAGAATAATGAATGATGTACTTAGACCTTTTATTGATGATTTTGTCATTGTATATTTGGATGACATTCTTATATTTAGTAAAACATGGGAAGAAAATTTAAAGCATGTCAAGCAGACTCTAGATGTTTTGTAAAAAGATAATCTTTATGTTAAGCTCTCAAAATGTGAATTTGGAAAAACATATTTGAATTATTTGGGTCATCTTGTAGGGGGTGGTGAATTAAAAAGATAGATCCCTCTAAGGTTGCAGTCATTGCAAACTGGCTTAAACCCAAATCTGCTACAGAAGTTAGAAGCTTCTTAGGAGTAGCACAGTATTGGAGAAAGTTTATTTCTAACTTTTCCTTGATTGCAGCTCCCTTACATGCTCTAACAAGATTGAACAAGGTATTTTAGTGGGGAGGCAAACAGTAGAAAGCGTTCGACACCTTAAAAGAAAAGATTAGTACAGCACCAGTACTAGCACTGCTCGATCTTCAAAGACCATTTGAGATTGAAACGGATGCCAGTGACTATGCCATGGGACCAGTGTTGATGCAGCACGTAAACCCAAATGTTATCATTCTGAGACATTTAATTCTGCAGTAGTTAATTATCCCACATATGATAAAGAATTGTATGCATTAGTACAGAGTGTGAAAAAGTGGAAACGTTATTTAATGGGTAAAGAGAAAATTATACATATTGATCATCAACCACTTCAATATTTGCACTCACAAACTAAGTTGCAGCAATCAAGACACTATAGGTGGATGGGTTTTCTACAACACTTTCATCTTGTCATCAGATATAAAAAGGCATACACAACAAAGTTGCAAATATGTTATCCAGACCAATCATAAATGCATCCACTATACTTAAGCATAATTTAGTATTGCATGAAAGCTACATTGAACAATATGCTCAAGATATAGATTTTAAAGATGTATATGCAACTTTAAGTCATGGCAAACAAGTAGAAGAATTAGATTATCATGTTAAGGACCAACTCTTGTATCATTGGGGAAAGTTATGCATTCCTCAAACAGAAAGAGTAAAGAAAATTCGAGAAGCACACACTTCTCTAATATCAGGTCACTTTGGTGTAAGTAAAACAGTTGCACAGCTGCAAAGATTTTGTTATTGGCCAAAAATGCATGAGACAATTTCTAGATATGTAAGAGGATGTACCATGTGTGATAAAAGCAAGCCCAGCAATAGAAAAATAGGCTTGTACACTCCATTACTAGTTCCTTCTCACCCCTAGGAAAGTGTTTCCATGGACTTCGTTGGGAGACTGCCTAAATCTAGAAAAGATCATGACTATTTATATGTTGTTGTGGATTGGTTCAACAAAATGTGTATTTTAATACCTTGTAACAAACATATTACAGTTGAACAAACTGCAAAGTTGTTCTTTTAGCATGTATGGGTTAATTTTGGATTACCCACTTCCATTATATCTGATCGAGATACCCGATTTGTTGGGAAATTTTGGTCTTGTTTGTGGGAATTGATGGACACCAAACTGAATAAGAGCACAAATTTTCATCCACAAACAGATGGCCAAACAGAAGTGGTCAATAAGATAGTGATCCAGTTGCTCAGAGGCTGTTGCGGCAAGCATCCCAAGCTTTGGGATGAACATTTATGTTATGTGCAGCATGCTTACAACCGAGCTAAACATTATTCTACACAAAGATCTCCTTTTGAGACCTGTTTTGGTTTCATACCAAGGTCTCCCTTGGATTTTGGCTTTGGTAAAAACATAGTGGTTAAGGGAAACAATGATGTGGACAAGGCAACCAAGTTCATCGAACAAATCCAAGAAATTCACCAGGATGTACAGGAACAACTAGAAAAGAGCCAATCCAAGTACAAGGAAAGGCATGATAAGCATCGGATTGAGCATAGTTTCCAAGTTGGTGATCAAGTCTGGTTGTATATCAGCAAAGACAGAATGCAAGGTGAAGGTAAGAAGCTGAAGCCAATAAGGTATGGACCTTTCAAGATACTTGAGAAAATGGTGAGAATGCTTTTCGCCTTGATTTACCAGCTTACATGCACATCTACTCAGTTGTTAATGCAGACAACTTGAGACTATTTGAACCTTCATTGATTGAAGATCCCAAAGAGCAGAGTCAATTGCCTTCTATTGATGATTTGTTACCTGAATATCTCAATGAGTTGTAGGAAGATATATTTCTAGACAGGAAGGTGAGAACTACACGCAGGGGGGATGTTGAGTACCTAAGGATTGGACTCAAAGGTTCAAAACTAAGCAGTGCGGAATGGATAGAAATTGGGCAAGTGAGGAATCTGTACCCTCACTTAATTGATGCTTAAAAACCAACTTTTGGTGGTACAAAAGATTTTCAGTGGGCAGGCCATGATCCGAATTAGATCCTAAAGAACTCTCTAAGTTTTCATAACTCTGAAAAATTCATGCCAAAGTTTCAAAGACTTACAAAGGTCGAGCTTATCAGACATATACTCCAACAGTTGTAATTTGTGAGCAGCGCCAAGTAACGAGGACCCTCAGTCAAGCGCACTGACCGTTGGCCCATGGTAATGCGCGCTGCCATGAAACAACAAAACGGGAAGCCTTTTTGAGAAACGAGGGAGGTTTTTGATATGCGATTAGCGATATCGTTAGGAAAACCCCTCAGAGAAGAAAAATCCCCGAGTGACCCGAACCCGAAAAGTCAAAAAACCGTACGGAATTCGCCGATTTCGTCAGAGGCGAGTCCCACACAAAAAATGGCAGGATATCGGAAGGGATTCGAGTGGTAAGCGGTTTCGACCGAGTCCTGTCTAATGCCACACACTAGATGCCACGCGTCCGGTGGAAGAGAGAGAAAAACACTCACATCGGAAGGGTAAACGTCATGCAACTTACCCACCCGATATGGATGAAGACTGTAGGATCTGGAGGCTCTAGATCAACAGCAGACATGTGATCCGACAGATGACCAGATTCAACAGGGTAAACCGGCCGAGTTATATAAAGTTTGAAGTCCAACATGAACGATGAGTTGGCAGAGGAATCTTGTTCGCTGGCATTCTGGGAAGTTAAATGGAAATAACATCAGTTCAAACATTTCCAAGAGAACTGACACTCGGTTCGTTATGAAACAGGTGGCCACCTCCTTGTGAAGCGTTACACAATGATGATGATGCAGAACAGGGGAATTCAAATGAATAGAGGCAGAAGAACCAGAACACTGGGAAGTGGAAACGGATAGTCAGAAAGTAGATTGGCTTTAAAGCCACAAAGTGATAGAAAACAAAGTAAGCAACTAAAAAGGAGAAAAGTCATTAAGAAAGCTAAGAGCAGAGAACAATGAAAGTAAGTCAAGCTGAACTGTAGAGCAAAGGAAACATCGAGACAGAGCCAGAGAGAGTCAAAGAGTCTATGTACTCTAGAGAAGGCTTGAGAGGTTCAAGCAAACTCCTCGGCATAGGCCTATCATGTATGAGTCTCAATTTGGGCTCATGCTATTGTGACCATCAGTGGTTGAGTTTCAGTAAGGAGAGTCTGTGTACTCCAGTCCTACTTATTTATATCTGTTAAGTGAGACTCAAATTGAGCTCACTGATGTAAAAACTCTACTTAGAAAAGATAATAGAGAGGCCACCATTGAAGGCTGGACCAGGAGACGTAGCCTAGGAGCATTGGGTGAACTCCTTATTAAACTTGTTGTATTTACATGTTTTCCTATTGTGTTTTCTCTAACTGGTTCAATGTCTATGTATTTCGCAATCTTATCGATCCGTTGCATAAAGTAACATAGGCACATCCATGCACATGAGTTTGTAATACCTTTAATTCTTTGTCCTGGACAAATTCCATATCAACACCACTAGGAGCTATGGCCTAGAATTGGGTATGTATGCATCAGGCCACATCCCTCTATATAAAAATGGACGCTACAACTTGAATCTATGCAGTGTTGTGTACCACTACCTACTATCATACCATCCTGTAAAATATGGTATCTTGCATGTGCAAAAGTGTCGCCACTCTGATAGTGACCCCACCATGACACGCATCATGCCCCCTCATCCATCCTGGTAGACTTGGGCACCCTAACTCAAGTCCTAGTAGGGGGGATATCTCTGTTGTGTCGATTCTCTGTGACCCCTGAGTCTCAAACCTCAATGGAAGAACATCATCTCCATACAATATCCAGTCTGGTGGCATACCCATGCCACCTCCTCCAACCAACTCCTGCTAGAGAATGTTAATCATGCCGCGCCCCCATGCACAACCAACATGCCAAAACAACCAATGGAGTCTTCTCACAAACCACCTAGCCACTAGCATCAACTGGAACTCCCCTGAGGAATGCATGCACTTAGGCACATCGTTGACTACCTCATCAATGCCATAGCCATCCCGCATGTTTGATATCGTATAGGAAGCCCCGCCTGGATCCCAATGCCAACCTAAGCCTCCAACATCCTCAATGTCTAAGAGCTCCCACTAAGCTTTACTTTGGACTACGACCATCTCCATGAGTCTAGACCACTCCACTGGGTACCAACTCAGAATATCTCGCCATCCAACCCCAAGAGAGGGATTGAAAGCACAAACTCTAGCACATAGAGCAAGCCCTCCATCCTACGAGTGTTGCACCCTGCGCAACTCATGTTGCCTCAACTCACCATCCTGATCAACACATAAAATTTGTTTGGGAGTCTCTGCATCTCTTTCTCTGTGGTGCAAAGGTAGGCTAGTAATGTTGCAAGCCCCATCGATATAAGCCCAAAGAGAGCTATTATCTGGAGGTACTACAACTATGTTGACGGTTTGTGCATCTAACAACTCTAAGTCAATGGTGGGCCCCAAAGAAGACTTCTCATCCTCCTCCACCATGGGCTCAACATGAGTCATGGACTACCCCTCCATAACTAGCTCACACCCCTCTATATGCTCTCCATGTTGTTGTAGGTGGTTGTCATTCCGCAACAATATCGTAGATCTGGGTGCCTCTGTACTTATCGGCTCCTCATCAAGGGTGGTGATGTCTCTCGACACCTCATCATCTTGTCATGCATTGCTATCACCTGAAATCTCTGTCATGACCCCGAATATCTCAACAACGGATGTCACCTTCTCAACGATGAACATGTTTGTGTCTCCTGGCACCTCATCAATGGATGGTCCTATGGGTGTATGCTCTACTTTCTCCCCCAAGGTGTCAATTGGTGCTATCAAAGAGGCCTCCAACAATGGTGACTCTTGTGCCACACTAGGTATACCAATGTGATCCTCACACTCCCACGTGTCCTCTACCTCATGTTCAATCTCCTCCTCAGGCCCTTGATGTCTAAGACTAGGTCTCCACTAGAAAAATTATCTCCTTAACTCATCCTCAACTGTCTTTGGTCCGCCTGCTCCTTTTCAGGAGATCTAGTGCCCTGATTTTGTTGCCTTTCCCCACATAGTGTAGATGGTTGCACTCCCATGACTTGTGCACCTCTAGTGTCCATGTTGTAAGGGCAAGCATGGATCTGGTCTGACACCTTCCTCAACTGAGCTAACCTCTCATCACTCCAGCAGATTCCACCCCAAAATTCTTGCATATTGAATCTCCCTCGAGCCATGGATATTATACGGTGTAACTTGTCACTATGCATGCATGCCCAAATCTCCCATGATAATGGTTACCCATAGTTGGTACAAGATCATGCTTTGATACCATTGTAATGTTCCTAAGTAGGAATGTGAGTGATATTAAACAAATAAATAGTGTATCAGCATATAAAAATAAAAATACACATTGGACATCCATGAAAACACCGCCAATCAGGAATTATTGAGCCATATTATTAAAAATCAGAGGGCTAGATAAAATATGAAATGGAATGGTGCACCTGGGCTTGTCCCAATGAACAAGAAAGACCAAACCCAAGTGGGAAAATAGCTTAGCTGAAGGTTTTCCAGCTGCTGCACCACTCTACATTTTGTTGTCGCAATAAACTACTGCCCTACTGAAATTTGACTTGCTGGAATGTGCCCAAAAAATGCCCATAAAATTGTATCCTTGCAGTTCCAGACTCCTTGGACAAAACCTAGAAAAACCCAGAAAGGAATTTCACTGGTTTTGACTTTGTATTTTCAGCCTCCTTGGAAACAACCTGCAAATCCCTCTATAAACACTTATGAAATGTTGGTTTTACCTGTGCTATCCAACTCCTTGCTCCCCGGTTGGATCTTGGTCAAGATTAACTTCTCTCCCAAGCCCCACGAAATTGCTACTACAGGCCTTTGTGCAATCCCTCTGCCCAGAAATTCGGACAATTGATGCACTAGTCTAGCTGGCTGCAAATCCCAACGAAAATTTCCTCAACAAGTAGCCTCCTCAGCTCCCAGAATTCCCAGAAAGAAATGAACTTGATGAGCACCAATATTGTAGCAAGAATGCTACAACTCTTGGGCTGCCAGCTTTACTTTATCAACCCGGGGTTTGTACAAACTTGGAGGTGACAATGCTGTATACACAAGTAAAAGTGATGTTTTTTCCTTTTGTCATTGTTCAGCTAGCGAGAGACCACTAGGGTTTGCAAGCCAGACTTCTATGGATTCAGAAGAAGCTTGCTTCCTTGATGAAAGAAATAGAAATCTACTCTAAGAGAGCTAAACCACTGCGATAATGAGAAAGACTGAAATTCAATGCTAAGGCACACCATTTCCTAATTAAATACTAAGAGCTATGCTTTGCAATGATGCTAAATTAACATCAAAAAAATGCTACTATCCTAATCATGGAAGTTAAAAACATCAAACAAAACTTTTATGCATGTAAAGGGCTGTAATAAATTTGTTTTTTCTTTTTATGCTTTTCATGAAAAATCAATTGTGCAAATTTGGTGATGTGGCAGGTGGTTTAGGGATGCTAGTGGATGGCTGGAAGATTCAGGAGATGGTTGGAAGGTTTGGGGGATCCTTGGGTGACCTTGGGAGGCTTCCTAGAGGTTTTCCTTCATTTCAGCCTCAAAACAGACCACTACAGGAAAACCTATAGGATGTACTAGAAACCTATAGGATTCCCTGTATTTCTACAAGATACTACCGTGAGAAAAACGATGGGCATTGGAGGTGATGGAAGACTTATGGAATGTGGTTGATGGGTGGAATGGAGTGAGAAAAGGCATAGGATCACTCAGAACCCAAAACCAAGTTTAGGAGATGGTTGGATTCACTCAAAATGCTTGAGGAAATTTCTATGTAAAATGATGAAATTGGTGAGGTTTTGATGAAAACAAGGAATGCCTATGGGTCGATGAAGTTGGAATGTGGTTGCTTGCTATGTGATTTTTTCCTACTTCTAAAGCACCTAATCTGCATCAAACATGTGTAATTTCCAAAAGTCATGTAAACAAGAAGAATTCTCATGAGCTAGAAAAGCAGAATTTAAAGAACTAATTATCTACCTTATGCATGAAGAAATGAATGAATAACATGGAATCATGGATGAGATCTACTACAAGAATGAAGATAGAAGAGATGGAAATGAAATTTTACTTTGCAAAACTGATCAAATGCTAGTTCAAGTACAACAAACAATAAATATCATGAAAGAAATGGAAATCTGTCTTTTTGGGCTGCATAAGGGTCTTTTCCTCAAATCATGATCCCAGAAGGAAGAAGTGAGGCCAAGACACCTACTAACAGCTTTGTGGTGCCTCTTTTATCCCTTCTAACGTACTACTGAAGTAAGGCGCAAATGGAAGCAAACTAATAAACAATTGATCAAATCTACACTACTTGCAATGAAATACTTCTAAAAACAGTTTAACCATGAATCTATGAAACTAAGGTAAGCATAAAGATACAAGAAGAGGAGCCTTTGCTACTAGGGTTGGGCCCTAACCCAAGAGCTTCAGCCCTCTGATTTAACTCAGTACTGAATCAATAAAAAGCTCATTCTTATTACCAAAACAAGAAATTACATCAAAAGTCTTCCACAAGTCTGGAGCTCAAAAATAACTAGTGTTATTGCAATAAAAATTCGAATCCTAATGATCCGGATTTAAACAAGAACCAAACAAATTATAGAGATAACCATAAAAACAGAGATGCAGCGGAAATAATACTTCACTTCATTAATGTAAAATACTGAAATATGCTTACAAACAGAAATGGAAATGAACCAGCGAGGGCGATGGTAGCTTATCTCTGAGAAGAGATGTGGCAGCTACATGCCTCTGAACTGCCTTACCATGAGGTTCAAGGGCCTTTTTATTATTGAACAATAAGAGCAAACCCTAAACAACCAAAACCCTAACTCGAGGAGATGTAACACCAAGAGTTTATGGGCCCCGTTGGGGTGAATTGGACAACCAACTTCTCGGGGTCGTGACTTGGTCATATTATCTCCGTTTGACGTGCATGATAACCCATTGGAAAGATCTCTTTGAAGACTACAATGAAAAAGAATATTTTCGGAAAAAATATGTTGGCAGTGTATTTCCAAAAAAACGTCGTTTAGGGCCTCAAAACGGCTCCGGAAGTTTAGGACCTGAAAAACTGCTAAAAATAGTAAATTGTGATACAATTAAGGAAACTAAAAAAGATACAAGAAGAAATGGTGGGGGTCAAAGTGGAATTGGCGGGTGGCCACCAATATCCACCTGGATCATTCCTCTCCCCTTAGGAAGCAATGGTCCCCATTGCGTTGAGTTCCTCCATTAGATGAGGAAACTTCTGTTGAACTTGGTCCCTGGTGAGACAGTTGCCCTGGTGAAGGTGTTGGTTTGCTTTGACAACTTGATATAGTTGGATATTTTGCTGGTGAGTGTTCTTGATTTGTGTGTGCATGATCCAATCAGTTGCAGCTTGTTCGATGCAATCTGGATTCAACTCTGTGGGTGTGAGTTGTTCTACAATGTCGGATGTGTCTAGTAATGGTGGAAAGTATGGCCGAAGGCAATCCACATTGGACACTGGGTGCAAGCCAAGGAATGGGGGAATGCTGAGCTCAAATGCAACCAAACTTTGTCGCCCACCTAAAACTTGTGTGGCACCCGATGTTGATCATGTCGCTGCTTGTACTTGGCATTTGATTTCTCCAGAATGTCATGGACCTACTGGCGAATATGTTGGATGTGCTCAATGAAGTTGTTTGCCTTATCTGTTTCAGACTGGACATGAGCCAAATCTGCATGAGTAACTACAAATGGCATGGGCACATCAATGGAACATAGTGGCTGGAATCCCAAGCCCACCTGAAAAGGGTTGTGGCCAAACGAGCTGTGGAGAGCTCGGTTGTAGCTATGCTGAACATAGGGGAGGCTCTCGTCTCATGTGCGTGGATGCTTTAAGTTGTACATGCACAGAATGTGTACGATCATCCTGTTGACAACCTTTGTCTGGCTATCAATTTGAGGATGGAAGGCTGTGGACTTAGTGACTTTGGTGTCCAGCATCGACCAGATATTGGACCAAAATGTACTGAGGAACCTGTTGTCCCGCTCTGAGATGATAGACTGTGGGATCCCAAATTTTACCCACACTCGTTCAAAGAATAGTTTAGAAGTGGCTTTTGCTATGATATTCTTCTTGTAGGCCGCCATAATGGCCATCTTCAAGAACCTATCGACGACCACAAAAACACAGTCGTTTCCATGCTTAGTGAAAGGAAGGCCTGACATGTAATCCATGGAGATGGATTCCCAAAGTCCACTAGGGGTAGGCAATGGGGTATAGAGGCCTTGCTTCTTAATGGTCGGTTTGGCAATGGCGCAGGCAATGCATGATCTGATGTACTTCCCAACATCTTGTTGAAGTTTCGGCCAATAGAAATACTTCTACAGTACTGCCACCGTTTTCTCAACCCTGAAATGCCCAGCAGCCTGACTGTAGTGTGCTTCCCAAATCATCTTGGCACGCTTGCTTGAAGGAACATAAAGGTGACCCGGGTGGCATAACATGGCATCCTGGAGGTGAAATTTTGGAACATGTTGACCCTCCAAGAGTGTTTGGTATGTGTGGCCAAATTCTGGGTTGCTTTTGTAGAGAAGTGGCCAATCAGAGGTCTCGTGCCCGCAAGAGTTGAGCACGGTGGTTAACGCCATGATCGGTGGTCGACTGAGGCAATATGCAACATTATTGGTGATGCCCTTCTTATACTTGATATTCAAATGGAACTGTTGTAGGTATGCGGACCACTTCGGATGGAAATCATTCTGCAATTTCCCTTGGGTATGTATTAACTGCAGGGGTCGGTGTTCCATGTGGATAACCGTTTTCTTCCCCAAAATGTAATGCTTCCATTGTCGACAGGCCTGCACAATGGAATACATCTCTTTGTCATAAGTGGGATACTTCCATACTGTGTCTGAAAGTGTCTCACTGTGATATGCCACTGGATGCCCGTGTTGAGTAAGGATTGCCCCAATAGCATAGTCAGAGGCGTCTGTCTCGACCTCAAATGGTTGTTGCAAGTCTGGTAATGCAAGCACTGGTGCCGAGCAGAGGCGATCTTTCAACTCTGTGAATGCCTTCTATTGAGATTCAGACCAAAAGATAAACCTCACTATAATATACCTTGTTCCACACCTTTAGGTGCATTCCGTTCTAACCTTGTTCTACACCCTAGGCAAGAACACACCTGAAACACACCGAAGACTTTGACCTGCCCTTGACCTCTGATGAGCTAACCAAAGAGAAGCATTCTACCATAACATGACTTTGACTGACCACGTTCTTTTGATGATAACCCTATCGTAACCCTCGGGAAACACACCGACCCAATCCTTTGCCCCGATATCGTTCCCTCTCGATCATGCCAAGCCAAGAACGATGAGATTTCGTGTAATGCCTTGAAGAGACTGGTTTACCAGCATGCTCCGTAGGAGTTACTTTGCTCTTCCCTAGAATCGAGAATATTTGTGGTTGGTTATTAGATAGAGAGATTGTTCTCGTTCTCTTATTCCCGCGTAAGGCGACAACCCCAATGGCTCAGAGAAGATATAATGCTTCCTATTATATATAATATAAAATGCAGCTCCGGAGGGAGGGTAGGGGGATCGGAAGAATCGGGAAAAGGCGAGAGTGCTTTATTCACAGCTTTATAGGGGGATCATCCACTTCGGATCATCAATTCATTTATACTTCTGAATCTAAAACCAGAAATCAAAGACTCTGAGGACTGGGTGAATGAGCCTATTCCCAAGAAGGTTCTTAGAGAGCTATTAATAGCTATGGTGCCTGAGGAGAAATGGATAGATATGGAGAAATGGGATAAAAAATTATAATTTTTCTTTCGCTCCTCCCTTGGTGACTTGACTCAAGGGCCAAGTGATATGAGAAAATCCCAATACGAACTTGCGGTAGAAGTTGGCAAGACCTAGAAAGATGTGGAGCTCTGTCAGAGTGGTTGGAGATGGCCAATCCCGAATGAATTGGATCTTGGCTGGATCCACATGCACCCCCTATTCATCAATAATGTATCCCAGATATTGAACCTGGGTCATGCCAAAAGTGTGTTTCTCCAAATTGGCACATAACTTGTGTTTCCGCAGTGTTTGGAGAACCTGTCGGATGTGGTGGAGGTGCTCTTCCCAACTCTGGCTAAATATCAGGATGTCATCCAAGTATACCACTACAAACGAGTTGGTGAATGGCTACAAGATGTAATCCATTAGCCTCATGAAGGTTGTAGGAGCATTCGTCAATTCGAAAGGCATAACCAACCATTTGAAAAGGCCCTCCTTGGCTTTGAAGGCAGTCTTCCACACATTGGAGGGTTTGATTGGTACCTGGTGATATCCTAACTTCAAATCGATCTTTTTGAAATATTTTACCCCCTTTAGTTGATCCAGGAGGTCATCAATCTATGGGATCGGGTACCTATTACAGACAATGATCTTGTTCAGCGCCCAATAGTCAATACAGAATCTCCAAGTCCCATCCTTCTTCTGTGCCAACACGGTTGGGCTCCCACAGGGTGATGAACTCGAACGGATGTGACCTTCCTACAACAACTCCTGAATCTGCCTCTTAATTTCATCGTTCTCCATAATGCAGTGCCGATAGATTGGTCCATTGGGTAGCGGCGCACTTGGGGTCAGATCGATGGAGTGCTTGACCTGACAGCACAGAGGAACCCCTGCAAGGGAGGTGAAGATGTCCTCGTAATCCTCCACGACCTTGTCCATCTATAGTTGTCATGCAGAAGATCCCTGTCTAGAGGTCGTGGCCACCGTCTTCTTCTTTCCTTGAGGGCGTATCATCAGGAAAACAAATTTCCCAGTTTTGGAAATGAGCTTACTGCATTGTTTTGCAGTAACCAAAGAGATGGAGGTAGGCGGTGCTACCTCTGATATCCTGTACAATGTATTTCTGAAATTAACAATAGCAGCACGGGGCCTTGACTCATACACAACATGTCACTTCCACAAGTATAGTTGTCCTAATAATACATCACAAACTTCAAGGGGAGCAGTGTCACACAATACCTCATCCGTGAAGGGCTTGATGTTGTATGGAAGGTGACACTTCTAGATCATGCGAAGATCCCGTCCTTGGTGAAGCCACCCAATGGTGTACGGTTGTGGATGTGCTATGGTCAGTAAGCCCAGCTGCTTCACGACCTCTGCCAAAATGAGGTTCTTTTGGTTCCAGCTGTTGACAATGAACTGTAGTGGGGATCCCTTTACCCATATCTGGGAGTGGAAGAGATGCTCCTCCTCCTCTAGATCTTCGGGTTCCTCCTTCTGGATCTTCATGGTGGCAACGGTGGCATTGGGCTCCGCATCGACAATCTACTTCCCTTTTTCATTCCCCTTGTCAGGTTTTGACTCAGATTCAGAACATGCATCTGTTTTTGAAACCTTTAGCTCAACCACCAGTGACTGCTTGGCCCGATACTCACTTGTGTTGTGAGTGGAGCTCTTATGGAGCTCATACCACTTTCCCGTGTCCTTTTTCGGCTTCATGGAACTGTTCTTTGCTTACAGCTTTGGCAGGTTTTCTTGGTATGCCCCACCTTGGCTTTGTCCTTTATTCTGCGGTTTGGGGGCACCTTTCCCTTGCTTTGGATTCACAGATCCAAAGTCTCACTTCTTCTGTTTAAACTTTTTCTCGACCTTGATGGCATATCGGTATGCCGTGCTGAGCAAGGAGATGTTCAAGAATTCTATTTCTTCGTGGATGTACTTGTGCAGGTAGCCGCAGTATTTGAGTATTAAATGCTGCTCCGAATCCTTAATACCCAACTTTGTGTGAAAGATATGGAAAATATTGGTAAACTCCAACATGTCTTGGTCCCTTCCTTGCCGCAGCGTGGTCCACTTTATGTATCGATCCTCATAGCTTCCAATATGGTAGTACTGCTCCTTGATGGCATCCCGAAATGAATTCCAAGTGGGTTTGGCTGAAAACAATGAGCCTGTACTTTCATCCTTCTACTCGCAATAGGTTTCCCACCAGTCCTTGACGTGGGGGGCTGTTATGAAACCAGCTCACAAAAATATAGAAAAGAGAGATCCACGCCTTAGAATTCAGCCTCTTCGAGGGGGCAACCTCCTTTACATTACATAAATGAACAATTCTTGGATGATACAAATGACAAAACCTCCTTTCTATATATAGGAGTCTAAGGAGTCACAATATAATCCAGCCGACCTAACAATAATAATATAAAGCCACAAAAATAACAATAGAGGGATTCTATGGGGCACAAAAATAACAATATGGGGGTAATAGGGGCACAACAATATAAATAAGGGGTATAACTACAATAGTAATGGGGTAATCACTAGTATTATAGGGACCCAACATGCCCCTCTCCTTCAAAAAAGTGTTGTCCTCAACGCTTGAGTAGTTCTGGATACTTCTGCATAAAATTCTCATCCTCCCATGTGGAATCTTCAGCGGATAAGTTCTTCCACTTGATAAGATACTCTGAAATTGATCGATTTCGTAGCTGTCGAGTTCTTGTTTCTGTGACTGCTTCCGGTTCCAATATAATTTTTCCTTCCTCGTCAAGTTCTGGCAATATTGTTTGAATTGGGAGCTTGTCACCTATAACCTTCTTTAAACATGAAACATGGAAAACTGGGTGCAATCGAGAAGCTGCAGGAAGCTCCAATTTGTATGCCATAGTACCAATCTTTTGCAACACCTTGTACGGACCATAATACTTTGGTGATAATTTATTATCCTTCTTAGCTTGCTTTAGGGACATTTGCTTATATGGTTGTAGCCGTAGGAATACCCAATCACCTACATCAAAACTTCTTTCACTGCGATGTTGATCTGCCTGTTGTTTCATTCTATTTTGTGCCAACACGAGGTTATCCTTTAAGAGTTGGAGGACTTGTTGTTGATGTTCGATGTGATGTTCCACTGCCTGAACCTTAGAATTTTCTCTTAAATATGATGTGATGGATGGTGGTTGATACCCATAAAGTGCCATAAATGGGGTCATTTTTGTTGCTGTATGGAAGGAAGTGTTATACCACCATTCAGCCAGAGGCAACCATTTGACCCATTGTGTCTGTTTATCAGATACAAAGCAACGAAGATATCCTTCCAAACATTTGTTTACTATCTCAGTTTGCCCATCAGATTGAGGATGATAAGATGAGCTATGAGCTAACTGAGTACCAAGACAAGAAAATAATTCTGTCCAAAAATTTCCAGTGAAAATGGGATCTCTGTCACTTACAATAATCTTTGGGTTTCCATGTAGCTTTTGAACTGTTTCCATAAATGCAGTAGAAACTGTACTGGCTTTAAATGGATGTGATAATGCACAAAAGTGTGC
This sequence comes from Pinus tabuliformis, assembly GCA_031772625.1. NCBI lineage: Eukaryota > Viridiplantae > Streptophyta > Pinopsida > Pinales > Pinaceae > Pinus > Pinus tabuliformis. The sequence continues at coordinate 520,774,848 of CM062819.1, forward strand.
ATACTTGGTAAGTCTGTCAACTACCACCATGATGACACTCTTTCCCTCAGACTTGGGTAAACCTGTGATAAAATCCATTGAAACCTCCTCCCAACGTTGGCTTGGAATGGATAAAGGTTGTAATAGACCCGGTGTCTTAATTGTTTCAACTTTATTTTGTTGGCAAACCAAACATTCCGCCACAAACTTTTGAATATCTGATTTAAGGCCATCCCAAAAAAATTCCTTCTTAACCCTGTGGTAAGTTTTTAAAAATCCTGAGTGCCCTCCTAAGGGAGAAGTGTGCAATTCCATAAGAATCTTTTGTTTTAGCTGGGAATTCTTACAGAGGTATAAGCGATCTTTGTACCATAACGAATCATTTTTCCAGCTAAATGTATCAGAAGTACTGGAATCTTGTTGTAGCTTTCGAATAAGTGCCCACACTTCTTCGTCATTCTTCCATTCCTCCCTTGCTTCGTTTATCCAATCTGGTTGGATAATAGAAATGGCACACAACAATGCTTCCACATCCTCATCCTTTCTTGAGAGTGCATCTGCCACCACATTTTGCTTCCCTTTTTTGTAGATGATTTCAAAGTCATAACCCAACATCTTTGTGACCCACTTTTGTTGCTCTTCAGAGGATAATCTTTGTTCTAAAAAGTATTTAAGGCTATCATGATCCGTTTTTACCTTGAAGTGTCTTCCCATTAGGTAGGGTCGCCATTTCTTAAGTGCATGGAGTATTGCCAACATTTCCTTCTCATAAATAGCTTTGCTTAAAAACTTTCCCTTGATTGGACGACTTTCAAAAGCAATGGGTCTTTCATCTTGCATTAGAACAGCACCAATTCCATTTCCTGAAGCATCACATTCCACAATAAAGGTTTTTGTGAAGTCCGGTGTAGCTAAGACCGGTGCTTGGCACATTGCCTCTTTAAGATGTTCAAAGGCCTTTGTTGCTTCCGAAGTCCATGAAAATGAATCTTTCTTCAATAATGTTGTTAGAGGTGCTGCTATTCTCCCATAATTCTTAACAAACTTGCGATAATACCCTGTCAACCCAAGAAATCCTCGCAGATGCTTTATGGATGTGGGGATTTTCCATTCCTTAATGGCTTTAATTTTGCTAGGGTCTACCTTAACTCCTTCATGAGATACAATATGACCCAAATATTCCACCTCCTGGACTCCAAAGAAACATTTGGATCTTTTTGCATATAATTGTTTCTCCTCCAATAGTTGTAGCACCCTGTCAACATGTTCAACATGATCCTTCCAAGACTTGCTGTAGATTAGTATATCATCAAAAAATACTAACACAAATTTTCTAAGGAATGGTTTGAAAATTGAATTCATCAAACCTTGAAATGTTGAAGGTGCATTGGTAAGGCCAAAAGGCATGACCAAAAATTCATAATGACCCTCATGAGTTCTAAATGCCGTTTTCGGAATGTCTTCAATCTTCATTCTGATTTGATGATATCCCGAACGAAGATCCAACTTGGTGAAGTAAATTGATCCATGCAATTCATCCAGTAATTCATCAATAACAGGAATGGGGAACTTATCTTTAATAGTGAGCTTGTTGAGCTCCCTATAATCCGGACACATGCGCCATGATCCATCCTTCTTGTGCACCAATACTACTGGAGCTGAGAAAGAACTTTGACTCGGTTGAATTATACCAGCCTCTAGCATTTCTGCAACCATACGTTCAATTTCACTTTTTTGGACATAGGGATATCTGTACGGCCTGATGTTTGGAGGAACACTTCCTGGAATCAGATGAATAGCATGATCATGATCACGCATAGGTGGGAGACCTTTGGGAGTCTCAAATACCTTGGAATGATTGTCCAGGACTTTTTGGAGATCTGGAGAAATAGATGATTCCAATGTGGAAACATCTAGCGAACATAATTGTGCAATTACACCTCTTTGCTCCTTTTTTAGAAGCTTTGTCATGCCATTAGAGCTGATTATCTTTCCTGGTTTCCCTGCAATACCCCTTAATTCAACTTCCTTTCCTTCCGTAGAAAATTTGATGAAAAGTTCTTGAAAATTAAAAGCTATTGTACCCAAGGATTGTAGCCATTGGACTCCTAGTACAACATCAGCACCTCCCATTGGAATGGAAAGCATTGGGCTAGTCAATACATATTCTCCCATGGATAGCTTGATATTATGGCACTTTCCAGAGCAATTTATTGTTCCTCCATTTGCAATCATCACTTGACACTCTGGTGCTGGATATAGGAAGCAATTCAATTCTTTTGCTACCCTACAATGAATAAAATTGTGGGTGCTTCCTGAATCAATCAACACTATTACCTTTTTCTTCTTGATTTGTCCTTCTATCTTGATGGTTTGAGGAGTGGTAATTCCCGCCAATGCATTACAAGATATGGTCGGATTTATTTGTTCTTCATCTAGGCTTTGTTCCTGGAGTATATCTTCTTCTTTTGACCTTTCTTGCTCCTTTTCTTCTTCCTCTTCACAATCTATGTAGAATAATTTCTTCTCAGCACACTTATGACCTTTAGTGTATTTGCTATCACAACTGTAACAAAGCCCTTTTGCTCTTTTTTCTTCCAATTGTTGTGGTGTCAACCTTATAGGTTGTGGAAGACTAGGGGCAACAACACTTCCGTCTTTATAGTTGTGAGTGGTATGCTTCCTGGTTGCCATAATTTTGCTTTCCATTTTTCTTGCTAACCTGAATGCCTTCTCTAATGAATCAGGTTCCCAAAGGCGAACATCATGTTGGATATTATCCTTTAAAGACCCTATGAACACATCAATCCTATGCTCCTCTGGAATATCTTTTACCCTTATGTTCAATTTTTGGAACTCCTCAATGTGCTCCATTACTGAACCCTTTTGTTTGAGACTTATCAATTGGCTAAAAAAAGTGTTGCTTTTTGTATCTTCATAATGTGCTATCAATTCTTCCGTAAAAATTGCCCAAGTGATAAATTGTTTACGAGAGCAAAGCCATTGATACCATACAAACTGATTTGGTTCCAAATATACAGTTGCCATACGTACCTTTTGTGTGTTTTGCACATTATTGAGATCGAAGAATTGCTCCATCTGTAATATCCATGTGGCGGGATCCTTGCCATCAAACTTCCTCATATCGATTTTTGGAATATGGTGATTCTTCGATCCAACATTAGGGTCTATGGAATCATGATTAACATTTCTTTTGTTCTCATCATGAGTTTCCTTTACTACCTTTTCACCATTAGTGACCCTTTCTTGTAGCAACTTCTTCAATTCTTCCATGTCTGTCTTCAAATCTATCTTCAAATCTGCCATCGAATCCTCCATATTAGCTTCCATGCCCTTTATCTTAGATTTCAAGCCATTTATCTTAGATTCCACGCCACTTATCTTAGCTTCTGTTAGCTTTTGTGAGCGTGACATTTGTTGCACTTGTTCTTGTAATTTTGATATATCATGTAGCATTTCTTCCTCTTCTTCATGAGTCATGCTAGAGCTTTCAGGTTCCTTACTAGGTGTTTGCATTTTCTTTCCTCGGGGCATCAGTTACCGATAATAATGCTTTACTATGCCCTTTGAATTCCGTTAAACCAAGCTTACACAAAAATAAAAAAAAAAAACTACACACCTTTTTTCACTTTATAGAAGCCTGATATTGAATCTGATGTATCTCTGTAATTTCGGATCATCCAGTTCTAAAATTGCTACTTGTAGTAGCCTTCTACGTCCTCTTTCCAATGCCACAAGTCTGAGCCAAATTGGATTCTCCAAGGAAGAGTTATGTGAAATCTCCCACAGTGACTTGCTTTTAGACTGGTTCAGTAGAGCGAACTTGTACGACGTGCCACGAGTCACTGTTTCAACCTTTGAATCTGAAACACACACAAAATAAACTACAGTCCGTCCTTTTTCTGTACCTTCTTACAAAATTTCAATCCGATCTCCAGAGAGAAAGTTATGACGATTTTCCCTAGGTCACCTGTTTTGAATGTAATTCAGGAGTCTGCAAAAAGACCAACTTCCTCAGATCATATCTCCGCAAATATCACGCAAAAGCTCTGAAATTCGGACCCAAGGTTCAGCGCGATTTCTTCTCAAATGGTTTTTTTTTTCAACTTCTGAAACGTCACAGAAAAAAATTTATAGCGAAAATGCCACGATGACCTGTTTGGAGCAGCGAAACCCTAGAATCCAAAGCTCTGATACCAAATGTTATGAAACCAGCTCACAAAAAGATAGAAAAGAGAGATCCACGCCTTAGAATTCAGCCTCTTCGAGGGGGAAACCTCCTTTACATTACATAAATGAACAATTCTTGGATGATACAAATGACAAAACCTCCTTTCTATATATAGGAGTCTAAGGAGTCACAATATAATCCAGCCGACCTAACAATAATAATATAAAGCCACAAAAATAACAATAGAGGGATTCTATGGGGCACAGAAATAACAATATGGGGGTAATAGGGGCACAACAATATAAATAAGGGGTATAACTACAATAGTAATGGGGTAATCACTAGTATTATAGGGACCCAACAGGGGCTGCTCTGAGAAGAGCGAAAATAATCTTTTCCCGACTGGAAAAATCATGAACAGAAAAATAACCTTCTAGCGTATTTAACCGTTTATTGATGGCATCTACATCTATCTGACCCTCGAATATGGGGATTTCAAAATTAACTTGTACCTTAAACGGTGTGGCATTTCCAGAGTAGCTGTTGGAAGCCAATGCGTCGCCCCTGGGTAGCCGCTGAAGGATCTGGGCAAAGATGTCCATCATCGCGTTCCTTTGTCACTCGAGGGCTTCTTCGAGCAAGATTTTGATAGGATCTCCTGCCCCCTTGTCTTTCTTTTCATCCACCATGGGATCCGTTGGGATTTACGAGGCTTGTCTTGCAAAGGTTTGACCAGTTCAAGCCCTAACTCCTTATATCCCAACCTCGTTGGGAACATGCAAAGAAAAACAGAGAAAAAAAACAAACCGCTCTGATACCACTGATCTGGATTTAAACAGGAACGCAACAAATTACAAAGATAACCATAAACACAGAGATGTAGCGAAAATAATACTTCACTTCATTAATGTAAAATACTGAATTATGCTTACAAACAGAAATGGAAATGAACCAGCTAGGGCAATGGTAGCTTATCTCTGAGAAGAGATGTGGCGGCTACATGCCTCTGAACTACCTTACCATGAGGCTCAAGGGCCTTTTTACTATTGAACAATAAGAGCAAACCATAAACAACCAAAACCCTGACCCGAGGAGATGTAACACCAAGAGTTTATGGGCCCTGTTGGGGTGAGTTGGACAACCAACTTCTTGGGGTCGTGACTTGGTCATATTATCTCCGTTTGACACACATGATAACCCGTTGAAAAGATTTCTCCAAGGAATACAACGTAAAGGACGATTTTAGACAAAAAATCACTGGGTGGTAGATTTCCCAAAAAACGTCGTTTAGGGCCTCAAAATGGCTCCAGAAGTTTAGGACCCAAAAAACTGCTAAAAATAGTAAACTGTTCTACAACTAAGGAAACTGAAAAAAATAAAAGAAGAAATGGTGGGGGTCCAAGTGGAATTGGCGGGTAGCCACCAATGTCCACCTGGATCACCTATTGAGGCTCTAGGTGTCTCTACTTATACAAATGAAGTCTCCAACGACTTCCTTAAATTTAGGGAGGCTCGGCTCCCAAACTCGAGATGAACTAACTCTTTGTCTATCACTTGCTCGATTGCCTTCTAATCTTCATGACTTGGCTGCTTTCACTCCGAGCTGGTGGGATTAATGGAGGAATATTCGAATGGGGGAGGAGTAAATGAGGAGGATTTACCTCCTACAATCTCTCTCCCTTGTTCCTTCTGAGTTTCAAACCTTAGTCTTGCCAAAATTCCTTGATTTTCTCTTCCAAACCTGTATTCAATGCATATTAGTCCACTATGCATAATATCTCACTTTAACTCATCTCATTAAACAAAATATAATCAAAACATGTAATAAGTTGTGAGAAGAGTTGGTTTGACTAAGATAGGAGGTGAATTAAGGCCCATATAATTACCCAATGATGAGGCTCATCATCACCCCTCTACTGAAAGTGTTGCTCATCCTCTAAGAAACTCAATCAATATCCATGTCTTTCATAGCTCTAGTGGCCTCCTTGACATCCCATGCCTCTACTGTGGTTTCCTCTTCTTGTTCATAGAAACCTACTTTCTTTTCTACCTTCTCCCACGGCCTCCTTTCTTCTTCTTCCTTCCTTCCTTCTAGGATTCCTAATAGGAGTGGTGGACTGAGTCTCAAGCCAATCCAATTGACTTTGAGCCTTTGCATCGATTGCTTGTACATGGGTGTCCTATTCAATGATTCTCTCATTATTTGAGGAGAGTGGTACTCTCTTATCTTTAAATTGTATGGCAATGTGTTCCATCTCCTCAGGAAATCTTGCATGCTGTCATCCCCTAACAACCTGAACATTTCCTCAAAATGTGAAATTGCTTGCTCTTGGGCAGTAAGATACTTGGGTGCAAGCTGAGGATCATTTGCAATTAAATTATGTGTACTGATGAGGGCCATTGGATTGGACTTCTTAGCTCTGATCATAAGAGGCTCTGTTTGTTCTCTTGCCAATATCTTCTTCATTTCTACAACCCTTGCTTCCTCATGGTTCATCCATGATGCCAAAGCCATCAACTGTAAATCTCCTAGCTTGGAATTAGGGTCCCATACATTCATGTATGTTAAGGCCATGTTATGCAAATAAAACTCAGACATCTTGGCCCTGTCTTCCAATGTACTTTGATCACAAAGATCAATGAACTGTCTATAATCTTGAAATGGCATAGTGCCTCTCTGTGCTAGGGTCTTGATTTGGAACTGTAGCCACTATTCCTTAAGGTATAGGGCATAGGATTTAGCTGGCATCCTGCACTGGATTTCTTCCAAAGAGAGACTAGCCATACATGCCAATTGGTTCTCTCTTTCTTGCAGTTGTCCTTTCAACCATGCATTTTCTATCTCTAACTGATTTCTCATTATGGCCTCTCTGTCCCTCAAGCTACTTAGTTCTCTGCCCATCTCCTTGAGCTTCTCCTCCATGTGACCAATGTCCTCCACCCCCTTGGACTTGGCAATCTACATCCATCTATGAGTTCTGGCTCTCTCCTTCTCAAGCTCAAAGAATAATGGAATAGAAAATTTTTGTGGAATGACCCTACCCCCTTCAATAAATTTGTAGTAGGAGTCAAGGTTAGGTTGGGGGCTAGGTTCCCTTAGCTCTGGGTTTTATTCTTTAGTTTCTTGTTATAGGCTTCCCTCCTTATCCAATTTTTGAGTCTCCTGTAGATTTAGCAGAGTCTCCTGTAGGACTGCTTCTGCTTCCTGTAGGTCTTGTTGTGTATCTTGTAGGATTTCTTTTCCTTTGGATGAGGTGGATCTAGTTATAGGCCTTCTCACATAGGTGATAGGAGACTTAGGAGGAGGCATTTTCTCCTGCTGTTTAGGTGAGTCCTCAATTACAATGGGAATTTTTGTTGGAGTTTGGGGTTTCCCCTGCCTTATCCTTGTGCTTTTCCTTGTCCTGAAATATAAGGGGGTCTGCCTCTGTCTTTTGCCTTTCTGTTTGATAGGGGTGCTAAGAGCAGTGAGGGCAACTACTGCTTCTCTCTCAGTGGGTTCTGGAGACACCCTAGGTGACTCCTCCTTGTCTTCTGCCTCCTCTTTTCCATTGCCCTTTTCCTCTATGTTTTTCCCCTCTTCTCCTCCTTCTAGATCCTCATCTTGTTTATCAGTATCCTCCTTGACATCTTCCTCTGTTTCCTCATCACCTTCCTTCTCTTTCTCCTCTTCTTCCTCCTCATCTATCTCATATTCATCTCTCTTTGATTCTTCTCCATATGTTTCAGTTTCTTCCGCATCCTTTTCACTGACAATAGGACTAATGTCATATGTGAGGGCTTTGATATCCTCCTCATCTGCATGTCTCTGAAAATATCCCATTGGATAGGAATTTTGAGGTTATGGAGGGCATCTTCTATGATGATTCTAGTTAACCCATGGTGGGCTAACTGTTGGTGGTTTCCCTCTTGCACCTTTATGCTTGTGTCTATCAGTGATTGCAGAAGGAAGTATGGTATGTTGAGCTTGTGGTGAGGAGGTGTTTCTGATCCAAACCTCAATTCTTCAAGAAGCCTAAAGTGATACCCATAAACCACACTATACCTACCCTCACATGATATGTATTTGATAAGGTGGTAGCTAACCCCATTCCAAGGGTATGGTAGACTTGCTCTCCTTACTCCATTTTTGTCCTCAATGGGCTCTTCTCCCTCTAAAAATAACTTCTTCTTGGAAATATGGCTATCTCCCTTGTCTTCATTTCACTAAGGCACTCCTAGGGGAAGTGTGGTAATTTTGCTTATGAGTTCAGGGGTGAGCTCTATGGAGATGCCTCTCACCACAACAGTGACATGAATTCTGGTCAGTGGAATGAGGGAGAGAGAAAAATCTCGAGCCACTTCATCATCATACCCTCTTAATTTTTAAAAATACCCCATCCAATTATGCCTTGTGAAGATTTATAACACTTGAGGGTGTTGGTGGATTCTCACAGTATTAATGGGCTCCCTTATATTAAACCCCCTTGTCAATAAATAACTGAAAGAACTGTGGAGACAATTTCCTTGCACAACTGCCAAATTCACTCAATACTAGGGGATTTCTTGTTCAATTCTCTTTGAAAAAGGGAAGTAATTATAGAGCCTACCTCCTCATAGTGTTTGTTGTAGCCAACCCCCATGTTTTCCCCTCTGAAAATCCTCTCGACAAATCATGTAGACTGTTTTTCTATATCCTGTAGGATTCCTGTGCGATCCTGTAGGATTTCCTGTGCAATCCCATAGGAAGTCCTGCACATGAGATAGATGGAATTTTCCTCTTCTGTAGGTTGCATGGGTATGAGAGTGACTTTTCTAGAGTGAGCCTTGAGGAAGTGAATGCATGATTGCATGGGGATCAACGATTATTTCCTCTTATGGCCGAGTTATGTGAGGTGGTGTGCTGGCAGCAGAGGTACATTTTCTATTTTTGGACCATTGGTCCCCACTACCACCTCATCATTCCCCTCTCCTCGTAATCAACTCCCAATTCATGCCTCCATAGACTTAACTGCCTTTTTTCTTTCTCCTCTCTTTCTTTGACTTGATCGCTGCCACGTGTGGGAGGACCAATTGTTTTGTCTTTGTCGACTGAACGAAGGTGGCCAAGTTAACTTGCCACCTTTCGCTTATAAACCAACTTACTCGTAACCTTTACATATTTTGATTACATTATGCAAATGAGAGAGTGAAGCAAGATACTTACCTGTGGTGCTAATTGTTGGTCGCAAATAAGGTGTCTTTTAGAACTCCTAATTGCCTCACATTAATTATCAACTTGGGTAAGTATTTTTGTTTCAAGAGTATACACAATGTGCGAGTGATGGAAATCATTGAATCTACAGAGAGTATTACTTTAAAATAACTTATTGATTTCGATACAAGAGTAAACAGATCAAACCATAAACTACTGATTTGTAACTTCAAGGAAATTAACTTATTCAAACATCAAAACTCAATCTTCAGTGAGATCACAATCCTATCTTAACCGAAAGTTCTAACTGCAATTACATCAACTGAGTGCATCGTAGTGATAACAAAGCTCTTTCAACTGAATCTAGGCTTCTACATAAAGGGAATACATATGATATAATCAATAAAACTCTAGCATTTAATTAACAAGAAATGATTCTTAATCAACTCAATCCACGATATTAAATAAATGAAACAATCAACAGAAATAAGAACCAATGCAATGAACACACAAACTCCACACTAGTGAAAGTGAATCAATCATAAAACTATAAAACATAGTAATTAAACTGCAGAAAGGTAAACTATAAAACAGGGAACAACAGTGAAATCCACCAATGACCGGGCCCAAGCCGCCAGCGAATACTTCTTAACTACTTCAGAATATCGCGAATGAACAACAACGAGAATTGTATATTATTCATCATATCCAAATCTCATTATAGCACAATGTCTTTAAGAATAATGCTCTCTATATTAAAATTACAACTAAAGTAAAAAGGCGAAAAGTTTTCTTTGTAGGTTTTAACCCTGTACAAAAATGACCTGCATACGAATTCTAAAGCACAAAAAATAAACAATGCAAGAGCATAACACATAAAACACATATACACAAAGATTTTCCCCTAGATCCCAAAACAGGGACTACCAACTTGATTTTTCATTATATTCCTTTCAATGTTACAATACATATTTATACATGCCAAAGCATCCAATACCATGGACCGAAAAACCATCGCATCCAAAACCTTGGACCAAAACCATAGGTAGGTTTGCCCAACCTAATATAGGGTTCAAAAAAAATTTCCCAGGGTGCTGGCCCGGGCCTCGTAGAGGGGGGCTACTCGCCCCCCTCAAACCCCTTGGACAGGGGGGACTGTCGCCCCTCCTGTGACCCCCATGCTGCATAATCGGCGCAATGAATTGGGGGCTCTGCCCCCCCTCTAACCCCTTGATTCACTACGTAGGTTAGTCATGGAAAGAATATAACACAACCCAACATTCTCCCACTTGTTTTTTCTTTCCATAGGGGGCCACAGGAGAGCTTAGTCATTTTTTCAGCCATGAAACACCCATTGTTTCTCTACACCAGGAGAACTTCTCAGAGCTCACATATTTTGTCAATGCATCAGCAGTTGATTCGGATTTAAACAAGAACACAATAAAATACAGAGATAACCATAAAGACAGATATGCAGCAGAAATAATACTTCATTTAATTACTATAAAATACTGAAATATGCTTATAAACAGAAATGGAAATAAACCAGCTAGGGCGATGGTAGCTTATCTCTGAGAAGAGATGTTGCAGCTACATGCCTCTGAACTGTGTTACAATGAGGCTCAAAGGCCTATTTATTGTTGAGAAACAATGGAAAACCCCTCACATTCCAAAACCTAACCCTAGAAGATGAAACGCCAAATTGTGGGCCCCGTTTCTGGGTAAGTTGGTACAACAACTTCCCGGGGTGGCGAATTGGTCATATTATCTCCGTTTGACGTGCATGATAGCCAGTTGGAAAGATCTCTCCGAGGACTACGACGGAAAATGCGATTTTTTGACAAAAAAATCACTTGTGGTAGATTTCCCAAAAAACGTCGTTTAGGGCCTCAAAACGGCTCCAGAAGTTTAGGACCCGAAAAACCGCTAAAAATAGTAAATTGTGCTACAATTTAGGAAACTAAAAAGACTGAAAGAGACAGTTGTGGGGGTCCAAATGGGATAGGTGGGTGGCCACCAACATCCACCTAGATCATTCCTCCCCCCTTAGGAAGCAATGGTCCCCATTGCGTTGAGTTCCTCCCTGAGATGAGGAAGCTTCTGCTGAGCTGGATCTCTAGTGAGCTGTTCTGCAATCTCTAATGTGTCCAGAAATGGTGGGAAACATGGTTGACGACGGTCCACATTGATCACTTGGTGAAAGTGAAGGGATGGAGGAATGTTGTGCTTCAAAGCATTGTTTCCCATAGCCTTGGCACTGGTGTAAGGACCATGTCGGAGTGGTCTGAGCTTCTGATGGGTTCTGGTAAGGCGTTCTTTCTATCGATGCAACCAAACTTTGTTGCCCACCTGAGACTTGTGTGGTACCCCTGTGGGTGAGGAAAAGTTGTTCCTATGTTTTTTCATGACCATATCCCTTTGCTACTGCTGTGTGGAAGAACCCTTCGCAGGGGTCATGGATGTAGCAACGATCTTCCCCTTAATTTGGGAGTGAATCAGATAGAAAATGAATTTCCTAGTCTGGGAGATGAGCATGCTGCCTTTCTTGGTAGTGATCAAAGAGGTGGCAGTAGGTGGGGCTACCTCCGATATCCTGTATAATGAATTATCCAAAGAAATAATGATAGCGCGAGGCCTTGACTCATACACAACATGTCGCCTCCACAAGTATGGCTGGCCTAATAGTACATCACAAACATCCAGAGGTGTAACATCACACAATACCTCGTCTGTGAAGGGCTTGATGCTGTAGGGAAGGCGGCACTGCTGGCGAACTTTGAGATCTCGTCCTTCGTGAAGCCACCCAAAATTGTACGGCTGCGGGTGTGGTGTAGTTGGTTGGCCCAACTGCTTCACAACCTCTGCTAAAATGAGGTTCTTTTGGCTGCCACTGTCGACAATGAATTGCACCGGCGAACCCTTCACCCACATCTGTGAGTGGAAAAGATGTTCCCCCTCCTCTAGATATTCGGGCTCATTTTTCTGGATCTTGGCGGTGGCAACAGTGGTGCTGGGCTCCACATCAATGATTTGCTTCCCTTTGCCATTCCCCTTGTTAGGTTCTGGCTCAGGGTCGGAACATGCATCTAATTCGGAAGCCTTCAACTTGGCCACCAACGACTGCTTGGTCCGACACTCACTTGTGTTATGAGTGGGACTCTTGTGGAACTCACACCACTTTCCTGTGTCCTTCTTCGGCTTCGTGGTGTTGTTCTTTTCTTGCGGCTTCGAGGGGTTGTCTTGGGTCACCCCACCTTGGCTTTGTCCTTTGGGTGTCAGATTTGCAGATCCAAAGTCTCGCTTCTTCTATTTGAACTTTTGCTCGATTTTGACAGCGTATCAGTATGCTGTGACGAGTGAGGAGATGTTCAAGAACTCCATCTCTTCCTGGATGTATTTGTGTAGGCAGCCGCAGTATTTGAGTACCAGATGCAACTCAGAATCTTTGATACCCAATTGTGTGCGAAGGGTATGAAAAATGTTTGTGAACTCCGGCACATCTTGGTCTCGTCCCTGCCGCAGTGTGGTCCATTTGATGTATTTGTCCTCATAGCTTTTGACAGTGTAGTATTGCTCCTTGATGGCATCCCGAAAGTCATTCCAAGTGGGTGCGGCTGAAAATAGTGAGCCTGTACTTTCATCCTTCTGCTCGCAGTAGGTTTCTCACCAGTCCTTGACATAGGGGGCTACTTTGAGAAGAGCTAAAACAATATTTTCCCGACTTGAAAATTCATGAACAAAAAAATACCCATCTAGAAGATTTAACCATTTATCTACAACATCTGTGTCTATTTGACCCTTGAAGATGGGGATTTTTAAATTAACTTGTACCTTAAACGGTGTGGCATTTCCAGAGTAGCTGTTGGAAGCCGATGTGTCGCCTTTGGGCAGCCGCTGAAGGATCTGCGCAAAACTATCCATCATCGCGTTCCTTTGCTGCTCGAGCGCTTCTCTGAGCAAGATTTTGATAGGATCTCCTGCCCCCTCATCTTTCTTTTCATCCGCCATGGGAGGTGTTATCACTGTAAAACTTCCTTAAAAAATTTGGACAACTTACATGGTTTCTCAATTCTTGTATCAGTCATGGTCAAGTCATGGTGAAGTCATTTTTATGTTTTAGAGTCTAAGTCATAGGGTTAGAGTCTCATGTCCATCTTCAAATAAAGTTTGATAGCCTCATTCCATGTCCTAGAAGCCTTACCATGTGTTTAGAAGACATATCTCACATAATTTCGGAGAAATTTTGAAACTAGCTACGAATCCACGTTTTCGTAGCGCAGACAGTGTAAAAATCCTGTTTTGCGCTACGAAATCAGTGTTTTCATAGCGCTACGAAACCCCTGTAGCAGCCTGTTTCAGCAGAAAAAACTGTTTTACTAGATAACTTCCAGAAGCTTTTCTGAGCAGTTGAAAACTCATCTATGAAAATTGAAAGAGGTTTTTATTCCTAAGATACTAAAGTACAAAAACCTCTTCCACTTTCTTCAAATCCATTATGATATGGTAGAAATGAAGGACCAAAGTTGCGCTACGAAACTGCTGTAGGTGTAGTTTTTCATCTTCTGTTCTACACCTGTTTTTCAAAGACTCATTCTGGGCGGTAGAAACGATGTTTCAAAAAACCAAGAGAGGTTTTTGTTAAGCACAGATTGGTTCACAAAAAATTCCTTCAGTTTTTCCAAATACATTTTTTACGAGAAGTTATGACCTCTGTCCCAAGACCTATTTTTCAGCCAGAACAGAGCAAGGGACAGTTTCCTGTTTGACACGTGTTTTTCAAGGACAGTTTCTGGACAGCTGGAGAATTGTTTTAAAAAACCAGGAGAGGTTTTTGTTCTGGACAACATGGGCTACAAAAACCTCCTTCAGTTTCATGAAATGTGTCATGGATGAAGAGATAAAGACTCTGTCCCACGTGCCAGTTTTCAAGTATCTAATCCTAAAAACAGGGAAACATGTTCCCTAATTTCTAGGGTTTGTCTAGGGTTTGTCATCAGCAGTTGGGTGACCACGTGGGAGGCTTCATCAAATTCGACTTCATGGAGTGTTAGGTGTCAAAGAATTTTTTAAATGTTTAGATAAGTTTGTTGTAATCATAATAAGGAGTTACACTCCTAGTTGTATTAGGTCTCTAGGACTGCTAGTTAGGTGTCAAATGCATTTAAAGTCTTGTTTTATGGTTAGAATAGGTGTCACTGATGGTAAATTTGAATTCCCCTCATGATGGAGGAAGGAATCCAAGCATGTAAAGAGCTCTATATATAGAAGAACATCTGATGTACAAAGGGTTGGAACATTTTTATGGAAAACTTGTATTTGGCATATGTATGACTCATTTTCAATAATACATGCTTGACTCTGCTTCTCAGGATTCATGAAGGGTTTTTCATGTTCAGAATATGTGATGTTGTCCTTTTTCTTAATTCTTACAGTGGTATGGATGTATAATCACTCAGAATTCACTGAATGTGCTCTGACTTCCTGTATACATGCATAAACTGTGTGTCCCATATAAGTTTATGTTTTGAATATTTAAACGTTGAATGCCCTGACTTCCATGTAAGGTTGAGTTCATTGTTATATTGAGGTGTTGTTGACTCCATAAGCCCAATGGATAGTTTTGTTTAATGTGTTTCCCACCATTCATATTTTTCATACTTGTTTCATAGAGTTAGCCATCTAATCTTTATCAAAATCATTAACCTTTGAGAGAGCCCTCTCAGGTTGAGGAGGCTAAGCCTCAGCCAAAAGTTGGTTTGAAATAGTTACACTGAGATAGTCTGATCAGCAGCCTATCAGGGTCCTATTTTGGTGATAACATTTTGGTGCGTCTGCCGGGAGCCTGAAGATTATTCATTCCCGAAATCAAGAGACTGAACTTCTGAAGGTAGCAGGAGCTCAGACATCATTTTGAGGCTGCAAAACTACCTTGGCGACTCCACACATCGAATAAGAAATTGGAAGGTGACTCCACTGCTAGAAGATCAGTAGCTTGATGAAGTTTCAAGATGAATTCCACTGTAAGAATGAATGCCAGGTATGCTCCTATGAATCGGTCTCATATCCCTGGTTTTCCAAATCCTATGCCAAAGGTTGATTGGTTAGATGATCTTCCAATATTCAAAGATGAAAAGAAGGACAATGCTGCTCTTCATTTGGTTAGGTTCCATATGCATGTACGCAGTCTTAAGGTTCATTTCCCTGAAGATTGTCTCATGAAGATGTTTATGACCACTTTAGAAGGAAAAGCATGGTCTTGGTATAAAATTTTGGAAAATGGTTCATTATATTCTCTTGCTGATTTCCATGATGTGTTCTATGACATGTATAAAGAGTGTCATCCCTCCTTATTGTTGCTCAAAGATTGTTGTAGACATTCTTTAAGTCTTATTCAGTACTTGGAGGATTGTTATGATGATGATGAGTTTATGGATGAAGAAATTTTAGAGGCTCTTCATAACAATGCATTCCAGCACCAAGAAGAAAGTATAATATCTCATGAAACGCAGCATGAAGATCAGCAGGGGTTTACTTGTGAAAACCATGTTCAATCCTCTGATATTGATGTAGAGATGCAGCAGACTTCTCAGTCTTCGAATCATAATGAGTATGAAATTGATTGCAAACAGCAAGAAGAAGTGGGAGATAGCTTTTACGACCCTCAGGCAGAGGAAAAGGTTGGTTTTTTATGTCAAACTTCTCAGCAGCTTATAGCAATAGATGATCATAAGAAAGAGGAAAATTACATTGTTTGTAGGCAGCATTCAGAAAAGCAGTTCGATAGCACATCAAAGGAATTTTGTGTGGTTGAGAATCAGTGGTCTAAAGTGGTAGAGTGTTACGATGATCATCAACATAACCATGTATTCTTTGACCCTATAAGTGAATATATGGACAAGCTTTGCACTCCGGTCTTTCATTTTCATTTGCATTATGAAGATCAAGTATATTATAAGTTGATTTGGTCATCTCACTATCATGGTTATTTTGAGGTTGAATGCAGTCAAGAGCCTCCCATATCAGAAAGGACAATTGATTGGCTTTATTGGAAATATCATGTTGCTTGAGCTACAAGTGGAGCTTGCAGCTGATAGGGTAGGTAGGAATGTGCAAATAAGCTCAGGGTAGGTTGACTGAGCATCTATTTCAGTAGGTACAGTTTGAATTCTTCTTACAAAAAATCATTCAAGGCTTGAGGATCAAATTGGGCAGAAGTTCAAAGTTTTCTTCTAGAGGATGGATAGCGGCACTGGAGCTACAGGTTCTTAATGTACCACAAGGGCACACTATCCCTAGTGGAGCCACTGTTATCACTGTAAAACTTCCTTAAAAAATTTGGACAACTTACATGGTTTCTCAATTCTTGTATCAGTCATGGTCAAGTCATGGTGAAGTCATTTTTATGTTTTAGAGTCTAAGTCATAGGGTTAGAGTCTCATGTCCATCTTCAAATAAAGTTTGATAGCCTCATTCCATGTCCTAGAAGCCTCACCATGTGTTTAGAAGACATATCTCACATAATTTCGGAGAAATTTTGAAACTAGCTATGAATCCACGTTTTCGTAGCGCAGACAGTGTAAAAATCCTGTTTTGCGCTACGAAATCAGTGTTTTCATAGCGCTACGAAACCCCTGTAGCAGCCTGTTTCAGCAGAAAAAACTGTTTTACTAGTTAACTTCCAGAAGCTTTTTTGAGCAGTTGAAAACTCATATCTAAAAATTGAAAGAGGTTTTTATTCCTAAGATACTAAAGTACAAAAACCTCTTCCACTTTCTTCAAATCCATTATGATCTGGTAGAAATGAAGGACCAAAGTTGCGCTACGAAACTGCTGTAGGTGTAGTTTTTCATCTCCTGTTCTACACCTGTTTTTCAAAGACTCATTCTGGGCGGTAGAAAAGATGTTTCAAAAAACCAAGAGAGGTTTTTGTTAAGCACAGATTGGTTCACAAAATGGTCCTTCATTTTTTCCAAATACATTTTTTACGAGAAGTTATGACCTCTATCCCAAGACCTATTTTTCAGCCAGAACAGAGCAAGGGACAGTTTCCTGTTTGACACGTGTTTTTCAAGGACAGTTTCTGGACAGCTGGAGAAATTTTTTAAAAACCCAGGAGAGGTTTTTGTTCTAGACAACATGGGCTACAAAAACCTCCTTCAGTTTCGTAAAATGTGTCATGGATAAAGAGATAAAGGCTCTGTCCCACGTGCCAGTTTTCAAGTATCTAATCCTAAAAACAGGGAAACATGTTCCCTAATTTCTAGGGTTTGTCTAGGGTTTGTCATCAGCAGTTGGGTGACCACGTGGGAGGCTTCATCAAATTCGACTTCATGGAGTGTTAGGTGTCAAATAATATTTTAAATGTTTAGATAAGTTTGTTGTAATCATAATAAGGAGTTACACTCCTAGTTGTATTAGGTCTCTAGGACTGCTAGTTAGGTGTCAAATGCATTTAAAGTCTTGTTTTATGGTTAGAATAGGTGTCACTGATGGTAAATTCGAATTCCCCTCATGACGGAGGAAGGAATCCAAGTATGTAAAGAGCTCTATATATAGAAGAACATCTGATGTACAAAGGGTTGGAACATTTTTATGGAAAACTTGTATTTGGCATATGTATGACTCATTTTCAATAATACATGCTTGACTCTGCTTCTCAGGATTCATGAAGGGTTTTTCATGTTCAGAATATGTGATGTTGTCCTTTTTCTTAATTCTTACAGTGGTATGGATGTATAATCACTCAGAATTCACTGAATGTGCTCTGACTTCCTGTATACATGCATAAACTGTGTGTCCCATATAAGTTTATGTTCTGAATATTTAAACGCTGAATGCCCTGACTTCCATGTAAGGTTGAGTTCATTGTTATATTGAGGTGTTGTTGACTCCATAAGCCCAATGGATAGTTTTGTTTAATGTGTTTCCCACCATTCATATTTTTCATACTTGTTTCATAGAGTTAGCCATCTAATCTTTATCAAAATCATTAACCTTTGAGAGAGCCCTCTCAGGTTGAGGAGGCTAAGCCTCAGCCAAAAGTTGGTTTGAAATAGTTACACTGAGATAGTCTGATCAGCAGCCTATCAGGGTCCTATTTTGGTGATAACAGGAGGTCGTCGAGATTTTTGAGGCTGGTCTTGCAAAGGTTCGACCAGTTCAAGCCCTAACTCCTTATATCCTGACCTCGTTGGGGACATGCAAAGAAAAATAGAGAAAAAGAAGACCGCTCTGATACCACTAATCCGGATTTAAACAGGAACACAATAAAATACAAAGATAACCATAAAGACAAATATGCAGCGGAAATAATACTTCATTTCATTACTGTAAAATACTGAAATATGCATACAAACAGAAATGGAAATAAACCAGCTAAGGCGATGGTAGCTTATCTCTGAGAAGAGATGTTGCAGCTACATGCCTCTGAACTGTGTTACAATGAGGCTCGAAGGCCTATTTATTGTTGAGAAACAATGGAAAACCCTTCACATTCCAAAACCTAACCCTAGAAGATGAAACGCCAAATTGTGGGCCCCGTTTCTAGGTAAGTTGGTACATCAACTTCTCGGGGTCGCGAATTGCTCATATTATCTCCGTTTGACACGCATGATAGCTCGTTGGAAATATCTCTCCGAGGACTACGACGAAAAAAAAGATTTTTGGACAAAAAAATCGCTTGCAGTAGATTTCACAAAAAACGTCGTTTAGGGCCTCAAAACGGCTCCGGAAGTTTACGACCCGAAAAACTGCTAAAAATAGTAAACTGTGCTACAATTTAGGTGTTAGTGTCGGTCTAGTAGCCCTCCATCAGCGATCAAAGCTCTTTGCATTTGCATAAGTAGGTGTCTCAGCAGTGTCTTGCATTCCATTAGGCGTGCCATAACCCTGATGGAGGAGTTGGTGTCTTTATTCCCCTCTTGGCACCGCTGGATCAAGTTGTTTCAGTCATTAAACTGTTCAAGGTTACTTGTCTTTGTCTTTAGGTCAAAATTTTTAGGTCTAGGGTTTAGGTCCAGTTTTTTTTCAAGGTCACATCTCTGAAGGTCAATAAGTGCCCAGCAAGCCAGAGGGATGTTTTTCAAAGTATTTCTTCGAAAGATTCTATCTTGTACAGTTAATTTTCACCTTGGATTTAAAAACCCTGTTTTTAAAGCCAAGGTCATTTCTCAAAATTTTGTAAAAATTCAAAATGATTCAAAGGACAGCATGTAACCCTGGCTCCCTTGTCAAGATCCCTCAGATGCTATCCCTGCAAAAATTATCAAAGAAAAGCATCAAATCAATCAATTTTAGGACAAAAGGAAACCAAAAAAGTCAAGTTTATAAAGTGTCATGAAAAAACATTATAAAGTGGGTTATGACATGAAATTAATTCAAACAAGGCTATAAAAGCCCTAATCTCCCTCCATCAAGCCTCATTGTGCATTCAAGTGATAGAGAAATTGTTTCCAAGAGAGTTTGAGCGAATTGTGTGAGTTGGGAAGGCGCGCGACCCGTTGAACCAGGCGCGCGACCCATTGGAGGCGCGCGACCCGTCAGGGCACCTCCAGCAGTGTAAAAATTACACAGGCGCGATCCGTTGGGCAGTGCGCGCGACCCATCAGGGTTTCCTCCACAGAAAATTACCAGCAAGCTGCCAAGCGACCGCAAATTGTTCAAGCTTGTTCGGTAGGCCTTCAATCATATAAATTATGGTTTGCTAAAGCTTGAGAAGATCATGATAATATTTTAAAAGCCTTCATTTGCAAGTAAAAGTCTCCATTGTGCTTTTGGGCTTGAAGTTGTCAAAATTGCTAGGGTTTATTATGCTGTTTTGAGGTATCCCTTTTCTTTCCTATTGTCCACCTCCCATTACATATTCCTTATCATTTTATTTAAACTTCCCTTCCAAATTTTCTAAGAGCCTAAAACCCTATCCCTCTCCCCAAGAAATCAAAAAATCAAACCCTAAACCCTACCTTCCATAACATCCTTGCAAATGAAATTGTATGATAATGTTGATGTCATGATTCCTCTCTTTAACCCCTGTTTCATATATTTTTCCCAATTTTCCTTCCAAGTCTCCCTTCCCTAACATTTCCCTTGTGCTACTTGTACCCTTGAAACAGCGTTTCAAAACAGTTAAAACAACAGATTTCAAAGCAGAAGCAGCAGTACATTTTAGCCACTTTGCCCCTGAAACCATGTCAGAAACCGAAACCGACTATGAGCAAAGTGATGACCGTGAGTCAACTCCAGAAGTTGAGCCTGATCCGAAACATGAAAAACCACTAGTGGGCCCGGATGCACGTGTGCAAGGCGAAGATGAAAGTGCTCCAAAGGCAGTTGGCCAAAGCACAAAAATGAAGAAAAAGGTCCGACCCCCTCCACATCTTGGCCGAGGCTTCCTTGAAGGAGCATGGCACTAAATAGCTCAGCCACAACACAAATACCAAGAAAATTTGAACATTTTGGGTCAATTTTGGTTTTTTCAGGCAATTTACAGGTTTTGCCCTCTCAACGGGTGTCACCCCCCGCGCGACCCTTTCACTTGGCAACTCTATTTTCAAAAAACTCAGTATTTCTGGATTTGGCATGAAACGTTACACATTCTCACCCATTTCCAAGAGATTTTATGAAGTTTTGGGCCTCCTGAAAGTCAAAAAACAAGCAAACAATGACTTTCTGCCACATTTTTGACACACAAAAAGCAGTCTTGGGAGATTGCAATTTTGGAGGGGCAAATGACAACCAAATTCAGAAATTCTAGTTGGGTTGGAAAGTAGACTCACAGACCTTTCCAACAAGCCTACTCTTGCCTCATTTGGACACCTGAAAGTGCCCCAAAAGTGCTCTCAAAGGCGCGCGACCCGTCAGGCAAATTGCTCAGGATTTCAGCCTACAGCTCAGCAAAACGCAGTTTTGACTGTGTTTGACTTTTTGGAGTTGATTTTTATCCTTATTGTTGTAAATGATGTAAATTTATGACACTTTTACACTTATGTATCTCTTCTGGAAGATTCATTCATGAGATAGGTGAAAATTAAATGAATGAATTGGTTTCCTAGTTTATAGAGGCAAGTTGTTTTGACTGCCTAGTTTTCAGTGCTTAGTTTAGAATTGGTTGAAACAGCTCCTAGGATAGTGAGCTTGACCCCAAGAGGTAGGGAAAGATGTTAGATGATCTATATTATGTATTTTCTTAGTCATTTTCAGAGGTTGGAGAGGTTGGACTCTTGAGGGAGAAGCTCTTATTGTATTACTCATTGTATCTCTGCAATTTTTGGCAAAGGAAGACCAGGGTTTTGCAGTCCTTTTTGGGATTCTTGTGGTCACATGTATTGATGGTGTGTTTCTCTTTGTACTTGTAAGTGTGTTATGTGAATCATTTCCTTACTTTTCCTTCTGCACATTAGGCAAATGAAGTGTTAAAGTAGAACTCATGACTGTCATGCTCTGCTTTTAAGTTTTCTTAATATCAATGTTTTCGACTGTTTAAAGGGAATTCAAGGTTATTGCTTGCTCTCTTTAACTCCTCACCGGTCATTCTCAACCATCCATCTCTATTAAAGGCATCAATATTGTTTCCTACCTCGCCCCAAAGAACCCCCTGCGAAAACTGTGTCCAATCCCCGCACCTAAAATTGACATTTCCCCAATTTTCCACCAAAAACCCTAAAAATCCCAAATCAACCCTTTTGATCAGTTTACTAGCCTAAAATCAGTGTTACCCTATTGTTTGTCTCGCCCATTGAAGATCTTTATCGAGATAGACCGGAGAGAGCCCTCTCCTGCCCCGTAGGGCTAGCTACGAGGCTAAGTGGTTTGATGTTGCCTTGAGGTTTACCTTTCTCAGCCTGAGGTGAAATTTCAAGCGCTAACATATTGGCGACCATACTGGGGAAGAACAAACTTGTCTGTTGATTAATGTGTTTGATTCATAAGTCTTAGACGGAGCCTGAAGTTACGCCAGGTAGCCTTCGAAATGCTTTTGCTTTGCATAAGCGGAAGTAGATAAACGCTGCTTCAGTCAATCTCCATGAGCTTGTGAATGTAGCACTTCATTTGCATTTCACCCCAGTACATGTATCAAGTTCAGATCTGATTGTTGATAGTGGACAACGATCAGACACTTGAAAGGCTGAAATCATTCACTTGGCAACTCTAAATCATTTTCGAGATCAGATCCAAAGACTCCACTGGAGGATGATCTCGACCAACAAAAACATGAAAGGACAACATGGACAGACCAGGTATTCAAGTTGGAATTTCATCCAAGACATTTTGTTCTTTTTCATAAATTATTTCTTCTCTTTTCCCAAGAATGTCAAGAAGGCTTTGCAAAGTATATTGTATTTGAGAAAAGATCCCAGGCCTGCAGTTAATTCTTTCCCTCTGAATATTGTGAATACCAAAGATTGGCATGCCTTTGAGCTTGATCAAGACCTTTCTTCTAAATTTTGTGATGACCATCTTCAAATTGATGAATCTCAAGAGACCAAGACCGATTATATACCTGCTGTACATACCCATACACCTTGTAAAATTTCAGATCGGTATAAACCTCTTGTTTTACCTCCTGTTCTTCATGCTTTCCCCAAAAACTATGATCTATACTTGCCAAGGTTTGATGGTGAATGTCAGAATGTCAACGCTGAACAACATGTGCAGAATTTTGAGAATTTTCTAGATCTTTTTGAAGTTGATGAAGAAGATGTTAGTATTAGGCTTTTTGCTCTTTCTTTGCAAGCTAAAGTGAAGAGTTGGTTCAAAGCCCTGCCTGATGCGATCATCTCAGATTTCCAGCAGTTTGTCAAAGTTTTTCTCGACAGGTGGATGATCGGGCAGAACCTTTTCTTGATTGTAGAAGAGTATAACCAGCTGAAAAGATTGCCAGGGGAGACAGTACAATAGTTTTCAGCCAGATTTAACCAAGTTTATTATTCGATGCCAGTCGATATAAGGCCTCCTCCTAGATCTGCTCTCTTGCACTATCCGGGTGCCTTTGATCCGGAGATGGAATTTCAGCTGAGAGAAAGGGATATTACAACACTTCATGAGATGAAAAACAGTGCAGTAAATGTAGAGGAACATCTGCTGATCTGAAGGGCAAGGTTGAAAGAAGAAGAGATGAAAAACATAGATCCGGCCGAATCGACATCTCTAGAGGTGAAGCTTGACATTTTGGTAAGTACAGTGGAAAAGATGATGGAGAAGGTCACCGCAAGAAATGCTTATGATGCTCAAGCTCATGGCTCGTTGATTGAAGAAGAACAAGTTGTTGATCCAAAACATTTTTTTTCTTATCCTAGTTGTCATAGATTCGATAATGATTGTTTAGTAGATCACCTTGGCGAAGAAAGAACTGTTGATATGACCTGCATGCTTGATGATATGTTTTATACTGATGATTTGCCTCAGTTTGATCAGTATGATGATGATTATGTTCTCCAAACAAAAGCTAATCTTACAGACAAATCAGCAGCTAGTTTGTGGGAGGAAAAAGTTCATTTTCAGCAGCTTGAATACAATGTTCAGCCATCACATATCAGCTATGACATTGACGAGGAAAGTGCAGCAAAGTTTGAAGTAAGTGAAGGATATTTGCCTTTTTGTTTTGATTCGTTTCAGTTCATTAGAGATAACTACCATGCAATCAGAAATCAAATGTCAACAAGTCTTAATTTGAATCACCTTGAGAACAATGAAAATTTTGTTCAAGACTTCTCATATTTAGATTCGCAACCCCCGAAAGCCATTGATTATCAAGTTGTAGCTGAAGACTTGGAAGTGGACGCACATGATTTAATGATTCAAGGTGACTCCGTACCATTCTGTTTTGAATCATTTCAGTTTTTGAAGGGTAGATTGCATAGTAAATCTTCAAATGAACAACCTATAACAAATCAGCAATCTCTCAGTGTTAATGTTGAGGATGAAAAAGATAACAAAATTCTTGAGCAGCCTGTAGCATCATATTTGCAGCCACCAAATGAAATTGAATGGCAGATTACAGATGAAGCTGTGGAAGATGAAATACATGATTTGATGATGCAGGAATATTCTATACCCTTTTGTTTCGAAGCATTTCAGTTTATAAGGCAGAATCTTTGTAAAATCTCTCAAGAAAAAGATAAACAGCTAGTAGGATGTCATACATTTTCAATGGATACATTGCAGTAGTCTTTTCAGGTTTTTCATGATCCAATAGCTGATGTTTTGGATGAGGTTTGCAGTCAAAGTCTTTCTCCATTGACTACATGTGAGCTTGAAACATGTGCTGATATGAACTTGATCTGGTAGCCGGTTTCTTTGTCATTTTCAGCAGAGGTCTCATCACAAGGCTCAGATCAAAGTTTGCAAAAGAGAAGTAATCCATTGGATGAGCTAAGTTCTAGTGTGCTTGAATTTCAAGATCCTTATGCAGTGTTTTTGGAGGCAGATAGAAAATTCATATCATTCAATGGATTTTTTTCTAAGTTGTCATGGGAGTTGCCTTTCAGTAGTTCTCTCTTGTTGGTCATAAGTGAGCACTTGCGGAGAATTCGAACAGCAGACGTGATACTTACTTGGTTGCATTGGTTGTTTCATTTCACTTGATCAGGTGATGAATGAAACTGTTAGAGTAGGTTTTGATGGATAAGCTCCCCTTTGAGCATCATTTCAATTTGTCGGTTGTGTTTAAGTATCGAGTCAGTTTTTAGTTGAGTGAGAGTCAATTTGTGTTGTCAAGTCATAATTTTTCAGTCATGCATTTCAGCTTGAGTTTTTGACTCCATTGACCAATGGTTGAAAGCACTGGTCTGCTCTCCCAGAGATCTGCGGTTCTTGGCACCTCCAAGGAGCTACCATCCCCATTGGAGCCAATGTTAGAGTCGGTCTAGTAGCCCTCCATCAGCGATCAAAGCTCTTTGCATTTGCATAAGTAGGTGTCTCAGCAGTGTCTTGCATTCCATTAGGCGTGCCATAACCCTGATGGAGGAGCTGGTGTCTTTATTCCCCTCTTGGCACCGCTGGATCAAGTTGTTTCAGTCATTAAACTATTCAAGGTTACTTGTCTTTGTCTTTAGGTCAAAAATTTTAGGTCTAGGGTTGAGGTCTAGTTTGTTTTCAAGGTCACGTCTCTGAAGGTCAATAAGTGCCCAGCAAGCCAGAGGGATGATTTTCAAAGTATTTCTTCGAAAGATTCTATCTTGTACAGTTAATTTTCACCTTGGATTTAAAAACCCTGTTTTTAAAGCCAAGGTCATTTCTCAAAATTTTGTAAAAATTGTAAAAATTCAAAATGATTCAAAGGACAGCATGTAACCCTGGCTCCCTTGTCAAGATCCCTCAGATGCTATCCCTGCAAAAATTATCAAAGAAAAGCATCAAATCAATCAATTTCAGGACAAAAGGAAACCAAAAACGTTAAGTTTATAAAGTGTCATGAAAAAACATTATAAAGTGGGTTATGACATGAAATTAATTCAAACAAGGCTATAAAAGCCCTAATCTCCCTCCATCAAGCCTCATTGTGCATTCAAGTGATAGAGCAATTGTTTCCAAGAGAGTTTGAGTGAATTGTGTGAGTTGGGAAGGCGCGCGACCCGTTGAACCAGGCGCGCGACCCGTTGGAGGCGCGCGACCCGTCAGGGCACCTCCAGTAGTGTAAAAATTACACAGGCGCGACCCGTTGAGGGCGCGCGACCCGTTGGGCAGTGCGCGCGACCCATCAGGGTTTCCTCCACAGAAAATTACCAGCAAGCTGCCAAGCGACCACAAATTGTTCAAGCTTGTCCGGTAGGCCTTCAATCATATAAATTATGGTTTGCTAAAGCTTGAGAAGATCATGATAATATTTTAAAAGCCTTCATTTGCAAGTAAAAGTCTCCATTGTGCTTTTGGGCTTGAAGTTGTCAAAATTGCTAGGGTTTATTATGCTGTTTTGAGGTATCCCTTTTCTTTCCTATTGTCCACCTCCCATTACATATTCCTTATCATTTTATTTAAACTTCCCTTCCAAATTTGCTAAGAGCCTAAAACCCTATCCCTCTCCCCAAGAAATCAAAAAATCAAACCCTAAACCCTACCTTCCATAACATCCTTGCAAATGAAATTGTATGATGATGTTGATGTCATGATTCCTCTCTTTAACCCCTGTTTCATATATTTTTCCCAATTTTCCTTCCAAGTCTCCCTTCCCTAACATTTCCCTTGTGCTACTTGTCCCCTTGAAACAGCATTTCAAAACAGTTTTAACAGCAGATTTCAAAGCAGAAGCAACAGTACATTTCAGCCACTTTGCCCCTGAAACCATGTCAGAAACCGAAACTGACTATGAGCAAAGTGATGACCGTGAGTCAACATCAGAAGTTGAGCCTGCTCCGGAACATGAAAAACCACTATTGGGCCCGGATGCACGTGTGCAAGGCGAAGATGAAAGTGCTTCAAAGGCAGTTGGCCAAAGCACAAAAACGAAGAAAAAGGTCCGACCCCCTCCACATCTTGGCCGAGGCTTCCTTGAAGGAGCATGGCACTAAATAGCTCAGCCACAGCACAAATACCAAGAAATTTTGAACATTTTGGGTCAATTTTGGTTTTTTCAGGCAATTTACAGGTTTTGCCCTCTCAACGGGTCTCACCCCCCGCGCGACCCTTTCACTTGGCAACTCTATTTTCAAAAAACTCAGCATTTCTGGATTTGGCATGAAAAGTTACACATGCTCACCCATTTCCAAGAGATTTTATGAAGTTTTGGGCCTCCTGAAAGTAAAAAAAAAGCAAAAAATGACTTTCTGCCACATTTTTGACACACAGAAAGCAGTCTTGGGAGATTGCAATTTTGGAGGGGAAAATGACAACCAAATTCAGAAATTCCAGTTGGGTTGGAAAGTACTCATAGAACTTTCCAAAAAGCCTAATCTTGCCTCATTTGGACACCTGAAAGTGCCCCAAAAGTGCTCTCAAAGGCGCACGACCCGTCAGGATTTGGCGCGCGACCCATCAGGCAAATTGCTCAGGATTTCAGCCTACAGCTCAGCAAAACGCAGTTTTGACTGTGTTTGACTTTTTGGAGTTGATTTTTATCCTTATTGTTGTAAATGATGTAAATTTATGACACTTTTACACTTATGTATCTCTTCTGGAAGATTCATTCATGAGATAGGTGAAAATTAAATGAATGAATTGGTTTCCTAGTTTATAGAGGCAAGTTGTTTTGACTGCCTAGTTTTCAGTGCTTAGTTTAGAATTGGTTGAAACAGCTCCTAGGATAGTGAGCTCGACCCCTAGAGGCAGGGAAAGATGTTAGATGATCTATATTATGTATTTTCTTAGTCATTTTCAGAGGTTGGAGAGGTTGGACTCTTGTGGGAGAAGCTCTTATTGTATTACTCATTGTATCTCTGCAATTTTTGGCAAAGGAAGACCAGGGTTTTGCAGTCCTTTTTGGGATTCTTGTGGTCACATGTATTGATGGTGTGTTTCTCTTTGTACTTGTAAGTGTGTTATGTGAATCATTTCCTTACTTTTCCTTCTGCACATTAGGCAAATGAAGTGTTAAAGTAGAACTCATGACTGTCATGCTCTGCTTTTAAGTTTTCTTAATATCAATGTTTTCGACTGTTTAAAGGGAATTCAAGGTTATTGCTTGCTCTCTTTAACTCCTCACCGGTCATTCTCAACCATCCATCTCTATTAAAGGCATCAATACTGTTTCCTACCTCGCCCCAAAGAACCCCCTGCGAAAACTGTGTCCAATCCCCGCACCTAAAATTGCCATTTCCCCAATTTTCCACCAAAAACCCTAAAAATCCCAAATCAACCCTTTTGATCAGTTTACTAGCCTAAAATCAGTGTTACCCTATTGGTTATCTCGCCCATTGAAGATCTTTATCGAGATAGACCGGAGAGAGCCCTCTCTTGCCCCGTAGGGCTAGCTACGAGGCTAAGTGGTTTGATGTTGCCTTGAGGTTTACCTTTCTCAGCCTGAGGTGAAATTTCAAGCGCTAACATTAGGAAACTGAAAAGACTAAAAGAGACAGTTGTGGGGGTCCAAATGGGATAGGTGTGTGGCCACCAACATCCACCTGGATCAACAGTATTCTTCAAAGTGTCCACCTTTACCAGCAACACCTTTTTGTCTTCTATCATATCCCTCACAAAGTGATATTGAACATCAATGTGCTTTGTATTTGAATGATAAGCAGGGTTCTTTGCCAAGAAAATTGCACTTTGGCTATCACAATCTATCCTTATAGCTCCCTGTACTAACCCCATACTTGAACATAATCTCTACAACCAAACTGCTTCCTTACTTGCATGAGTGGCTTCCATGTATTCTGCCTTTGTAGTTGATAGTGCCACTACAGATTGTTTCTTACTCATCCAACTGACTGCACCTCCAAATAGGTTAAACACATACCCACTTGTAGACCTTCTCTTATCCAAATATCCAGCCCAGTCTGCATCAACAAAGCCATGGATATCCGAAACTCTATCCAATCCTGGTCTTCCTTGGTAGCACAAACCATAAACACTAGTGCCACACAAATACCTGAAAGTCCGCTTCACTGCTGTCCAATGATCCTTCCTTGGTTTTGACATAAACCTGCTCAATAATCCCACTGCATGTGCAATGTCTGGTCTAGTACAGACCATTGCATACATTAGGCTACCAACGGCACTTGCATATGGAACACGGGACATACCCTCTTCCTCTTCTTATGTCTTGGGACACTGTTCAGAAGATAACTTTACACCTACAAGAATAGGAAACTTCACCGATTTACTATCCTGCATATTAAACCTCTGTAGTATTGTCTCGACATACTTCATCTGGTTTAACCAGAGCTTCCTCTTTGCCCGATCTCTTTTAATTTCCATGCCCAAAATATAGTTTGCAGCACCAAGATCTTTCATGTCGAATTTGGAGGACAATTGGGTCTTCAAATCTTGGATAATATCTTTGTCATTTCCAACCAGCAACATATCATCCACATATAAGACTAGATAAATAACTTGGTCACCAATTAATTTAAAATACACATAGTGATCTGCTTTGCTTCTGGTGAAGCCATGTCCCCGTATAAATGTATCAAATTTCTGATACCACATCCTTGGTTACTGTTTTAACCTATACAGGGACTTCTTTAACTTGCATACCATTTCTTTCTTACCCTTCACCGCAAAGCCTTCAGGTTGCTTCGTGTATCTCCTCTTCCTAATCCCCATGAAGAAATGTTGTCTTCACATCCATCTGTTCTACCTCAAAATCAAAAGTAGCAACAACAAATAAAAGTAATCTAATAAAAGTTACCTTGGCAACAAGAGAAATCACCAAAATCAATTCCTAGCACCTAGGAATGACATTTTTCTACCAACCGAGCTTTGTATTTCTCCACCTTTCCTTCTGCATTTTTCTCCTTCTTGAACACCCATTTTCTGCCAATGGGTTTCCTTCCAGCCGGCAACTCCACTAGATCCCAAGCCTCATTTTTGTGCAAAGATGCCATTTCATCAACAATGACCTCTTTCCAGAGTTTTCCATCCTCTGAATCTACTGCTTCCTTCACAGTTCTGGGATCATCATTAGTAATAAATAGAGAAAAATTTGAACAGAAAGCAGATGGATTATACCTTTCTAGCTACCTTCTTTCTCGAACTGATCTTCTTACACCTGGATTTTGTGGCTCTTCATCTTCTGATTCCTCCTCTGTTGTAGAGTCTGATTCTTCCTCCTTTAGCTCAAAAATATCTTCTCAGGTTCTTTTGGTTGGACTTCATGTCTAATAACATCTTTCACCTCTCTAAACACCACATCTCGGTTGTATACAACCTTCCTTGTTTCTGGGTTCCAAAGCTTATAACCCTTTAAACCATCCTTATACCCAATAAAGATGCACTTTTCAGATTTACTATCCAACTTGGTTTGTTTCTCATTTGGAACATGGACATATGCATCACATCCAAATACCATTATATGTGAAAGAGAGGGCTTCTTACCAGTCCATACCTCTTGTCGAGTCTTATCCTCCAATGTTGATGAAGGTGATCTGTTGACCAGGTAACATGCTGTCTCCACTACCTCTGCACAGAATTCCTGTCTTAACCCGACACCACTGAGCATGCTTCTTGCCCTTTCTATCAATATCTTGTTCATTCTTTCTGCAACTCCATTTTTCTAAGGTGTATATGGAGTAGTCTTCTGCCGTGCTATACCACACTTCTTACAGAATTCTTCAAATTCCTTACTGCAAAACTATCCACCATTATCTGTCCTCAACACCTTTATCTTCTTCTCTGTCTCGTTTTCCACCAGAGCCTTAAATTATTTAAACCTGTCAAAGACTTCAGATTTCTTCTTAAGGAAATATATCCATGTATTCCTTGAGAATTCATCTATAAATGATACATAGTACACATACTTACCTAGTGATGGAACCTTCACAGGTCCAAACACATCACTATGCACAAGCTCTAATATATGTTTCGCCCTCTTACCACCATAGGGGAAACTCACCTGATTCTGCTTCCCATATACACAATTTTCACAGAAATCAAAATCCAGAGATCTATTACTCATACCTTTTACCATACCTTTACCATGAAGTATTTAAAGGCCCTTCTCTCCAATATGTCTAAGCCTTTGATGCCACAACATGGTATTTTCTCTAGAGACCACTAGATTCTATGCTCCACTTTCAGGAACCATAGCACTGTTGCACCCATCAACAATAGTGCTACCTTGCATCTTGTACAGAGTTCCAGTTTGAAATCCCCACATCAATACTAGTGCTCCTCGAACCATCTTGCAGGTATCCTTCTCGAACACTGTTTTTACACCTGCATCATCGATCTTGCTTACATAAATTAGATTTCTGGCTAATGCAGGAATATGCGGAACACCCGGAAGTGTTCTAACCCTTCCACCTTGCAACTTCAATTTTACTTTTCCGCGACCAACGATTCTAGCCTTCCTATCATCCCCTAAGAAGACATCACCACCATCGTATTTATCATACTCGCAAAACCACTCTCTATGGGGAGTGAAGTGAAAGGATGCACCCGAGTCAATCAACCATGCCTCATGATCTACATGTGTACATGAAGAAGCCAAGTACACATCCCTACCTTCATCTGAGGTGGTTTTTGCCTCTTCAAAAGAAGCATCATCAGATCCCTTTCCTTTGTTAGGAGATTTAGATTTACAGACAAGGCTCACCATTCCAGCTCTCCATATTTTTCCGTCTCATCTCCTCTGTCAACAAGGATGAGACTATTTCATCAAACTGCAAGGTAGTTGCATTGCTACCTATTGCAATAACCAGACTATCCCACGAATCTGGTAGAGAACACAACAAACTAATGAAATTATCTTCATATGAAATTTTAATATCAACAGATAATAACTGAATTACCACAGTATTAAATGCATTCAGATGCTCTATCACTGAGTCTCCATCTTTCATCCTCAGGTTATACAACTTTTTCCGTAGGAACAATTTATTCACCAGAGAGTTAGATTGGTACAAAGTCTCTAACTTGTCCCACAAAGCCTTCGTCGTAGCTTCCCCTGATACATTCAAAAATACTGAATCTAAGACACACAATTGTATTGTGCTCTTTTCCTTCTGATCCAACTTCTTCCATTCTTCGTTGGACACTCCCGTTGGTTTAGTACCTGGATCTACCACGATCCACTGATCTTTATCCACCAATAGATCCTCCATCTTAAGTTTCCATAACTCAAAACTCTGACCATTAAATTTATCGATCTCTATCTTTCCACTGCTCGTCATCTTCTGTCACCACCAGAATCGATCCCGCAGATCTCCCACTGAACAGGGTCTACCACAGGACCAAGCGAAACCCCTCAGCTACAAAGGCATCCCCTTGAAGCCAAAATAGCTCCGATACCAAAAGTAGGTTTTAACCCTGTACAGAAATTACTTGCATACGAATTCTAAAACACAAAAAATAAACAATGCGAGATCATAACACATAAAACACATATACACAAAGATTTTCCCCTGGATCCCAAAACCGGGACTACCAGCTTGATTTTTCATTATATTCCTTTCAATGTTACAATACATATTTATACATGTTGAAGCATCCAATACCATGGACCGAAAAACCATCGCATCCAAAACCATGGACCAAAACCATAGGTAGGTCTGCCCAACCTAATATAGGGTCCAAAAAAAAATTTCCCAGGGTGCTGCCCCGGACCCCGTAGAGGGGGGCTACCCGCCCCCCTTGTGACGCCCCTACTACACAATCGGCGCAACAAAGGGGGGCCTCCGCCCCCCCTCTAACCCCCTGGTTAACTACGTAGGTTAGTCATGGAAAGAATATAACACAACCCAACACTCTCCTATTCTATTCGTCTTTCCCTTCTTATAGTCAAAGAGGAAAAGAGATAAATGTGATTCCTCAGGATCAGGAGATCTTGAGGAATTCACAAAAAGATGTTGTTATTAGACAATCTTTCTATCTTGCGCTGATCCTCCTGATTTGCTTCTCGATTTGACTGCACAAGACGCGCATTGTTTCCTCTATTTAGCCTTTGTTGTTCAATATTTTGAACATCAGCTGTTCCCTTCGCCAATTTCTGCATAATAAACAAAGAAAGTTAGTTTTGTCAGTCATATCGCATCAAAAGTAGTTTCATTCATTTTCTATCGAAATATTATCAAAACCTTATTACGTCATGGCACAAATGCATAAAAAGAAGGAAAAAGATAGTGTAATCAAGGGTAAATTTATACATGTTGCACAACCCAACATTCTCCCTTGCTTACCTTGTTTCACATCCTCGTGAACATAAATAGTTATTATGTAATGTAGTTAGAGAGTAAGCAGGAAAGACTTTTTCTTTATCTGACCTAAAACCATGATTTTGTATTAAATCTGCAAAAGCTATCTCTTCATGACCTTCGGACAACTCATAATCAAAACGGTATCCTTCAGGTGGGTACCAAATAATAGGACTCCTAAATCGAAATCCCAACCAATATGGTCCTTCCCTCAAGATAATATTGCTGTAAGTGACAAAATAGCCTGTGACAACTTTAAAATTCCTGTAATTAAATGGTTCTCTATCCTTGACACTATTGGTTGAGACTGTCCATCTCTGCTTGGATGCAATCAAGGATATTTCCTGAATGGATAAGAAATACTCCCTTCCCGTTTGCACGATTTCTTTATGTATAGGCCCCAGAATCTTAGTTACACCCTCCCATGTCATAAGCCTTTTGTGTCTAATAAAAAGTTGCAAGGGGTGTGTAGGTTCACTCCTTACCCACAAATCCAACCCATGTTCTTTTCTTTGAAAGGTGTTATAAGCCTTAGACAACTTGAGTTGGTTTACTGCAAAATAAATAAAGGTCTGGAACTGAATATCCCCAACAAAAGGACTAGGATTATTATCCACCTCCCCTTCTAATACAAAATTGTGCAAATAGAATTCACAGAGGAGATGTTAGACCTTCGTCCCATGCTCCTTACAAAAATTTATGAATTCTTCACTTGTCTTCAATTCAACTGACTTGCTGACCTTAACAGCTTTAATCTTCAACATAAAATGTCTTTCTAATAAAAACAAAGCATAATTTGTGGTAGGAGACCTGCAAGATAAGACATCAGAGTATAAAGATCAAATAGCATCGACCTGACCCATGACCTTATCTAGCTTGGCTTTCATTTTCCTCTGCTTTTCTTCCTCCTAACTTATCAAAAGTTTCATTCTCAGTTATGGTCAATTCTCTGCATTGCTTCTGCAACTCCTGATACCTTTGTAGAGGAATTGTCTCCATCTGACATTGTTCTAAAGCAAGTTGGGCTTGTGCCAGCTCCTCCTGTAACTTCAAAAGAATAGGATCACTGCTTGATGGGGTGTCCTTGAATTTTTCTTCTGTTTGGGTGCCTGTACTATGAGAGGGTATACTCTCGGTCTGAGTTCTTTTATTATGGGAGGACCAACCCTCCGTCTGAGTTCTTTTATTATGGGAGGACCAACCCTCTGTCTGAACAACTGTATCCATTAAGTCTACATGCAAATTTGTTTGGGTGGCTACTGTCTGAGTAGAAATAGGTTCGGTCTGGGTTTCTGTTGCCCTGCCCTCACATATCTTTGTTTGTGTGGCCACAGTGACTACCTCAGGAGTAGTGCTTTGGGCCTCTCTATTTGCAGTTTCTTTCAATTTTCGACGTAGCCTTCTAACTGTCTTCTGAAGCTTTTGGTATTTCTTCCTCAGCTTCTTTAGTTTTGTTTCAGCTACTCGCTTTTTCTGAGGAGCCTCCTTTGTAAGAATGGGTTTGTCAATACCCTCTGTATCTAAGGGTTCCTGGTGCTTGTCTTGGCTATGTTCCAATATAACCGTGTCACCAGACTGGTTATCAGATTCGTGAATGACTTCTGTGTTTACTTCCTCTTCCTGGTCTACAGCTTCTGGGGAAGGAAAAATTTCTGTATGACCAAAATCTCTTGAGGATTGGGCTTCAGTCAAGTTTGGATCAAGTGATCCTCCAGGTTGCATGTATGCATTTAAATTTTCCAGGACCTGGGCCATCCCTTCCTCAAAGTCTTGCAAGAAATCATCTTGGGGGCTCATAGGTGGTGTTTGAGGAGGCCCTGCTTCATTTTCTGGTTCAACATCAAAATGTTGTGCTTCCTCTTGTTCTGAGTCCGACTTATGTTCTTCCTCAAGTTCTTGTTCCGAATTGCCTTCTTCCTCGGGTTCGGATTCAGAATTACCTTCTTCCCCCTGTTCAGGTTCATAATTGCACTCTTCCTCTAGCTCTGGCTCTAAATTACCTTGTTCCTCGGGTTCAGATTCAGAATTACCTTCTTCCCCATGTTTAGGTTCAAAATTTCACTCTTCCTCTGGCTCTATCTCTGAATTACCTTCTTTCTCTGGTTCTGGCTCGAAATTGCATTGTTCCTCTAGTTCTGGCTCAGAATTACATTCTTCCTCTGGTTCTGACTCAGAGTCCTGTACATTAATTGGACTGGATGGCTCCATCGGTCGTTTGGTGCTACCCTGAGGATCTACAAACGTCCTCTAGACTGGGTTCAACCTCGCAGACTGCCTGCACTTATGAGGTCCAATTTTTGAATGAGCAGTCCTCTTCCTCTTCGGAACAGGGTTCTGCTGGCTAATTTCCAAAGTTGTAGAGTCTTGAGTCTGCTGGCCAATTTCCAAGGCTACAGAGTTTTGAACTACAGGGTCTTGACTAATTTCTAGAGGTGCTATGAGACCATCCCAAGTTAAGTTTTTTTGAACAAGATTATGACTAACAATTAGTTTGATCAAACCATGGTGACTAACTACAGTCTCAGGATGTCTAGCTCGTCTTATTCTATCTATTGTGTCATGTAATAATGAATTCAAGAAAAATGGTAAATTGACAGTGAGCTTCTACTTTAAAACAACTAAGAGTTTAAGTTGTCGTGGTTTTACCACATCCCGGTGACCATCACAGGTGATGTACTTATAGATTTCACTTGCCAATTCACGCCATGGTTCTCCCAGAGAGGATGGTTGAATGCCCTTGCCTTTCGTGTTAATTCCTTGTCTATGTCTTTGAAAATATCCACCGCGTCATGCAACATTATGTGCTTTTTAGGCCATACTGCTCCTTTTTTCGACAGCCCGAAAACTTCAACTATCACAACCTCTGATACTGCTACTCTTATGCCTTTTATTGTGGACTGTCCATTCTGTAAGTGCTATAAAAACTCTTATTGCGAATTCTTTACTAGGGGCCTAAAGTCTGGTGAAATATGATATCCATCCTACACGCTCCAGAATTTCCCTGGCTCTGTCAGAAATCTCCAACACTAAGGGTTCTCGGTGAACTGATTTTCCACCCATAATGCTCGAATTCTTCCAATATTCGTCCTACAATTTCAAGGATTAACAAAGTAGAAAAGAAATAGCAAAGAACAACAATTACTTTGGTGAAATAGAATAACAAGTAGATGTAACAACTAAATTCCATGATGTTAAGCGGAATTTACATGAGAATTAATAATATTAACTATTATACTGCCATATGTCTTTTGATCATGGGATATCACAACAATATATCAAGTCGAATAAGCAGAGTAAATATAGCGCATGCAAAGGCATAATGGGAATCCTTCCCCCTCCTTAAAAGAGAGGTTGCCTACGACCGAGTAGACAGGGAAAGTGTTGTTCTAACGGCAAGGCCAGGGAATGAACAGTATGCCAGTAAATGAAGCAGAGTACGCATACCAATGATAGGATAGCAATACATATGGTTATAATGAGAGCGGAGTGTGTAACGATATATGAATAAGAGATAGGATGCTTTGGGTTGATGACAAGTTATGCGAAAAAGAAAAGGACAACAATATGCCAAAAAGGTACTCTGCTGATGGTATTCTAGCCGAGAATGATACGATTGATCGAAAGACATTATCTCATGCATAACGGTTCAAAACAGGGGAAAATTAAGGAAATAACTTCTCCGATAAGATGAAAGAACAAGAAGAGGGTATTATAGTATTAATTGACGATAAGATATAACTTCAATACCACAAGCAGAGCCTCTGCTGCCAGCAGGCGTCCATATCCTTGGCAGGGTTGCTTTTTAACCCATATGAGCCAGGATCCTTAATTTATAAATGGAGAGTTCCAATGTTGTTCTATAGAAAAGATCAGTGTGCTGGTGTGGTAACTAGATATCCACACTGCCATTCACTGGGATGTAGCAAAAGTGATCAGGCCGACTTGTGATGAGACCTCCTGTTCCAAGGATATTTTGGCTATCCAATGGATCATAACCCTGGTGTGGTGGCCATAATGGGAATGTCACTTTGCTATAACCTTATGAACATGGTAGGTTGGCTCGTAATGAGACCCCCTATCCTCCATCTGAAAACAAAATTTTGTTGTTCTTACACATTTTTGTGATAAATAGAGGGAGGCTCAATACTCCTTAAGAGCAGGGATGGTGGAAGAAGTTGAACATGTCAATGGAAAAGTATACCCATAGTCTTATTTGTTATAGATAGAGAAGATTATAACCAAGAAGGGTGGAACCAACATGGTATTTAAGATGATCAATCAGTATCATGTACAGTAGAAAACGATATAGTAAAGTAGTATATAAATAACTGTGTCCCTTTTCTTGATAGGAATCTATCATCAATAAGTCATCATGTTAAAGATCATAATGTTAATGGTATTAACTCCTTTCAATAGAATCCATAAATTCTTTGTCCTCATAAAAGTAGTGTACTTCATGCCATGAAAAGAAAACAAAATGAAAAACAAAAGAAAAATGGGGCTGAGATAAGCAAAGAGCAATCACACAAAAGAAAAATTTTGTTGTTCAATTGGATTGGACCACGACTGTTCAAAAGATTGAACAACAGTTGTTCAATTAAATGAACAACAAAACAATGCAAAAGAAAAAAAGGATGTTGTTCAATAGATTGAACAGCAACTGTTCAATTAAACGAACAACAAAACCACACAAAAATAAAAAAGTTTTGTTCAATAGATTGAACAACAGTTGTTCAATTAAACGAACAACAACTGTTCAATTAAACGAACAACAATTGTTCAATATTTTGAACAGCAAAACAATCTAAAAGAAAGAAAGTGTTGTTCAATAGATTGAACAACAGCTGTTCAATTAAATGAACAACAAAGCTAACGAAAAAGTGTTGTTCAATAGATTAAATAGCAAAATGATGAAAAGAAAGAAAGTGTTGTTCAATATATTGAATGACAGCTGTTCACTAAATTGAACAGCAAAACAGTGCAAAGGAAAGAAAGTGTTGTTCAATAGATTGAATGGCAGCTGTTCAATATATTGAACAACAGTTGTTCAGTTATTTGAACATCAAAACAACACAAAGAAAGAAAGTGTTATTCAATAGATTGAACAACAGCTATTCAATAGATTGAACAACAGCTATTCAATAAATTGAACAACAAAACGATAAAAAACAAGAAAGTGTTGTTCAATAGATTGAACAGCAGTTGTTCAATAAATTGAACAGCATAACGATAAAAATCAAGAAAGTGTTGTTCAATAGATTGAACAACAACTGTTCCATAAATTGAACATCAAAATGATAAAAAACAAGAAAGTGTTATTCAATAGATTGAACAACACTTGTTCAATAAATTGAACAGTAAAATGACAAAAAACAAGAAAGTGTTGTTCAATAGATTGAATAGCAGTTGTTCAATAAATTGAACAACAAAATGACAAAAAGCAAGAAAGTGTTGTTCAATAGATTGAACAGCAACTGTTCAATAAATTGAATAGCAAAACAAGCAGAGAGAAAGAAAGAAGAAAAAATAAAAAAATCAAATCAGCAATCATATTTACATATTTTACAGAGAAAAAATAAAATTTATGAAGATGGAGCTGCCGAAGGATTTCCTTCTACAACTAAAACTTGCATGGTGGGGTCCTCACGTATCTGCTGATAGAAAGATTCTTTGGTAAGTGGCTTTTGGTAGAGGCGCACCCGATGCCCATTTGCTTTAAAAGAAGAACCAGACCCATCAATGGTGGCCAACATAAGAGTACCATTGTCGTGTACTTGCTTTATTTCATAGGGGCCTAACCATCTAGTCTGCAGTTTGCCAGGGAAGTCTTGGAACCTGGAATCATAAAGAAGTGCCCAGTCACCCTCATGGAATGTCTTTTCTTAATTAGGGCATCATGCCATTTGGCTCTTTTCTGTTGAATAAGTGTCGTACGTTGTAGAGCCAGTAGCTAAATTTCATCTAATTCATTCATCTATTGTAACCTATTAACCTGGGCTTCAATTAAATCCAGTCCTATTTACTGAGTTGTGTTTAGTGTTTATATCTTAAATTCTATGGGAAAAATGGGTTCCTTACCAAACACCAGTTGATATGGTGAGTATATAGTAGTGTTTCTCCAAGTTGTATGATACACCCACAAGGCCTCTGGCAATCGAGTAGTCTAGTATCGTCGATGTGATGAGACAGTCTTTGTTAGAATAGCTTTGATAACTTTGTTGGTGCTCTCCACCTGCCCATTCGCCTGTGGGTGATACAGAGAGGTAATTCTGTGTGTGATGTGATGATTTTTCAGTGTAGCAGCAATCTTGTGACCCACGAATTGTGGCCCCCCATCAGTAATTACTTCTCTGGGTAAGCCATATCGCACAAAATTTTTGAAAAGAAAATTAATAACAGTTTCCTCTGTTGCTTTTGGTAACGCTATTGCTTCCACCCACTTAGCTATGTAATCCATTGCAACCAATATATACTTTTTCTGGTTGGATGGTGGTTTGAACGACCCAACGAAATCTAATGCCCAACTCTTAAAGGGTTCTATCACCAGCTGTGGATGGAGGGGAATTTCATTAGATTGGCCAGGGCAACCCATCCTTTGGCAACTATCACATGCTTGGACAAATTTCTTAGCATCTTTAAAAATAGTGGGCCAATAGTAGCCCATCTGTAGAATTTTATGTCCAGTTCTGCGGTCTACAAAATGTCCACTGCAAGGTCCATCATGGCAAGCTTTGAAGATATCATAAATTTCGTCCTCCCTGATGCACCTGCAGATGTGCATATCAGCTCTTGTGAAGAAAAGGTGTCCTTCGATCCAGGAGAAACGAGTGCTATGTTGCACGATCAATTTCCTTTCTATGGATGTCAGATGTTTGGGCAATTTTCGTGCTGCTATGTAATTTGCTACGTCTGCATACCATGACGTTTTTACAACCACAACAAACAAATGTTCATCCGGGAAGTGATCTTATATCACCGTTGTATCGTCTGTTCTTGGCACTTGGGAGAGGAAGTCTGCCACGAGGTTCTCCTTCCCTAGTCGATCCCTTATAGTTATGTCAAATTTCTACAAAAGTAGTAACCAATGAGTCACTCTTCCATTTGTAATAGGTTTATTAGCTAAAAATCTTTTGCAGAGTGATCAGTATACAGAAATACAGGGTATCCAGTTATATAGTGTCTAAATTTGTTGATAGCATAAATAACAGCTAGAAACTCTTTTTCTGTTACTGTGTAATTCAACTCAACAAGAGTTAAATTTTTGTTGATGTAATATATAGCATAGGGTTTCTTGTCTTCTTCTTGGCCAAGAACAGCTCCGATAGCTGTATCTAATGTGTTGGATTATTGGGCCTTGACCCAGGTT
Source organism: Pinus tabuliformis (assembly GCA_031772625.1). Classification (NCBI taxonomy): domain Eukaryota; kingdom Viridiplantae; phylum Streptophyta; class Pinopsida; order Pinales; family Pinaceae; genus Pinus; species Pinus tabuliformis. Next base: position 520,815,341 of record CM062819.1, read on the forward strand.
CGAAAGAGTTATTAGCCAAACAAATCCCGCAGCTACCAGGTCTCACCTGAGGTAGCAGGGGAGGGTGTTGGAACCAGGTTTCTGCACCCTTGGGGTGTCTTGATGTGGTCTAGAGGGGTCGCGAAGCGTTTAGTGGCCTCGCACTACTCTGGACTGTTATCAGGCTTCTGCGAATATCCGCGCGAGTGTACCTTCTTATTAATGAAATTATTATAGATCTGATATTCTTGTTACTGTCTTTAAGCAAACATTTAACAATAAAACCCAGTGCGCGTGATTATAAAAAGATATAAACTCATATAACAGATGCATAAACCAAAACACAATAGATATGCGATACTTTAGAAACCACTTATCTTTATTAAAATCTTCTGTCAATACAACCAGGGGTCGGCGCACTCAGCTGGAGGGGTCGGCGCACACAGCTGCGGACTCTACCAGGCCTCTGCGCACACAGATGCAAAGCCTCTATCTATCTACCAACACCCTTGACTCGAACTTGTAGACGCAGATAATACTGTCTTCACAAACCCATAACACCAAGATCTAAAACAAAGACTTCTCCAAAAACTAACTTCTAGCCATAGAGCCTTGATCTATTTATACATTCCCATGGTCCGTGGACCATGGGTAGGCCGACTCACTTTCTATTATTTTTCGTTATTTTTGGGTGGACAACCATTTGACTTGACTCATTATAATTCATGCTTCATACACTTCGCGGAGTCTTTACTATACTTTTTCCCAAAATTGTGAACTTAGGGTCCCAAAACCATTATGTGGGGCCTTCGCTACCCAACAGGCCCCCAACACAATCAACGTGACTCGTCCCGAGTCACTCGGCTGGTGCAGAAATATTTGCGCGAAGGTCATGCAACAACTTCTGTGCTTCGCTTACACTTGCAACAAATTCTTCTGCCATCTGCTGTACTTGTTCTACATGAGCCGTCGATGCATCAATATTTGCTTCAGTCGCCTGTCCAGTTGCATATGCTGCCTGCATGTGGGCCACCTTTCGCTCGATGGTGGTGGAAACCCTAAACGCCTCATCAAGCCAAGGTTGGATCCATTCTTTAATCACTATTTCTTTCTGCCGAGCGGCGTCAGCCTGTATCTTAAGAGCCTGAGCCTCCCTCATTTTGGCCAAATGCTGCGTAATAGCAACTGTTTGTGCGGTCCCCCTGACATTATCATAGGCTTGTTGTAGCTCCCTTGCCTCTGTTTCCAAGCGTTGTAAGGTTGGATCCTCTTGTAGGGACGTGAGTGTAAGAAGTGATTGATCCAACACATCGGAGCACTCCTGCATAGCATGTGCTATTGTTTCTTGTCCAGATTGAATGATGCCTCTCCGCTGTTCGGTGACCTCTAGTGGTGTAGAAGGTTGTGCTTTGAGTTTCAGCTCTGCGATCTGCAAGCTAAGAGCCAACTGAATCCTCATGGCCTCCTCCTTTGCTTTGCGGAACCCACTAGCCAGCTTGTGGATTCGTATGCCAACAGGAAACTCGACCGCAATCTCCAGCTCAGGGGCACGTGAACATGCTTCCCCTAAAAGTTGCTTCAACTACTGACTCTGTGCAACCGCTTCGTCCTGTTGGAGGCTCAACTATTCTATATTAATTCTCTGCTCACTGAGTACCTATTCTGCGCATCCTTCCCTGGCACGGAGCTCCATCGTTGCGCTGTCCTAGAGCTGGTACAAGCTTTCACGTGGGAGGGCAGCCAAATTTAATCCAAGCCCCATAAGCTGGCCCACCACAGCTTTGTCTGCCACATTTTCTGTTATCAACACTCCTACTGGGAGCATGATAGTATTAGCCATTTGGGCCTTTAGTAGCTGCTCAGTGGCTAACATACCCGTAACTCCATGAGTAGCGATGGTTCCCCACTGTGAGGCCCGTGCCCTAAGTTCCTGTATCTGAGGGTGGAGTGCCCCCAACACAATCTGTTGCTCCAACATGGTCTCACTAATTGATTCCCAGGTGACTTTGCGAACTGTGTCCCCTATGTCACCTAGGTCACCCTCGGTCAATGTGGTAAGTTATCCATCCCATTTAGATGCCTTGGCCTTCTTCTGCGACTTCGTCCGTTCTGTTGGTCACGGTCGTTTTAAGGACAAATCTGTGGTGGTTAGCGTTGTTCCTTCCATCCCTGTATTTGTGGCCAGCTCTATGGGCACCTTTGGACCGCTTTCGTCCTTTGTCGTCGTAGCCCCTTCTATGGGTGTCTTACCTGTAGAAGCCTGCACTACCTCCTGGGCCACCTGTACTTCTGCAGTGTGCTATTCGTTCCTCTTTTGTTGTGCTACTCGCTTAGCTTTAGCCTTCGGTTTTTGAATAGCGGTCTCATTGCGCCCCACCGCGTCGAGCCACCCCACTATGGTGGTCAGGTATCCAATACCGCAAAGACAACCTTGTTAATGGCAATGAAGGGAAGTGTGGACCACGTCGGGTCTGGGTCCTAGCGCACTCGGATATATACATGGTACATGTCTACCTTAAACTCGGCAATGTTCTTCACACTGTCATATGTCTCATCGGACAGACGGGGTTGCTGGTTGATCCATTGTCAGACATTTGCTTCCATTAGTATCCAAAAAATCTTGATGCCCCAGATTCTTGCAGTGTCCCTCGTCGCCCAGAGCGATGCGTATTTGGCGGCTTCTGGCCAATCCTAGTCCAAGGAAGGGAATTGGCTATCTTCAGGTAGCTCACTTGTAAATAACATGATGGATAAAAACAACCATGAATAGTGGAAGGTCTTACCCTCCTCTTGGACCTCCTTGCAGTTGGTCAAGAATTTGTCGCCGGAGGAACTACGCCCAATTGAACCATTCCCCTTCTGTGCACTACTCCGCTAGCACGATGACTATTGCTGGAACCTCGTTGGCACGGCATTACCATGACACTTTTCCTGCCAGCAACTGGGTAGCAGTGTGAACACCTTTGTTCGGAATACTGTCAATAGCATACCATTGCCGCTTCTTCGCCAAATTGTATTTCTTTTTCAAGGTTTCCGTCATCGTCACATCGCCACTCTTAGAAACGATTTCCATGTTGTCCCTGCCTTCATAGGGAAGTTGCATGATCTTGTGAATAAGTTCGACCATGATGGGAATGGGTTTGTCTATCCATAAGTATCCATCATGTACCAAACAGAGCAGTTGTCAGATGACCAATATTATGATGGGGGGCCGTTGAAAATGTGGAATGGACAGGAGACAGAGTAACCCAACTTCCTCCACCTTTCGCAACCACTCCTTCAGCTAAAGTGTCGTAACAATTCCCTCCATGCTTTGGTCCATTAGTTTGTTGGTCGCCAAATGGGGAAACTTATCGGTATCTGTAAGGTCCCAGTCTTCAAACTTCATAGTCGAGATACAGCTGGTCGTTGTTCCTTCGAGTGGAACCTCTTTAGGGAGGGATGGGGTGATGAGTATGTTGTCAATGTCATCCAGATTTGTAGGGACCTTGGCCTTCCCTTTTCTTGGAGGAACATACTTGGGTCATCTTACTGGCTGGATATCTTCTTCGCCTTCTTCGTCTGGTTCTATTTCTTCAACATAGGTTAGAGGTCCCTCTTCCTCCTCGTCGCTTTCAATAGTAACAACTTTGCCCTTTTCTTCCATTGTGAGCTTGCTAAATCGCAGATTTCGCGGCAACATCCTTACTGGTCCTGGTATCTGGGGGTCCTTCTTGGTCTGCGGCGTCCTGGGTGATTTAGGGATTTCAGCTACCTGTGGCGTAGGATTTTGTGGAACCTCCTTGGTGGGGGTTATCGACCTAAGTAATGACTCTCGCAATTCCTTTGGCAATTCTTGAAACCACAGGCTTTCTTTCATCAGTTTTTCATTCATCTTGCTCCTCTCGTTTTGAACGCAGAGCATCCTATTCTTCGAACAATCAAACTTTGTTGTGTGCCCTTCACTTGTTTGTTATATACGATTTCAAATTCAAATTCGGCCTTTCGCCCTATTGGTCGCTCATTAATGTGATCTTGGCAGTTACCCTTATGCCTTAATTTCCCATCGCCTACTCCTAGGTGTCTTAAATGGGACATCTTATCATGAACAGTAATTGCAACAGTTGCCTTCCATCCCTCCCACGTGGTAGCGCAACCCTTGGTATGCAGGTGCGTTCTATGCTTTTGACACGCCACGGCCGAATCACATAGCTTTCCTGCAGTCTGTTTTATAGTCTTGCGCCCTCTTTCAACTTCGTGGAGCGTTGAGACTGGGCCTCTGACAGATATTCAGGTGGGCGCACCTTTTATTCAAGCCTTCCTTTTCCCTACTAGCACGGGCCATGGGCACCCTTCGTGTACCTTCGAATTGAATAACTTCTTGTGGTTTGTACCCCCTTGTTCAATAGGGTGCAGTTGTAACCATGATAGTAGGGTCATGGCTTGTGCTAGGATCATAGGAGGGCCGGCCAGGTCCGGTTCCTTCCCTCGTGTGCTCACACTGCCTATTTGTGTGTCTCCTATTTTTATTTTGTCAATTTCTTCGTCCAGCCTCGCACTTTTCCTTCTTAGCCTTGCCCCTCTTTCCTCCAGTTCGCGAAGTCTTAGGCTACCGTGCCGAATGGCTTCCTGCAACCGCCAGATCCCTTTGTCTAGGTCTATTCGTTCAGTTCGAACGACAAGGGCAGTGGTTGGGGAAATTCCCTTTACTTCCCGTCCAACCGTGGATAGAGTTTCCTTGGCACACCCTACTCTGTTTACGGTCTTATTGGCCCAACGAACCCTTGTTACGCGCAGATTCAGTTGGGTCGATGGTTGCGCAACATACCACTATGTCCGCCGTTGTAGATGGGTGGCCGCCCTGCTCTGTCGTGGCTACCCTGGCTGCGTTCACCACGCACGTCCTCCAATCCATACCTGGAATCGCCTTCTACCTCTGCACTCATTCCTCCTCATCTTCCTTTGTGCACACCACCTTGGTGTGATTGCCGCCCGCGATATCTCTTCTGTTGCCCCCTATGGCTTCAGCCTTATGATTGAAGTTCTGCCAGGATTGACAAAATCCTCCTCCTTTGTTGCGCCGTTGTCCACTGGCTGTTGTCGTGCCTCGGTTGTCATGTGTCATAGTGATCTAATCATCATGTTACAGTTGAGTGTTGTGACTTCATGCAATTAGTTCTACCATCATTCGATCTCCTCGTCTGAATCCAAGGTGCAAGAACTATCACGCTCCCATGAGATTCTCCCATCCACTATGGGATTCACCCGATCTTGGTCTTGCGCTGTTATCTAGTAGATGTAGTCCAGTTCATCATCACTGTCCTCATCGTGCACCGGTTCAGTGTAGCGCGCTCCTTCAGCTGGGTCCAGTGGAACTATTACCCGTAGTGACTTTTTTTCGAACGTCATTTTCCATCTTTTTAAGTTGATGACCCCATTCATGTTTGTGGCCCAATCTATTCCTAGCAATGCAGGGTATGGATTACTGTCATCAATAATTTCTATTACCTCAAAGTCAGTCTGCGTACTTACGCCTTCAATGTCCACTGTCACCCCTTGTAGTCGGCCCATCGGTAAGATATTTTGCTGGTTGGCCATCCTTAGTTGAATAGGAGACCACTGCAGTGCGGGCCTACCCATGCATTCCCATGTTTGCTTAGGCAACACATTCGCATCTGACCCTAAATCTAGAATGACCTAGTCCATCTGGTACTTGTCGATTTCACTGTCATCTGAATCTCTTATCCAGTGCACAAAGCATGTCTTCCTAGTTTCTGGACTACGTGTGGCTCCCCTGACCCTGCGCACCTAGTGATCAGCTCTTGCAGTCCTTTAACAACTCTATTGTCGTGCAACAACTTCATACATGTCTCTAAAAAGGTGGTAAGCATAGAGGGATCCATTCCCGACTCAATTAGGTCCCCTCTACCTAGAGTAGAGACTTCCGTGAAGCTCTTCTAAGCTTCCTTAGACGTCTTCTTCACCTGTTCCATCTCAAAGTCAGGTTCCCTTGTAGGGGCATCGCGACCCTTCTCATCTTCTATAGGTTGTTTCTGTGCATCTCCCCCTGTAGTTGTGCCGCTCCTTAGTACCATGTTTATGCTGGGGTCCTCTTCGCACGGTTTCGACTTCATCATTTGGACATTTTGAGTTGGAGTGGGTTGTAATACCCCCTTTTTGCACATCTGGGAAATTAGCGTCGGACAGTCTACCATTTCATGGTCAAACTGCTCACAGTATGGACAAGATATTCTCATAGGGTTAGTACAATCGCGAGCGTAATGCCCTAGCCCACCGCAATTATAATAGATCAGCTGTCTGTGGCCCCATCCAGGCCCCATTCCTCTTCCTTGTCTGCGTCCTTGGAATCCCCCGCGGGGCCTTGCGGCTGGGTCGAAACCCCGCACCTCAGTTTGCATTCGATAGGCTAGGGTCCTCTCCATCATTAGCTCGTAGCTTCAACAACTTCGCTCATCGTGACCTACTGACCTACAGAAGTTGCAATACAGCTGTTGTGGAGTCTGGGTATACTTTTGCAACAAGTGGCAGTTGTTTGTTGCGTGCTTTCCCACTACTTGACAAATCGCGCACCATAGGGCAGGCGCCACACTTGGTCTTGCTTGTACTTCCAGCCTTAATGGCATCGGCCCCCCTCCCACTAGATAATTCACAAATACGGGGCAGTGGTCTTTATCATGACCTTGACCTTTGCATTTGATGCATCCTACTTCTGTACACACCTCCGGTTGGGGCACCCTTTCTTGCTTCAAGCTTTGCATTTCTAAGCATAGGTTTTGTAGTTGCGCATGGATTTGCTGAACTCCCAACCCCGGATCCTGTATTGGAGTTTCATGCAACCTCATCGCTGTCTCCAATGCTTCAGCCTGGGTTGAGATCTTTTGCTGTGACAACGCCGTCCTCAGATGTGGTGTCAATGATGCCACAAACCACGTGCAGTGCTGCGCATCCGTCAGCGTCATGTTTGCCTCACAGATTGTACTTTTCAATCTCTGATCCAGATCCCACGGGGTTTCACCAGGCATCATCGCGATCTCCTTGAACCCGATGATCGACTGCATTTCTGATTTTGGTCGGCTAAATTATTTGTTCAGTGCATCTTGAATCGCCACTATTCCCACATTTGAGTAATCGCTAGAGTAATTTATATACCATGTCAATGTGCGGTCCTGCAGCGTGCTCACCAGAGAAGCCTTTTTGATGTTCTCATATGTTACACCTTGGGCTTCCCATACAGCCTTTACCATGAGCCAGAACCAATATGGTTCCTCATTTCCTACGCCTCTAAGTACCGGCAACTTGATCGCACTTACAATCCCTACCCTCGGTGGTGGCAGTGGTGGGATAGGCAAAGATGGGTTGGATGTAGGTGAAGTAGGTGATGGCGTGGATGGCAGTGGTATTGGTGGAAAGTGTTGCTTTATCAATCAGACTGCACTTCTCGGAGAGAACCCTACGAGCTCCTCCTCACTTTCTTGCGAGAATGAAATTAGAGGACTATTTTCTAATCCTTCGGTCCCTCGGTAGCCTCTTCCGCTCCTTGTTACCCCAGACATCAATGGATGTGCATAACCTGTTTTTCACATAACAACATTTTAATCCAAGTATTCAACGATTTGATGTACTTACCCTGCGGCCCTTGGAGAAAGCGCCTTTCTGCTTCGCTGTAACTCACAGTTGTGTCTATCGCAAACTCGGTTATAAACCCTCCTATTACTCGATCCAACCAGTGATCTACTGCCCGTGCGATTTTGTCTTCAGATGCTTCTAGCCTACGCACCAACTCTGGAGTCCACACGATGGGCTGATCTAGTTTGCACCTTCCTTGACTATTAGCTAGCCTCGCGATCCACTCATACAGCTCTATTGAGAACGAAGCGAAGAAAATCTCATGGATTTCTGTGTATATGTAGCGATCTAGCCACCTTTCCTTAGATATCTGCGGGTTTTTGTTTTCTTATATCACAAATTCGTGAAGCTTCTAATCCAACCAATCTTCAAGTTATTTCTTTGTAGGGTTCCAGTGTTCTGACATCAGACATCCCTTAGGCAGATCCCGGTCCCGTGGAACCAATTATTGGCTTATTGGGCCTTGCCCCAGGTTCAGAAGAGTTATTAGCCAAACAAATCCCGCAACTACCGGCCCTTTCGGCAATAGCCTGTAGAGCGCGGGCTGAGGTCTCACCCGAGGTAGCAGAGGAGGTATTGGAACCAGGTTTCCACACCCTTGGGATGTCTTGATGTGGTCTAGAGGGGTCGCAAACCATTTAGTGGCCTTGGACCACTCTAGACTGTTATCGGGCTTTAGCGAAGATCTGTGCGGGTGTACCTTCTTATTAATGAAATTATTATAGATATGATCTTCTTGTTAACACCTTTAAGCAAATATTTAACAAAAAAATCCAGTGTGCGCGATTATTAAAAGATATAAACTCATATAACAGATGCATAAACCAGAACACAATAGATCTACGATACTTCAGAAACCACTTATCTTTATTAAAATCTTCCATCAATACAACCAGATCTGCCCTACGCACTCAGCTGCAGGGGTCCACGCACACAACTGTGGACTCTACCAGGCCTCTACGCACACAGCTGCAGAGCCTCTATCTATCTACCAACACCCTTGACTCGAACTTACAGACGTAGATAATACTGTCTTCACAAACCCATAACACCAAGATCCAAAACAAAGACTTCTCCAAAAACTGACTTCTAGCCATAGAGCCTTGCTCTATTTATACATTCCCATGGTCCGTAGACCATGGGCAGGCTGACTCACTTCCTATTATTTTTCATTATTTTTGGGTGGACAACCCTTTGACTTGACTCATTACAATTTGCCGTCCGTGCACTTCATGGAGTCTTTACTATACTTTTTCCCAAAATTGTGGACTTAGGGTCCCAAAACCGTTACGCAGGGCCTCTGCTACCCAACATAATGCGTCTAATGAAATATGAAAAGGTATATCCCAATTCGGGTCTCATAATACTGGAGTTGTCATACTAACCGTTTCAGATCTGTAAAGGCAGTGTCACATCTATCAATCCATATAAAATCAACATTTCATGTCAAGGCATATAAAGGTGCAGCAATCTACGAAAAATTATTTATAAATCGACGATAACATCCAACAAATCCCAAAAAACTATGTACCTCTGTTTGAGCACAAGGAGTAGCTAGATCTACCTGAATTCTAGCTGCTGAAGTGTAATGACCCAGAATCAGGCCTTCTGTCATCATCATATGACATTTCTCATGGCTTAAGCATAGTCTAGTAGCAATACACTGATCTAGGAATTTCTCCAATGTTTGTAATGCGTGATCAAAGTCATCTCCATAGGGTGTGAAATCATCCATGTACACCTCCAATCCTTCATTTATCAAGTCTACAAAAATACAGAGTATGGCTCTTTGGAATGTAGCAGGTGTGTTGCACAATCCGAAAGGCAATACCCTGTAAGCAAATGTTCCCCAGGGGAAGGTGAAAGTAGTTTTATCCTGGTCTTCAGGGGCAATTTGGATTTGGTTGTAGCCACTGAAGCCATCTAGGAAAGAGAAGAATTTATTTCCTGCTATTGTATCTAGGACCTGGTCGATAAATGGAAGGGGAAAATGGTCTTTTTTGCGTTGCTTTGTTGAGTTCTCTATAGTCAACGCATATCCACCATTTTAAATTCTTTTTAGGGACAAATACTAATGGAGAAACCCATTTACTATCAGATATAGGATAGATAAAATTCACATCTAATAGTTTTTGAAGCTCTTCATTCACAATATCCTTTAGATGAGGATTTAATCTACGTTGTGGCTGTCGAATGGGTCTTGCATCTTTTTCAATATAGATGTGGTGCATGCATAACTAAGGGTCAATCCCTTTCATGTCTGGGTAATCCCATGCAAAATCCCCTTTATATTTCCTAAGGACTTGGATAAGTTTCTGTTGCTAGTCATTACTCAGATTACTGTTAATGTTCAGGATTTTCCCTTGCTTGATTTCAATAGGTTTGCTATTATAGACAATGGTTGTTGGTAATGGTTGGTCATTAATGTCTCTCAAGGAATCTTCTTCAATCTCATTATCAAGGACTGATTCAATCATATGACATCTCAAATTAGACATTGCAGTAGGGTGATTAATAAAGGTGTTAATGACATCGTCTTCTATTTGCTTTTTGAATTCAAGTGCATCTGCCACAGTCAATGGTGAACGAATATTTTATTTTAAATATCCTGCTGGTTGTTTCCTAGTTTTTACAATGGTTAGGCTTGGCTGAGTAGGAGGGTATAAAGCTAAATTATTTACATCCTTTCCTCTGGTATGGTCATACTTCCTCTTTGATAGCCTATATAAGCATCGACTGTTGCTAGCCAAGGACTTCCTAGTATTAAGGGGTGTCCATCTAACCAATTTCTGGGGTTAATAATAAAAAAATCTGCTGAATATTCCCACGAGTCCATAGAAACCATCACATCTTGTAATGTTCCTTCTGGTCTAATTACTGAATGGTCAGCTAATTCGAGCAAGGTAGTGGTTGGTTCTAAGGTTGTGATGCCAAGCACTTCGCAAGTTTCTGTTGTAAGAATATTAATGGCTGCCCCTAAATCAACTAAAGCATTGGGAAAAGAGTGGCCATTTATTTTTACTGTGACAATGGGATTTCCCAGGTCTTCGTATTTTACAGGTGTCTCTTTGCCTAGTAATAAGTCAGACAAAGTTCCGACGACATGTATAGTTGGTGTTATTTTTGTTTTCCTCACAGACTTCTTTGCACACAATTCTTTAATGGTTTTAGCATATATCGAAATGTCTTGAATGGCCTGGAGGAGGGGTATTTTTATACAAATATTTTTGAGTTCACCCAGAAGATCAAAGTCAGGATATTCAATTGGTCGAGGTATTATCAATCTTTCTAGGAACGAGGGAGAAGTAATTATAATTTGCTCGGGATCTTTCTGCCTGACTGTATCTCCTCCCTATTTTATTTTTTGGTCATCTACAGTCAAAGGCTTATTCAGATGCATTTCTTTACCCTCAAGTTGCATATTTTTTTCCTCATCTAGAGCAATTATGCGACCAGATCTTAGCTTAATTTCATTACATTCTCTCATCTCAACTTCAGGATTCAGACTTTCAATAATTTGGACTGACTGGATTGATCTTTTGTTAGGATTTGGGTTGGGTTAAGATGGGAGTTGCGGCCGTATATTAGGTTGAGGACTTTGCTGCAATGTATAAGGTGTAGGTAAGGTTGGTTGAGGTAGAGGAACTGTTCCCACTGGCTGGTTTGCGAATCGTTGCCAATTTGGTTGCCAGTTCTGATTTTGCGAGGTAGAAGGAGACTATTGAGAGGAATAAAGGGTAATCTACCAGAAAGGTGGAGGGTAAGAGGAATTTGGCCAATTATTATTTGATTGGCTAGGCCATGGTCGCATAGAAAACGGTTGAGGTGGCCATGTAGAGAAAGGTGGCTGGTTCTGCCATGCTACTTCTGAATACTTCTAAGAATTAAATTGCGAAGAAGGAAAAAATGAAGATGGTTTTGTAGGCATACCTGTTGGATGTGTTTGCCATTAATGCTTTGGTTCATCAGATATACTAGTTCCACTTCCTCTTCTGCTTCCTTGCAGACCGCCTTTAATCTAGGAAGCGATGGGCAACTCTCCATACAGTGATCCTTAGTGCAAATGGTGCATGTTTGAATCGTATCCAATAGACATTCTCTATGATTGTGTTTTTTCCTACAGCGTGGACAAAAAATAGCCAGATTTTGTTCTACTTCGGCCTGATTTTGTTTGGCTTGCATGATATCTAATTGTGTGGTTAGGGTCCCCATGATATCAATCTTGAAATCTTCCAGTAGATTGTCGATTTCAACGCATGTAATACTTCCTCCTGAGGCTTTGTTGTCTTTGGTGATCGTATCATGCCCGGTTGGTTTCAGCCTTGTACTGCCTCTAGAACACCTGATGCACAATTGTATAATATTGTCATAATCCTCTTGATAAATATCACCCTTCCCCATTAAAATTAATGTTTCTACCCATTGGTCTTTTATACCTTTGATCATCGTAGTCTTAAGAACTTCAGGAGGCAAATTTGGATAAGGAGATATTGGCAAATTATATTGAAAACTTCTACATATTCTTCAAGAGTGTTATTAATCTTAGCTACCATTTGAAAGATTTCATCCTTTAGTTCTCTAGTTTGGCAATAATCTTGGTATTTTTTTAGAAAGGCTATTTTCGTTTGGTCCCAGTCATTAATAGTACCTCCACCAAGCCCCATGAACCAACGCAGAGTTGCTCCCTTCAGATTAGAGTGGAACAACTTCAGTTTTTGGGGGTTGGTAGTGTAATCATATCCCCTACATAAAACATTGAATTCGAAAAGGAATGCATTAGGATCCTCTGAAGTTAATCCATGGAAGGTAGGAATATTATGTAATGGTATAGCTTTCATGGGAGCCTTGACAGTTGTATCAACAATAGGGTATTGTAACCAGGAGGTCTGAGGCTGTTGCAGATTATTGGCTATTTGGTCAAAAATATGCCAATATTCATCAGGTATTTCTGGAGCTGGAGCTCTGTTTCTAAGGGAGTCAGAAGAGACTTTTAAAATGATCTTAATAGCACTACCTTGGTCTGGAATACTGGGTGTCCTATGTTCAACTACTACTTCAAGAGATTTGGGTTCTGATGAATTAATATTTTCAGCACTACCTGTTTCTCCTTCTCCTTCATGGAGGTTGCAAGAATTCCCTTCTTGTAAAGGGCTAAACTACAAATTTTCAGTGTTCTGAAAACTCTGTTCAGACCCTTTAGTCTTGCTATGAATCTCAACATCAACTGCAGATGGTGATCCTGCGGCCTGAAGGGTTACAATAGGATTTCTTGTAGAAACGATTCGGGGTCCTACTGATGACTGAAACTCAACTTTCCTTATGATTTCGTCGATAAAGGCTGATCATCCAAGGGGCATCGATACCTTAGATTTTTCAGATCTGGGCAGAGGAATTAAATCTTTTTCTGCTCTTTTCTTCTTACTCATTCACATAGAAATTTAAACATTTATTTCTACTTTAATTCCTACGCAATTTTTGCTGAAAAGTGGGCGAGGGAGCAAGCACTTTACTTACTTGTATGCAGGTTCTTACCTTCCATTTTTAATACCCAGTTCTTTCACAGCAAACAAACATCAAACATCTATTCCTACACAATTGTGCTGAAAAGTGGGCGAGGGAGCAAGCACTTTACTTACTCGTACGCAAGTTCTTACCTTCCGTTTTTAATACCCAGTTCTTTCACAACACACAAACATAAAACACGCATCACCTTCTATGAAATGGAAACACTCTCCCCGGTAACGGCGCCAAAATGTTGGTCTCAAATAATGTGTCTTTTAGAACTCCTAATTGCCTCACATTAATTATCAACCTGGGTAAGTCTTTTTGTTTCAAGTGTATACACAATATGTGCAAGTGATGGAAATCATTGAATCTACAAAGAGTACTACTTTAAAATAACTTATTGATTTCAATACAAGAGTAAACGGATCAAACCATAAACTACCAATTTGTAACTTAAAAAACTCAATCTTAAGCGAGATCACAATCCCATCTTAACCCAAAGTTCTAACTGCAATTACATCAACCGAGTGCACCATAGTGATAACAGAGCTCTTTCAGCTGAATCTAGTCTTCTACATAAAAGGAATACATTTGATATAATCAATAAAACTCTAGAATTTAATTAACAAGAAATGATTCCTAATCAACTCAATCCACAACATTAAATAAATGAAACAATCAACAGAAATAAGAAGCAATGCAATGAACACACAAAATCCACACTAGTGAAAGTGAATCAATCATAAAGTTATAAAACAGAGTAATTAAACTACAGAAAGGTAAACTATAAAACAGGGAACAACAGTGAAATCCACCAGTGACCGGGCCCAAGCCACCAGCGAATAATTCTTAACTACTTCAGAATATCGCGAATGAACAACAACGAGAATTGTATATTATTCATCAAATCCAAATGTCATTACAGCACAATGCCTTTCATAATAACGCTTTGTATATTAAAATTACAAATGAAGTAAAAAGGCAAAGAGTTCTCTCCTATTCTATTCGCCACTCCCTTCTTATGGTCAAATAGGAAAAGAGATAAATGTGATTCCTCAGGATCAGGAGATCTTGAGGAATTCACAACTAAATGGTATTATTAGACAGTCTTTCTATCTTGCACTAATCCTCCTGATTTTCTTCTCTATTTGACTGTACAAGACGCACGTCGTTTCCTCTGTTTAGCCTTTGCTGTTTAGTCTTTTGAACAATAGTTGTTCCCTTCGCCAATTTCGGCATAATAAACAATGGAAGTTATTTTTGTCAGTCAAATCGCATCAAAAGCAGTATCATTCATTTTCTATCAAATTCTTATCAAAACCTTATTACGTCATGGCATAAATGCATAAAATGGAGGAAAAGGATAGTGTAATCAAGGGTAAATTTATACCTGTTGCATGGCCCAACACTAATACCTTGTTGCAGTTGTTGAAGACCGGAGGTGCTTGTTGTGTGTTGGCTGCATGCTACTTTTCCTTCCCTTTTTATTTCTCTCTGATGATTCCTTTGATGTGCAGGTACTTGGTGTTGAAGATGATGGTGATGTTGCTGCTCTGGAGCTCCTTCTGCACTTGGATCTTCATGCTGGAAGCTTGATGCTACTCATGATTTTTATTATGTGGGATAGGATGCTACAGGATTTCCTACAGGATGTCCTGTAGCTGCTTCTCCCTCAGAACTTTTAATCATACATTCTACTAGGATTTTGAGGATGGTGACATGGATTGAGAGGAAGACTGGGAGTGTGGAGAAATGAGAAATACTCAGGTGTTGCTCCCTTCTACTCTTTGTTTCATTTTTTCTCTCCGTGTTTTCTCTTGAAGACTGTGATTTTTTTTTTTAAACTGATTTTGTTTATGGTGAATGCAGGGGTGATGAAAGTGAAGACAGGTATGGTAATGAAGTTGTGATGTAGGGATGTCATTATTTTGACATGGAAGGTCATTTTCTCGCCCTAGGGTCACTTCCTGTAGGATTCCCGAGCCACTGTAATTCCTACAAGATCATCTTGTAGGTTTTCAGGGGATCCTGTAGGTTTATAGGGGATCCTATAGAAAACACAGTCCCCTTTTAAACTGAAGCAAAGGAGTGAAAAAAATGAAATAAATCGTGGAGTGATGAATAAAAATTTGAGTGAAATAGGTGCCTTCTTTATCCTCCTTTTTTCTCTGATTGTCCTCCTTGCTGACCCGCAAATAGAAATTTTCATGATTTTTTTCTCTTTTTATTTTTATTTTTTGAAAACAACTAGTCTGCCTCTAAGAGGTTTTCATCCTAGCTATTTTCCCTGGGCACCTCAAGAGAGGTTTTCACCCAGGGATATTTTTATTTCCTTTTTTTTTTCTTTTTCTTTTTTGACACCATTGGGCTACCCCAAGAGGTTTTCAACCCAATAATGGGACTCAGGCGCCTCATGGAGGTTTTCACCTAAGTCCTTATTTTTATTTTTTTTCTCAGTGATTTGATGAGGCAGGAGCTGAAACTTGCTCCACCACCATCATTGTTTTATTGATACCATCAATGAACTCTTGCTTTGACAATGGTATTTTGTAAACTTTTAATTGGTGTCCATTAACAAGTAAAGGAATGGCCTCTTCATCTATGGTTCTGATCTACACTGAACCATTATCATGACATCTTTCTATAACATAAGGTCCTAGCCATCTTGTCCTTAACTTTCCCTTAAAGTCTTTATATCTGGAATCATATAACAAAGCCCAATCACATTCTTGAAATTGCTTATCCTTGATGTTCTTATCATGCCAGATCTTCCTCTGAAGTTGGGTTACCTCTTTGTGTAGGAGGGCCTGAATTCTAAACTCATCTAAACCATTCAACCGTAGCAATCTCTCTTGTTGTGCACTGCTGAGATCTAGATCTAGTTGGGTTGCCATCCTTAATGTGTTATACTCAAACTCAATGGAAAACAAGGCCTTTTTCCCATAGACCAACTCATAGGGTGTGAATCTAGTGGTGGTCTTCCAAATGGTATTATAGGCCTAGGTGACCTCAACTAGTCTATCTGCCCAATCTTTCTTGCTGCTACTCACCACTTTGGTCAAGATGCTCTCTAGTGCTCTGTTGGTAACCTCCACCTGCCCATTAGCTTGTGGGTGATAGGGAGTGGAGGTCATATGCTTGATCTTGTGCTAGCTGAGAAAGTCTTCAATCATGTTGGAGGTAAACTGGCTGCCTTGATTAGTGACCAGTTCTCTAGGGTACCCAAATTTGTAAAATACATTCTCCCTTAAGAACTCAGCCACCTTCTCCTCTGTTGCTGCCTTAATTGCCTTTGTTTCAGCCCACTTAGTTAGATATTCAATGCACACAATGATGTATTGTTTTTGCTTGGAATGAGGGTCAATAGGTCCAATGAAGTCCATGCCCCACTTGTCAAATGGCTCGAAAGTCACTTGAGGTTGTAGAGGCATTTCATCCCTTGGAGTAGGCTTTCCCATCCTTTGGCACCGATCACACTGACTAGTATATCTTTTCACATCCTGATGAAGAGTGGGCCAATAATATCTTGCTTGTAACACTTTGAATTTTGTCCTCTTTGCTGCAAAGTGACCTCCACAAGGCCCATCATGATAGGTCAGAAGGATGTCAAAGACTTCCTCCTCCCTGACACACCTTCTCAAGATTTGATCTGGGCCAAGTTTGAAGAGATTGCCCCCAATCCAAGTGAAGGGGGCACTCTTCCTTATAATCTTGCCTTTTTCTTTGGAGGACAAGTTTGGTGGGAACTATGCAAATACCAAATAGTTTGCTATGTTAGAAAACCATGGAGAGAGAAATGAAATGGTGAACAAGTGCTCATCTGGTAACTGATCATCAACCATTACCTCTTCACCTGTAGGCAAAGTTAATTTGGACAAAAATTCTACAACAACATTTTCCTTACCAGGCTTATCAACAATAGTTAGATCAAACTGCTATAATAAAAGCAACCATCTTATAATACGAGCATTCACATCGGGTTTATTCATTAAATATTTGATTGCAGCATGGTTAGTATGGACAAATGTTTGATAGCCTGTAATATAATGCCTAAATTTGTTCAATGAATGCACAACATCCAGGAGCTCCTTTTCGATCACTGTGTAGTTCAATTTGGCCTTTGACAAATTCTTACTGATAAAGTAAATGGCATAAGGAAATTTTTCATCTATCTAACCTAGGGCTGCTCCTATGGCTTTGTATGAGGCATCAGCATGAATGTGAAAAGGAAGGGCCCAATTTGGGCCTCAGAGGATCAGAGCAGTGGTTAACTTGTTCTTCAGGATGTCCAAGGCCTCTTGACAGCTTTTTGACCATATAAACTCAGAGTCTTTGGCCAATAACCCTAATAAAGGAGAAGCCAACTTGTTGAAGTCCTTTATGAACCTTTGGTAATATCCAACTAATCTTAGGAAACTTCTGACATCTCTCTGCTTTTGAGGAGGTGGGACCCTTTGAATGATAGCTATTTTGTTGGGGTCCACCTGCAGTCCTTGTTGAGATATTGAATGACCTAGCACGATCCCTACAGTCATCAAGAATTCACATTTTTCGGGACTAAGATACAGGTTCATTTCAATGCATTTGTGAAGTACCTTACCTAAGTTGAACAAAGCCTCCTCAAAATCACCCCCATAAGGTGTGAAATCATCCATATAGATTTCTACTGCATCATGGACTAACTCAGCAAAGATACTTAGGACTGCTCTCTGGAAAGTGGCAGGATCATTGCATAGGCCAAAAGGAAGGACCCTATAGGAAAAATTACCCCAAGGACAAGTGAAGGTGTTTTTATCCTGGTCTTCTATGCTAATCTGGATTTGATTGTACCCATTGAATCCATCTAAGAAAGAGAAAAAAAAATTCCCTGCCAGGCCATCTAGCACTTGGTCAATGAAAGGTAGGGGGAAATGGTCCTTCTTTGTGGATTTGTTCAACTCCCTGTAATCGAAAAAATCCTCCACTTACCATTTTTCTTGGGAACTAACCACCATAGGAGAGACCCACTCACTGTCGGAGATAGGATAAATGAATCCTGCATCCAACAGTTTTTGCAGTTCTTCTTTGACTATATATTTAAGAGCTGGATTCATCCTCCTTTCGGGTTGCTAGACTGGCTTGCAACCTTCTTTGATGTAAATGTGGTGAGTACACACTGAGGGGTGTACTCCCTTCATTTCTTTGTAACTTCAAGCGAAGGCATCCAGATGTTCCTTTAGCATGTTGCACAACTTCTCCTCTTGGAGAACAGAAAGAGATGGATTGATTTTCAAAGTTCTCTCAGGGCCGAATTATATGGTTTTGAAATGAAGAGGGTTGGAATCGACTAAGTACAGATCAATTGGATGGTTGTTCTCAGTTTCCTCTACTACTTCTTCTAGGGACAATGTACTGGGATTCAGACTTTGGAGTAGGTGTTCAATCAACTCATCTTCATCCTGTTGTCCTCCTCCCATGGTTGTTTCTAAGGTATACAGTTGGGCAGAATAAAATTCATCTTCTTCCTCCTCTTCCAGCCATAAAGGTAAATCATGCTCTAGAGATGGCTGAGCAGGAGGGTATAGGACTAACTGCTTGGACATATGCCCATTCTTAATGGTTATATTCACAACTCTGCAGCCAAGGATAATTTTAGGGGCGAATGTTCGCCCTTTGGCGAAATTAAGGGGTTTTAAATTTTTAGTGGGCGAATATTTTGTATCATAGTACATTTTTACAAATCACCTCAAATAGCCCACCTTATTTTAAGGGAGAGGGTAAAAAAGGTAAATTTAGCTCTTGAAATTAGGACTTACAACCTTCCATTCGCCCATTTTCAAGAATAGGTTTTATTTAAGTGAATCCATTCGCCCATTTTCAAGAATAGGTTTATTTAAGTGAATCCTATGGGCCAAATACCATATTTATAAAAGAGGTATGGTAAATTAATAAAAATATAAATAAATGAGAGGTATGGTAAATAAATAAAACATTTTTTATATTTACTCCATAAATCACCTTATATACACGTAAGGGTGTAAACAAATAAAAATATAAGTAAAGTGGAGGTATGGTAAATAAATAAAACGTCTTTTTATACTTACTCAAAAGGTATGGTAAATAAATAAAAATATAAATAAACTAGACATATCGTAAATAAATAAAACCTCTTTTTATATTTAGTCCATAACCCTCGTTCTATTTATGAAGGCTCAAGAAAGAGGTTTTATTTAAGTGAATCCTATGGGCCAAATACCATATTTGTAAAAGAGGTATGGTAAATTAATAAAAATATAAATAAACCAGAGATATGGTAAACAAATAAAACATTTTTTTATATTTACTACGAACACTCAAAAAATGGGTTATATTTAGGTGAAACCTATGGCCAAAATACTATGGGACAAATACCATGGACTAGATTGTTATTAATACCATGCAAAAAACCATTATTAACCCTAATATTAGAATTAATAAAAATAAAAATAGCACATGGTATTGACCCATGGTATTCACCAAAATGGCACATGGTATTGACCCATGGTATTCACCTGGAATGTAGCCTATTTAAATGGGGGAATTAAACCAGCATGTAGCCTATGCTAAGATTCACTAGGACTTTACAAAGTTTTATTATTTAGTGAAAGACTCGCCAAGATCTTACAAGATTTTATAATTGAGTAAAATATTCGCCATGCTTGGTGAGAGATTCGCCAAAAAATTATATATACATATTATATTATTGATAAAATCGCCTTCCATTTTTCCTATATACCATGGAGATTCGCCCATTTATTATATTTATAAATTTAGGGGGGGTTCTTAAAATTTTCCCTGTCTGCAGCTGATGTAATCATCGACAGTGGCCAACCAAGGCCTCCCAAGGATGAGAGGGTAACTAGTAAGCTTAGCTTAAGGCTCGAGAACTAGGAAATCTACAGGATACTCCCAAGAGTCAGTGGAGACCATCACATCCTCCACAATCCCCTCAGGGGTCACTGTGGAGCGGTCTGCAAGTTGCTGGACTATTGTGGTCTTTCTCAATGAACCTTGGAGGTTGAGCTTGAGCATGGTGTCCTTGGTAATAACATTAATGGAAGGCCCAATATCGATCAAAGTGTGTGGGACAATGGTGCCATTGATGTGCACATCTACTACGGGGCTTCCAGGGTCCAAGTACTTTGGACAGATCACCTGCCCCAATATTAAGTCAGACAGTTGTCCAATGACATTAATGGTAGGGGCATCTCTTTTTCACCTCCTTGGATGCTTGAAACACTTCTCCTTAATCAACTTGTTGCAAATAGGTACATCCTTGATGGCTTGGAGAAGTGGAATCTTGACACATAGGTTTTTCAATTCTCCCAAGAGTTCAGTCTCTTCTGGGGTAGGTTGGAGTGGTTGAGCTAATCTCTCAAGAAAGGGTGGATTTAATTTATGAATTCTTTCCTCTCTTTCTTCTTCAACCTCCCTAGGTGGAGGTGGAGGTTGGTTATCTGGGAGAAATCTCCCAGATCTCAAGTTAATTTCATGGATCTCCACAACATAAGCTGGATATGATGTCTCTCCATTGTATACTTGTTGTGCCTATCTATTGTTTGGGTTTAGATTTGGTTGGGTAGGCATCTGGGGTTGTTTAGGTGGCACAGAGTGTAACAAATTTGGTTGGGCAGGTGGTGAAGGTAATAAACTAGGAACATTTTTGTATTGGGGCCTCCACCGCTGGCGCAGTGCATTCCACTAAGGTTGTGGCGGAGCATATGATTGAAATGACTGGCTGGCTGGCTGAGAATGATACTGAGATGCAAAGGACAAAGGAGGAGCTGTAGACCAGGAAGGATGAGCAGGGTGTCCCCAAGAAGGTATGGAGGTGGTCTGGTTGGGGTTGTAATATGCATGGGATGACCCTTGCATGCCCTGTTGGTATGGAATAGGCCCATGAGGTCTCCTTTGGTTTATGTAACAGAGCTACTCAATGACCCCTTCAGCTCCTTGATACATAGCTTTGAGTCCAAGAAAAGAAGGGAACTTGTCTATGGAGTGGTTGTCTTCACAGACTAAGCAAATTTCAATATAATTCAATGGACATTCATTCTTAAGGTGCCTCCTGGTTCATCTAGGACAGAAAATGGCCAAGGCTCTCTCTGCTTCCTCCTGCTTTCTCCTAATGTGCATGGTGTCCATCTGTAAGGTAAGGGCTTGCAGTATCTCACTCTTGAAATCTTCCAACATGTTTCTAATTTCACCCTTGATGGATGAATTGGAAGAGGATGTACTGACCATAGGTTGACTTCCCTTACCATTTTTCCTAGCTGCTCTAGAATGGTTTCTAAAGACAGTATTGATATCCTCATAGGGTAACTGGTATATATCTCCTCCTGCTAACAAGTGTAGGGTATCCAAAAGGTCTTCCCTTACTCCTCTAAGCAGGACCAACTTCAGTGACTTAGGGTCAAGTGTGCACGTGACCCTTTTGTAACTAAGCTGGAATCTTTCTTCATAATCCTCTAGGGATTCATCATTACCTAAGGTCATCCTAAAAATTTCTTCTTTAGTATCCTTAGACCTACAGTAGTCTCGATACTTGTTGTTGAAGGATTGTTGCATCTGAGCCCAATTTATGATGATATCCCTAGGTAAACCCATGAACCAGCACAAAGCTACATCCTTGAGGGTAGATGGAAATAGTTTCAACTTCTGCTCATCATTTGTGTAGTCATAGGTTCGGAATATAACAACAAACTCAAATAGGAAAGTGTTGGGATCTTATGTGGTCAGGCCATGGAAATCAGGAAGCGTAGAGGGGCTTATATTTTTCATCTTAGTGTTCCATTCGTTTCCCTGATGGGGAAGGCACCCTCAACTATCTCTTTCTATTCCCTCTGTCATTTTTGTTTTCAGCCATTGGCTCAGTAGGAATGGGTTCTTCTTCTTCTTCCCCTATAGGTTCTTCAAATATGTCTGGTTTCTCACCTAAGGGTTCCTCCAATTCATAGCCACCAAAGAAGAGGGAAGGTTGGTTGTTTGATGCAGTGGGGGTATTTGGCAAAAAATTCCCTTAATTTATCCCTATTCCTACAAGGCATGAAAGGAAATGTTTTTGGTTTGGTTTTGTGATTCTTTCAAACTTTGAAAGTGCTTTGCAGAACTGAAATTGTAGATTGAATGAAAACTATGGACTGAATGAAAAACTAATTGTTGAATTGAAATCAAACTTGCAGAATTGAAATTGCAGACTGAATGAGAACTACTGACTGAATGAAAAGATTAACTACTTTCTTGAAATCTAACTTGCAGAATGGAAAGGAAAGCAAAGAATCCAGACTAAAAAGGAAGCAAACTAAATTACTTTTGCAGAAATGAAACTAATGGCAAAATATTAGATACAAGAAATAGAAGAAAGAAAGCAGTAATCACATATTACTCAGACACCTCCCCGACAACGACACCAAAAAGTGATGAGCACCGATATTGCAACAATAATGCTGCAACTCTTGGGCTACCAGCTTTGCTTTATCAACCCGAGGTTCGTACAAACTTGGATGCGACAGTGCTGTATACACAAGTAAAAGTGATCGTTCTACCTTTTGTCATTTTTTAGCTAGCGAGACACCACTAGGGTTTGCAAGCGAGACTTCTATGGATTTAGAAGAAGCTTGGTTCCTTGATGAAAGAAATAGAAATCTACTCTAAGAGAGAGCTGATCTACTATAATAATGAAAAAGACTGAAATTCAATGCTAAGGCACAACATTTCCTAATTAGCTGCTAAGAGTTATGCTTTGCAATGATGCTAAATAAACATGAACAAAATGCTACTATCCTAAGCATGGAAGTTAAAAAAATCAAACACAATTGTTATCAATGTAAAGGGCTTTAATAAACCTGTTTTGTCTTTTTATGTTTTTCATGAAAAATCAAGTGTGCAAACTAATCTCTTTTGGTGATGTGGCAGGTGTTTTAGGGATGTTGGTGGATGGCTGGAAGGTTTAGGAGATGGTTGGAAGGTTTTGGGGACCCTTGGGTGACCTTGGGAGGATTCCTAGAGGTTTTCCCTCAATTCAGCCTCAAAATAGGCCACTACAGGAAAACCTACAGGATGTACTAGAAACCTACAAGATTCCCTGTATTTCTACAAGATACAGCCGTGAGAAAAATGATGGGTGTTGGAGGTGATGGAAGGCTTAGGGAAGGTGGTTGATGGGTGGAATGGAGTGATAAAAGGCCTAGGATCACTCAGAACCCAAAACCAAGTTTAGGAGATGGTTGGATTCGCTCAAAATGCTTGAGGAAATTTCTATGTAAAATGATGAAATTGGTGAAGGTTTTGATGAAAACAAGGAATGCCTATGGGTGGATGAAGTTGGAAGGTGGTTTCTTGCTATGAGATCTTTGTCTACTTCTGAAGCACCTACTCTACATCAAACATGTGTAATTTCCAAAAATTCATGTAAACAAGAAGAATTCTCATGAGCTAGAAAAGCATAATTTAATGAACTAACTGTCTACCTTATGCATGAAGAAATTGTTGAATAACATGGAATCATGGATGATATCTACTACAAGAATGAAGATAGAAGAGATGGCAATGAAATCCTACTTTGAAAAACTGATCAAATGCTAGTTTAAGTACAACAAACTCTAAATATCATGAAAGAAATGGAAATCTGTCTTTTTGGGCTGCATAAGGGTCTTTTCCTCAAATCATGATCCCAGAAGGAAGAAGTGAGGCCAAGACACATACTGACAAACTTTTGGTGCCTCTTTTATCCCTTCTAACCTGCTACTGAGGTAAGGCACAAATGGAAGAAAACTAATAAACAATTAATCAAATCTACACTACTTGCAATGAAATATTTCTAAAAACGGTTTAGCCATGAATCTATGAAACTAAGCTAAGCATAAAGACACAAGAATAGGAGTGTTTACTGCTAGGGTTGGGCCCTAACCCAAGAGCTTCAACACTCTAAGTTAACTCAATACTGAATCAAGAAAAAGCTCATTCTTATTACCAAAACAAGAAATTACATCAAAAGTCTTCCACAAGTCTGGAGCTCGAAAATAACTAGTGTTTTTGCAATAAAAATTCGAATCCTAATGAGGCTCTAGGTGTCTCTACTTATACAAATAAAGTCTCCAACTACTTCCTTAAATTTACGGAGGCTCAAATCCCAAACTCAAGATGAACTAACTCTTTTTTTATCGGTTGCTTGGCTACCTTCTAATCTTCATGACTTGGATGATTGCACTCCGAGTTGGTGGGATTAATGGAGGAATATTTGACTAGGGGAGTAAATGAGGAGGATTTATCTCCTACAATATCTCTCCCTTGTCCCATTCAAGTTTCAAACCTTAGTCTTGCCAAAATTCCTTGATTTTCTCTTCCAAACCTGCATTCAATGCATATTAGTCCACTAGGCATAATATCTCACTTTAACTCATTTCATTAAACAAAATATAATCAAAACATGTAATAAATTGTGAGAAGATTTGGTTTGACTAAGCTAGGAGGTGAATTAAGGCCCATATAATTCCCAATGATGAGGCTCATCAGAACTGCCTTGCTGGCTTCCAACTCCTCCTGCATGTTTCTGGCTACCCAAGAAATATGCAGTTCCCTCTCTGCGTTGTTGGATGAAGTGTGTGACTGTGTTGAACTCCCTGAAACTCCTATGGAACGTCCTCCCTAGGGTGGGCACAGTTGGTCCCCTGAAGAAGAGGTTGAATCTCCCATGTGATAGATTCATGGCTAAATAGCTGGTAGACTCGCTAAGCAGTAGAGTTTACAAAAGAGTTTTTGTTTGCAAATGTTCAAGATGAAGACAAAATAAGAGCTAATCTCTCTTTATAACTCTTTGGCCCCCCTTATCCTCATGTGGGCCCCTCCATCCACCCATTCGATTTTCCCTCCAAGCATATCGAATGGCTAATTCGAACTCCTATGTGGGTGGCCCCCACATTCCACTAACAACTAAATAAAGTCGATTTGGCCCCTAAGTCCCTAAGTCGAAAGTGTGGGGCCCTCTTCCTTAGTAAAAAAAGTGAAAAATTGTGTAGCAGCACCCTGTTTCTAATGTGTTTGATAAGGGACATGACAGATATAGGGATTCTATGACAACAGAGAGACCCTCTCCTTCTTCACAAATGTGACTGTCTTTTAGCCCTAGAACAGACTTCCAAAGCTTCAGTTTTTCTTCCTCCTTCTTCGTTCTACTAGGAGACATATTTCCTTGAATTTTCCGTACCCTTTACTCATCCTCTTTCTCACTGATTTCAGAGATGATATCATTATCCTTTGAGGAGGTCGAATGGATCCTTATACAGGAGTTCATCTCCTTCTTTTAGGCCGTCTAGAGGCCGAAAGGAAGACTTCGGGCTGACTTGATTGATATAATTTGAATTATTTCTTTTGATGGTTCCATTTCTCGGAAGAGGCTTATGACTTTGCTTGGAGGTCTTCTTATGACCCTAATACATATTATTGCATGGTGTAACAAGCCCTTAAGGTCTTCAACCTTTTCTTTTGACTATTTGACTCACCTATAGCACTTTAACTAGTGCTAGACCTATTTCAATGAGCAAGAAACTGATTGACATATATTATAAGAATAATATTTCTTTTCTTGAATAAATACAAATATCAAAAGTACATTTATGAAGACCGAACCTAGTTACATTTCCTTCAACATGAGGAACCCTATTCTAAATATAAACTATTATGTTATATGTCTCTGCCCATAGAAACTTGGGCATATCTTGGTGATATAACATTGCCCTCACTACACCATCATCTTGCTCCTCTTTTCTGTGGCCCCATTCTACTATGGGTTGTAAGGAGTTGTCCACTCTCTTCTGATGCCCTCCTTCACAGAGAACCCCATGAAGGCCTTATTTGTATAATCGCCATTGTCCATCCAAAGTACCTTGATATTTATTCATGTCATGTTCTCCACAAGAGCCTTAAGATCTTGGAAGTGGCTGAAGTCATCCATGAAGTTTATAAAATATTCATAAAACGTGCTATATTTTGTAGACAATGAGCCACATATATCTGAGTGTATCAATTGAAGAATACCATTGGCTCTATTGTCACTCCTTGGAAATGTTACTTTCACAAATTTCCCAAGCACACACCCTTTGAACACATCATCATGTTCCATGCTCAATTACGTAACTCTTGCTATGGTCTCCCTGACAAACCTGAGTGCTCCATAATGTAGATTTACCATCCTCCTATGCCATAGCTATCCCATGTCTTTGCTACTGATATTGCTAATCAATGCCTTTGGAGAGTCGAACATGTAAGTTGTATAACTTATTGCTTTGAACCCTAATCTATTTGACCTTCTACCAACTATGACGCTTGATGTACACTTTCTGCCCCATGAAGTAGAAATTATATCCCTTGTCTTGTAGTGCATAAACTAAAACCGGCTTCATGCCTAAACCCAACACATGCAACACATATGTAACATTGATATTCTTACATGAACCCCTCTAAATGTTGATAGTCTTGTTTCCCATATGTATCTGGAAGTCCATCTCTTCTTCCTTATAGCTAGAAAAATATTCTATAACTACCATCATATGTGTGGAAGCTACAGTATCGATATACTAGACACCTATGGATGTAGAGCTAGAGAGGCAAGCTATGAGAGTGAATTTGTCCTCTAGCCTAGAAGACGAATCCTTAATGTTTGTTGACGTTGTTATCTGCTTCCATTTCTTTTCTCCCTTCTCTCGGTTTTAAAATTGGCTAACATAGTGTCCTAGCTGACCATGACCAAAGCACTTAATCATACTCAAGTCTCTTTCTTCTTTTCTCCTTTTGGGCCTGATCCCATAGTGGAACCCTTCTTTTCCTTTCCCTTTCACGCTAGGGCTACGTTTTCCTATTCCTTCTCAACCTTTATAGTTTTTCCATTGTCGCTGCTACTTCCATTAACCATGTGTTGTGGTAAAAACACAACCCCCCATTGATGACTTGCTCAACTCAAATAATGGGGACCGTTTCTATAAAATTTTGGCTAAACACCTTTTTGGATTTTTATTTTAGTTGATTGCCCTACGCTTTTGTTAATTTTTAGTTTTCTTTGGATTCTTGTTTTGATTGTTTTCTTAGAATTGATTTTTTATAAGCTTCCCATTGACGCTTGTTTCGCCTCATTTGGTCAACTGGTTTGAAAATGACACTCCTTTGAAAATCTGATCATTTATCTAGCCTGGGTTAAAAATGTATAAAATGTACAACATTGCACTTTGTAAATAAATTAGTTCAATAAGGCATTCATTTTAAATATTAACCTGTAGCAAGTTTTTACTAACATTTTTCATTTTTTTAGTCATGCAGCCAAATTATTAATTATCGGGGTTTTAAGAAATTCACTCTAATTTCCAAATCAAATCCTAAACTCAAAAACCCAAACATTCAAGTGGCTGTAGTTTATTTTTATTATTTTTAAATTATTTTTCAAATGGCTGTAGTTTATATAATTTCACAACTTAATTAAAACTCATTAAAATAAAATAAACCAAAATAAAAAATTAATCTTTAATATTAAATCTTAAATTAATTAAATTAATTATTATTTAAAAATATAATTAATTTAATTAAATTAAAATTTAATATTTGAAAAATATAAAAAAATGGATTGTAATCGCATCGGAAGCTTAAGAGCTTTCAAATAACATGTTTTTAAAAAAAACCCGATGCCCCGATGCGATATCGCATCGGGGACTTTCATATGTAACAAATTTAAAGAACCCCGATACTCACTTCCCCGATCACCGATTAAACAAATTATTTTTTTATATATATCACATCGGGGATAAATGCGATATCGCATCGGCACTTTAAAACAACACAGTTCTTAAAAACACCGATATGCCGATCGGCGAAAAAGCATGAGGCATGGAGCATTAAAGGCATACTTTAGGTTTATATTAGTTTGAGATTTTTTTTAAAAGAACACTCATACGTATGAGTGGAGAAGGTAAGAAGTACTGTAGGTTAATATATATATTAATATTAGTTAATATATTAGTATATTATATGTATTACATTATATTAATTAATTAATAATATGTAATATATTATATTATTTAAATTAACATGTAATATATTATTTAATTAATAAATTTTAAATTAATTATATTAATTAATTTATAACAGTTAATTAATTTGATTAATTTAAATTTAAATATCATTTAGATTAATTAGTTTTTTTTAGATTAAATTCATTTATAAATAGTTAATTATATATTAGTTAGTTAAATTAATAAATAGTTTACTAATAATTAGTTTAGTTTATAATTAGCAATTAAATTAGAATTAATTAGAGACTAATTTAGGATTAGTTTTTAATTACTTTTTTTAGCCTAGCAACAGAATTTCCAGATTTACATCAGATTTGACCCATCAACTTTGGAAGCTCATAAATTGAGTTCTACTTGGCCAAATGAGGCCCAGGACGGCTCATTGGAAAGAGAAAATCAAGGAGAACATTTTGAAAGAGGTTTCACCAATAGATTTGATCATTTATTGGGCCAAAAATCAGGCAGAAGATCAGGCTCCGAATTTTGAAAACAAAATCAATTTTCTGAGTTATTGTTTTCAATTTCATTTGTCCAAAGCCTCTTCTAATTGCAGATCCATTGGTCGATAATATCATTTACCAATCAAACCATTCCAAGCATCAAATACAGAGCTTATATTTTGTTTTTAATTATTTATTTAAATAGAATTTGATTGGGTTTGATTTAATTGCCAGAAATGATATTTTGATTGCATTTTAATTTATTTTGATTTCTTTTGCAGGAAAACAGTGGAAAAGATATGGAGAAAAGGATTTCAAGCAATGAGAATGCTCCAGCAATTAAAGATCAGAATTAGGAGCAATTAAAATTATATTTGGCAGATTTCTCTTCAACAAACTCTCCTCTCCAAAAATTCCTTCACAAATATTATAAATAACAGATTGCAGAATGTAAAAGGGGCTGCTCTCCTTTGCAATTTTAGACTTCTAAAAGCACTATTGTTATAGGAATTTAGAGTTGTAGGAGAGAGGAGAGAAATCTCAGATCTGGGGATTATTGAGGATTTTCCCTTTGTATTTTGAATTACACATGAAGGGCAAAGTTTGCACTATTGTGGCTTTAGCTTTGAAAGTGGAAGTTCAAGCAATGTAAAGGGCTGTTGGAGACCAAGAACAAAGAAATGGATGCAACAAATTGGTATTTCTAATACTACTATTTCAAATATCAGTTTTATTTTTATGGTAACAAGAATGTGTCATTTTGTTCATGTTTTTGCACTATTGTTAAAATGAGTAATTTGTCTCAATCTTGTTATTATGTATCTCTGTTTTTATGGATTAATTTCTCATTTTTGAGTAACTACTTACTCATAAATCTGTCTTATTAAAACTGATTTATTGAATAGTAATGTGCTGTGAACTATTTCCACATATTACTGTTTAATTATTGGATTTATTGATTTAATAATTAATATCATTTTTGTGAACTACTTTCTGAATGTTATTGATTTATTATTTCAGTTAAAAGGTCTCAATAGGATTTGTTTTGATATCCACAATATCAGTTAATTGAATTACTTCATTAACATGATATTCATTATAAGCAAAGCATGTTTAAATCCCAATATTTTAATTATCTTGCTCTTAGTTGGGTTAGATCTATATCTACCTAATTAAGATAGGATTAAGATTAGTTTCTTTTGTTTGCATCATAGAATAAGCTTGCATTTAGAATAAATTCTACATTCTTTTAAGTCCTCTCCTCAAAGAGGCAAAATTTTAGTTGTGGCTTGGCTGAACCCAAATCAGCTTAAGGGTCATTCTCTTGCCTGATCAGCAAGAAGAAGTGATCTGACGTCCCTGTCTATTGGTAGTTAAAGATACATTATAAACCAATAGCAATAGGGAGAAGGTAACTGGACCTAGATGAACAGTCGGAGCCACCACACCAAACGGAAAAGGAGCTGCTTTTAAGGTCCGGACTGGGTGGTTATCCCCCAATGTTGTTGCAGCGATTTTCGAGGCATCAACATTTTTGGCGCTAGAAGGAGGGCCTGAGATTTTTGTCTATTGGAGTCTTTTCAATTTTAATATTTTATTTATTGTGATGGCTCCTCTTGACCTTCCAATATGGAGTTGTATCCATGGACGTGCATCCTCCAATACTCCACCTGAAGTGGTAAGACTCTTGTCTCAGGCAAAGTTTAATGGTAAGAGAAATTCTTCTGCTTTTAACCATGTCTTTCAATTTATTCAAAACATTTCAAATTATGATTTTCAAGGAATTGATGAAGGCATTTTATGCAGAATTTTTACTCTCACATTTACTACAAAAGCCAGAAGCTGGTGCAGAACTCTTCCAGTTGCTTCAATCCACAGCTAGGATCAATTTGTTACAATTTTCATTTGTAAATTCGACGGCTATGATTATGAACAGGTATGTGAAGAAATTGAATATCTACGTAGGTTTGAAAATGAGTATGTTAATGATTTTAATAGTTGATTTCATTTGAATTTCTTAAGATTTAAAGACGAAGATAAACCTACGGAAGAAGAATCATTAGATTGGTTTGAATATGTTGGTTCTCTGCCTCCCATTCCCAAGCCATATGAAATTAGTTCAAGTTTTGTTTCATCCCCTTCCAACATAAATGAAAATCCCAACGTGGATGTACAAATAAATGGTGATGAAGCAGTTTCACAAAGCTTGGAAAATATTTCCATTCAAATGCAAGAAGATAACAACAACAATTTTGGAGAAAAAGCCGCATTGAAATCTGAAAGCTACTTTGAAGTAAATTCGGAAAATCAAATCGCAAATCAGCAAGTACAAACAGCAATCAAAGTAAATAAAATATAAACTGTTGTACAAATTCCTGAATTTCTCCATGACAAGCAAATGCCAAAATTAGAGAAGCAAAGCAGCGTTCTTCAAGAAAGCATACGCACGCAAAAGAATGATCTGCAATCTGAAATTTACAATGAGCATAATGCACAAAAGTTCTCAAACAGAGACAGTTTTAAATGCATTGTTTCAGGTTCACATTTTTCCCTTTATCCTGATATTTTTAATGATAGTAATTTTTCTCCTCTTGGTATCAATGATATTTCAGAAATTAAAGAGGATGATCTAAATGAATTACCATTTAATTTTTATCAAGATAAAGAAACAATAATTGATCATTCTTTAGCCACTAATGAACATGAAATGCTTGTTCCTCCTTGTTTGGATATATTGGATGAGATTGAAGGGAATTCTAGAGAGTATTGTGAAATCATTTATGATAATTAATCTGACATTGAGGATGTTGATTTCAATTTTTCTCAAGAGAATCCTCATGATAAAATTCAAATAACATCTGAAAATGAGGAAAGCTTCAATTTAGAAATTATCCCAACCAATCCTCGTTTTAGAGTAGCTAATTATCTTCATGATTTCACCATTCAAGAAAACATTCCAATTTATGATTCATATGAGGATCAAACTCCCATTCCTATTCATAATCTTAATTCGTTTTCTATTTCACAAGTTGGAATTCGAAATTACCCAAATTCCATAATTTTGGCCATTCCTTGTGAAAATGAAATCATTTCAAAACGATCCCAATTGTGCTGTAACATTAGTTGTACAAATAGTGATTTCATTTTAGTTTTTCTTTCACAGCTATTTTATTTAAAATTAGATTTATTTTCAGATTTTATTTTTCAATTTTTTCACACGTTCTGCTGGCATATTGAACACTTTACTATCAAACACTCAATTGATGCATTGCCGAATTGGGAAATTGAAGTTTCATATTATAACCATGAACATAGAAAACTATTAACATATCAATGTCAATCGATGTTCATTGCTTATCAAAAGCTTCTATCTTCTCAAAGGCAATATCAACGAGAGAATGTATTTTTGCAATCTGGCCAGCAATTCAATTCAATTAATAAATTGCCATTTTATTTGAAAGGCTTCCATCCATTTTTCATTGACTCATTTGAAAATTATTTGGAAATTTTTCCTTCAAGGAAAATTGTCAATGATTTAACATTTGTACATAACACTAACAAATTTTTTCAGGTCAAAGAATCTAAATGCTCATCTTCACAATCTGGCCTGTTATCTCTTCCTTTGAATATTTCCCAATTTTTAATAGAAATCCATCCAGATTTCTATGATCCAATTGGTATTCAATTGGAAAGGAAATTTCATGAGAAAGAGATTTTAAATAAGTTACTAACAATAACTGTATATTCTGATTTCATATTTAATTTTCTTAGTTTAATTAGATTTGTATTTTTATTACTAACATTTGAACTGTACATACATGCAGCGATTAAAATGAGAAAATGGCTACACTGGAAATATGACTATACCTAGTCATTTTCATGTATATGGTTAGAATAGGAGTAGAATTAATTTAGTTAGTTTGTTTTATATAGTTAATTTATTTTCAACAGTTCTGTAGATTAAAAATAAAACAAAGCAATCAGCCATTCTCACACATGTTCAGTGAAAACATTTTTCTCTATCAGAAAATTTTAATTCTTGCTTTTATTTTTCTAATTTCTTACAGCAATACCTCTACTTTGCCTATTCTGAATAATCTCTTGATGAAATTCAATTATAGTTGCACTTGGTATCAATTGCCTCAAAGCCACTTTTCTTCATTTCGAGATTTCCTTCTAAGATTTTCTTTTGGAATTTATATGATAAAGGTTGAGGATATGAAAGCTTCATGATCCCATTATCCCATGAAATGTATGTTGGAAATAATACTGAGGGGGGGGGAATCAGTATTATCTAGCAATTTACCAAATCTTCGTTATTTGATCTTTTGAAATATTCTTGCATATCAGTACCATAAAACAATGAGCATGAATAAGGAAAATAGACAGTCACACCAAAGAACACAAGATGTAAGGTGGAAACCCAATGCGGGAGAAAAACCACCTGCTGCAATAATGTCTCTATCTTCTTTCAAGAAATTCTTTTTACAATGATTTTGTACTGGTGCAGTCCTTTACCAGCACGCAGGCTGCAACCTGCAAAGAGCTACAACTCTTTCTCGTTTTCCAGACTTCTCCTGGAAGGGAGCTACAACCCCCTACTTCTTTTTCAAAATGATCAACAAGTATACAACAGATACAGTCTACTACAGATATCAGATCAGTAATTACTGAAACAACCCAGAACACCTTATGAACAGAAATATACAGTTAACAGATCATCTTGAGACAGGGACGCATATTTTCTTTCTGTGGCCTGCGACTGGACGCAGTATACCTTATGCTGTTCTGCGTGCAGACGCACTGTTACTTTTGCTTGTCTGCGACCGACGCACACATCAACACTATCGCGCCGCGTCTTTTGCTTCAGGGACGCACCCAATACCACAGTCGTGCCGCGTCCTTCGCTTCAGAGACGCACCCAATACCACAGTCGCGCCGCGTCCTTCGCTTCAGAGACGCACCTGATCCTTTACTGTACTGCGTCCCGGCGCACTTTCCCTTCACTGAATCTGCGTCCCTTTAGATATAGAAGATAAGAGGACTTCAGAACCAACCCAAACACTCAGATCCACAGATCTGATCATGCGCCATATAGATCGTAGTCCTTTAGAAGATTTACCCTTAAAGATATGGACTAGATCACACCAAGAGATGATCAACCAAGATAATGCCTAATCCAAATGAATTCCTCTGCTTTATATAGGCAAGCTTCTCCCCAAAACATGGAACAATACCACGAGCCGACATCATAGAAACACAAAAGCGTCGGCTAGATACCACACAAGAAACCCCCACGTGCATTTCTCTGCCTTGAAATGTGTGCACTGGGCGGACGCACCTCCTGAACGGCTGGCCTGCGTCCCTGGACGCGGGTTCTGTATGGTATACCTGCGGGGACGCACGTGCTGAACATATTTCCTGCGTCCTTCTTGATTTATCCCCTGAATGGGTTTGCCATCAAGGACAACACCTGAATCATAATGCCAACAATCTCCCCCTTTGGACTTGATGGCAACCACATAATCTTCAGCTTCATTCTCCCCCTTTGACATCAAGGGCAAAGGGTATGCTCCCCCTATGCTCATGCATCTCCAGATTTGTAACCAGAAATCCATCATGAAGGAGATAGAGACATATTGCAGCTATTTCCAAGATCTCCTTCTCCATAATGCCAACAATGCATTATGTGCTCCCCCTGAGCCTATACCACCAATAGGAAGATGATCAACAGTAAGATGATGCATCAACAACCCCCAGCTTTTGCCTGAGGTATTCAAAAGTGTCCCTGGGCAACGGTTTGGTGAAAATATCAGCAACTTGTTCCTTAGAAGGAACATACTCCAACTTGACCTTCTGTTCAAGTACTTGTTCCCGGAGAAAATGGTACTTGATTGGTATGTGCTTGGTTTTTGAATGCATAACCGGATTCTTTGAGATGCTGATTGCACTTGTGTTGTCACATAAGATAGGAATAGGAGGTGTACAAGTGATTTGATAATCCTGCAAAGTCTGCATCATCCAAAGAAGTTGGGTGCAACAAGATGCAGCCGCAACATATTCCGCTTCAGCTGTAGACAAGGCAATTGAACTCTGTTTCTTGCTGAACCAAGATACCAGTCTAGAACCCATAAAGAATGCACCACCACTTGTGCTTTTCCTGTCATCCACGCTTCCGGCCCAATCTGCATCTGTATAAGCATGAAGAGTGAGATCTGTATCTCTAGGATACCATAGGCCATAATTTTGAGTCCCTTGAAGATATTTGAAGATTCTCTTTACTGCTTGAAGATGAGTCTCCTTTGGATTTGCCTGAAACCTTCCAACTATTCCAACTACATGCATGATGTCTGGTCGGGTACCTGTCAAATATAGTAAACTTCCAATCATAGATCTGTAGGTTGGTTGATGAACTGCTGCAGATTCGTCATTTGCACTGAGACTACATCCTGTAACCATGGGTGTACATACTGGTTTTGCATCTTCCATGCCATATTTCTTCAAAATCTGCTTGAGATACTTGGTTTGAGATAAAAGGATTCCTCCTTTCTTTTGTTGGATTTGCAAACCAAGAAAGTATGTCAGTTCTCCTAGCAAGGACATCTCAAATTCTTTCTGCATGACTGAGGCAAAGCTTTGACTCATAGCTTCTTCATTACTGCCAAAAATAATGTCATCTACATACACAACAAGTATTAGTAATTTGTCATTTTCAACTTTTATATAAAGATTGCTATCTGCTGAACCTTTTGAAAAACCTTGTTGATGAAGATATTTGTCCAACCGGTAGTACCAAGCCCTTGGAGCTTGTTTGAGACCATAGAGAGCCTTTTTTAATCGGCATACAAGATTTGGATCGTTTCCAAGAATGAAACCATCTGGCTGTTCAATGTACACTTCTTCATCCAAGTCTCCATTCAGAAAAGCTGATTTCACATCCATTTGAAATACTTTGAAGTTTTGACAACTTGAGAGAGCAAGAAACATTCGGATGGCCTCAAGTCTTGCAACAGGAGCAAAAGTTTCTTCAAAGTCTATCCCTTCTTGCTGTGCATACCCTTTACAAACAAGTCTGGCTTTGTTTCTAATTACTTCTCCATTTTCATTCAATTTATTTTTGAAAACCCATTTTGTTCCGATAACATTCTTATCCTTTGGTCTAGGAACCAGCTCCCAAGTATTGTTCTTTTCGATTTGCTCAAGTTCTTCATCCATTGCTTTCACCCAACATTCATCTTTGCATGCTTCTTTCACATTTTGTGGTTCAGTAGAGGAGAGTAATGCCAAATAACTTGAAGCTTCTGCAACTGTTCTTCTAGTTTGTATACCTGCTTCCTTTTGTCCCATGATCTGAGATTCTGGATGGTTCTTTTGAACATATCTGGATGGAGTCTTTTCTTCTATTCTTGTTCTTTCTACTGCTTCTTCGTGAGGTCCGTCTTGAAATTGTTCTTGCGGTTCTTCTTCTTCATCATTCTGTCTTTGAGGGTAGCTTTCATCTTCTTCAATGTCTTCACGATGTATTTGCCTAGGAATGTATCCTTTCTCATCAACCACTACATCAATGCTTTCAACAATTCTGCCAAGTCTTTTATTGTAGCATTTGTATGCTTTGCTATGTGGAGAGTAGCCAAGAAGAATTCCTTCATCTGCTCTAGGATCAAGTTTGCCAAGCTGCTCCTCAGTATTTTTGATATAGCATTTGCTCCCAAAGATTTTGAAGTGCTTTACTGAAGGAGTTTTACCACTCCAGAGCTCATGAGGAGTTTGAGTGCTGTTCACTCGGACATTTGTCTTGTTGAGAATAATAACTGCCGCATGTGCAGCTTCACCCCAGAAGGTTGCAGGAGTTCCTGATTCATCAAGCATAGCACGAGCCATTTGCTGGACTGTTCTGTTCATTCTTTCCACTACTCCATTTTGCTGAGGAGTTCTAGCTGTAGAAAATTCTCTCCTTATTCCATGTTCATCACAGAAATCGAAAAATTCATTTGAAGTAAATTCTCCACCTCTGTCGGATCTGAGGCACTTAATCTTGTGACCTGATTCATTTTCAGCCAAGGCTTTGAAGGATTTGAATTTTTCGAAAGCTTCATCTTTGTGCTTCATAAGTCCTAACCAAACAAACCTGGAGAAATCGTCAATAAATAATATCAAGTATTCCTCTCCTCTAGGTGTTCTTTTTCTGAATGGTCCACATACATCTGTATGTACTAGCTCAAGAGGCATACTGGCTGATCCTTCTTTCTCTGGAAAGTTAGTTCTAGTCTGTTTTCCAAACTGACATGATCTGCACATGGTGTTGTCAGGAATTTTGATATCTGGAAGATCGCGAACTGCCTGATATTTGCAAGCTTTCCTTATTTGTGAGAAGCTTAGATGTCCCAATCTTCGATGCCATAACCAGTGCTCTTCATCCTTGCTTAAATAGCATTGTTGTTGTTCTTCATCAAAAATGTATAGATTATTTGAAGTTCTTTTTCCTTTGAGAACTGTTTTACCTGTATCAAGATCACGAACAAGACATCCATTTGATCTGAATATAACCTCGGTTCTTTGATCACACATCTGGCTTACACTTAGAAGATTATGCTTTAGTCCATCAACAAACAAAACATTTCCAGCCTTAACATCTTCTTTTAAAGGAGCAATACCTTTTCCTTTTATAGTTGCAGGAGTATCATTTCCAAAAGAGACTTTCTTTCCCTTTTCTAAATTAGAATAAGATTCAAGTTTTTCTTTATCACCTGTCATGTGCTTTGAACATCCACTGTCAATGTACCATAGATTTTCTTGTCCTTCTGCATAGAATGCTATCCCACATCTTTCTGTTTGAGGTTCCTTTATTTTCCATGTTTTGGTGCCTGAGGTTTGTTCCCTTTTTTGTTCTTGTACCTTTCTTTCTGGAAACCTGTTTCTACATTCAACATCTTCATGTCCAAAATTATTGCAAATAGAGCATTCAACTTCATTTTCAAGAGCTGAAAAATTGTTATAGGTCCTTTTTGTATTCCCTGTCATGCTTCTTTGTTTTTGAGCTTCCCTAGTCATGATTGTTTTATACGCAACACATTGGGCTGCTTTGTGACCAAAGTTATGGCAAGAAAAGCATTGTCCATTGAAGAAGTTTCTGCGATTATTGAATCTACCAGCCGTCTGATTGTAATTTCTATTTTCATCTATTCTTGAACCAAATTGAGAAGGTTTTACCTGTGGCTGGTTGTGGCTTTTGTTCACCCTTAAGCTGGATTGCCCCTGATAGTTTGAAGTTTGTCCCTGCTTTACCTGATGATCTTCCTTGTGTTCTTGCTCATTTCTTCTTGCTGCATCAAGATAACTTTTTGAAGTGGAAGCTTGAGAAGTTTCTCCATTGTAGCCCAGACCTGTCTTATTTAGAGGAGATCGCTGCACACTGATAATCTCATTCAACGTTTCAGATCCTTTAATAAACTTGAGATTAATAGTTTTTGTTTTCTCAATTTCTTTTCTAAGACCAACAATTTCACCTTCTAATTTTTCAAGATGTTTTTCCTTTTCATCAATCTGAAATTGTAGAGTATCAATAATCATGTTCTTTTCTTCTATACATCTCTTGAGTCTAGTAATTTCATCATAAAGGTTATCCACATCTATAGCATCCTCATAATTATCATCTTCAAATGCCATTAACAATCTATATTTGTTACCTTGTTCATCTTCATCACTGTTTGATAAGCCATCGCTATCTTCATGGGTGTAGTAGCTTTTCTTATTTGTACCCTGTTTCTTGTTCCATCTAACTGGTTCCTTTCCTTTATCCTTATAAGAGCATTTTGCAGCATAATGACCTACTCTTCCACAAGCAAAACATTTGAAAGGTAGCTTACCTCTGAACCTTCCAGAACCCCTTTGAAGATTTCTGACAAAGTTTGATTCTTCTTCCTCTTCTTCTGGAACATGACATGCTTCATAGTGATCTTCTTTGCCTGATGCTTTAAAAGCAGCTTCCCTTCTGTCTGATGGACCTCCCTTTCTCATTTCATAAGCAGTTAGAATTCCATGCAGCTGAGACATAGTGAGAACACGGAGATTTTCCTTTTCTTCTACTGCAGATACTTTAGATTCAAATTTGGGAGATAAAGATCTTAGAATCTTTTGAACTACTATAGTCTCTTTTATTTCTTCACCCAAATTTTTCATACAATTAACAATCTCATCTACTCGAAGAAAATAATTAGCCACACTTTCATCATTATACATCTTGAGAGTCTCATATTGAGTCCTGAGAGTTTGAAGTTTAGCTTCTTTTACCTGTTCATCTCCTTCATAGCTAGTGATCATTTTGTCCCATATCTCTTTTGCTGATTTGAAGTGCATGACCTTCATGAACTCTGTTTGAGATATACTTCCTAATAGAGTACTGACTGCTTTTGCATTTGTTTCATACTGCTTTTTCTCAGCTGGATCTGTAGGAGTAACTGAAGGAAAGGCATAGCCTGATTCTACAATGTTCCAAACTTCTGTACCAAGAGATTGAAGATATGCAGTAACTCTTACCTTCCAATAATTGAAGTTTGTCCCATCGAAGACGGGTGGCCTGATTGATGCTTCTCTCTCGTAGTTGCTCATGATGAACGATCTACCTTCAAGCGATCAAGCTGTTTTGAAGGACCTGCTCTGATACCAATTGTTGGAAATAATACTGAGGGGGGGGGAATCAGTATTATCTAGCAATTTACCAAATCTTCCTTATTTGATCTTTTGAAATATTCTTGCATATCAGTACCATAAAACAATGAGCATGAATAAGGAAAATAGACAGTCACACCAAAGAACACAAGATGTAAGGTGGAAACCCAATGCGGGAGAAAAACCACCTGCTGCAATAATGTCTCTATCTTCTTTCAAGAAATTCTTTTTACAATGATTTTGTACTGGTGCAGTCCTTTACCAGCACGCAGGCTGCAACCTGCAAAGAGCTACAACTCTTTCTCGTTTTCCAGACTTCTCCTGGAAGGGAGCTACAACCCCCTACTTCTTTTTCAAAATGATCAACAAGTATACAACAGATACAGTCTACTACAGATATCAGATCAGTAATTACTGAAACAACCCAGAACACCTTATGAACAGAAATATACAGTTAACAGATCATCTTGAGACAGGGACGCATATTTTCTTTCTGTGGCCTGCGACTGGACGCAGTATACCTTATGCTGTTCTGCGTGCAGACGCACTGTTACTTTTGCTTGTCTGCGACCGACGCACACATCAACACTATCGCGCCGCGTCTTTTGCTTCAGGGACGCACCCAATACCACAGTCGTGCCGCGTCCTTCGCTTCAGAGACGCACCCAATACCACAGTCGCGCCGCGTCCTTCGCTTCAGAGACGCACCTGATCCTTTACTGTACTGCGTCCCGGCGCACTTTCCCTTCACTGAATCTGCGTCCCTTTAGATATAGAAGATAAGAGGACTTCAGAACCAACCCAAACACTCAGATCCACAGATCTGATCATGCGCCATATAGATCGTAGTCCTTTAGAAGATTTACCCTTAAAGATATGGACTAGATCACACCAAGAGATGATCAACCAAGATAATGCCTAATCCAAATGAATTCCTCTGCTTTATATAGGCAAGCTTCTCCCCAAAACATGGAACAATACCACGAGCCGACATCATAGAAACACAAAAGCGTCGGCTAGATACCACACAAGAAACCCCCACGTGCATTTCTCTGCCTTGAAATGTGTGCACTGGGCGGACGCACCTCCTGAACGGCTGGCCTGCGTCCCTGGACGCGGGTTCTGTATGGTATACCTGCGGGGACGCACGTGCTGAACATATTTCCTGCGTCCTTCTTGATTTATCCCCTGAATGGGTTTGCCATCAAGGACAACACCTGAATCATAATGCCAACAATGTATGACTGTCCATGATAAGCCTAATTCTAATTCCATCATTATTAGTCAGTCCAACCTTTCACGGCAATCATATGAAGTTTATATTATCTTCCTTGGAATTTGCCAAAAGCAGATCTTAAGGATGTCCATTTTGCCTAGTGTACACATTCAAATCTGTTTTGACATTTTTCCTCAATTAGTGGCTTTATCCCATTCTGATCTTTAGTTTATTATTTGATGCTACAATACGCATCATATTTATTTACTAAAGGCATTATTAAACAGTCACTATAGCAATACAGATTTTTTCAAGATAATTCGGAATGAGCAGAGGTAATAAATTGTTGTTTCAATTTGAAAGGGAAGACTATTTTCATATTTATTTCTGGTAAATTCTATATTTCCTGAACAGGGATAAACAAATTTTATTTAGGCTGATTGCACACTTAGATTTAGAATAAATAATGAGATGATTTTGAACAAAGTCGAAATTTTGATAAATCAAAGGAAGAGTTTGAAGATTCATAAGGTAAAAATTTTGCAGACAATTTCCTTCCAGGTACGCATTTGCAAGTTCGTTCTCATCTCTTATTAGTTTCTCTTTTCCTTAGTTTATTTTTTATTTGTGTTCTGTTTTATTTGCAGGTTTTTATTTCTTTTCAAAACATAAAATAAGCAGTAAACCCATTTCAAATTTGCAACAGGCTCAGGGAAATTTTATTTGTGATGCATTAGAATTTAAGCATTTTTTAACTTTGCTTTCATTCATTAGAAAATCCAATTGAAATTTCAAGGAATATCATAAGACCATTTGCATCAAAAGATTTCATCGGAAGTAGTTCTTAGCATTTCTTTTGATAACAAATTGTTCATCAAAGACCTCCGATGTATTATCTTACTCATATGCCATATCGCATTTCGCATATCGGAGCTTTGCAGTTGAAGTATACTATCATTATCGTGAATCGCCGATCTATAATAATCGACTTTGCCGATATTGCGATGACCAATTCCAGATCCGATACGAAATTCAAATCAAAGTTATAAAATTATCGCGTCCGTTTAATCGCAATAATGGTAAGAGCATAACTTTTAAAGGGCCGATGTCTCGGATCCGATATGTTATCAAATTTTCATCATAAAGTTATCGGGTCCACTTTTCATCGCATGTCGGCGTATCGAGAATGGTTACATCATGTGCTCAAGATTGCCGATTGTGCCGATTGCCGATCGCCGATTAGCTACGACATTCATCGCACATCGGCATCACAAGAATCATATCGTGTTATATCGGGTACCAAAAGTTTGCCAATCGCCG
This sequence comes from Pinus tabuliformis, assembly GCA_031772625.1. Lineage (NCBI taxonomy): Eukaryota > Viridiplantae > Streptophyta > Pinopsida > Pinales > Pinaceae > Pinus > Pinus tabuliformis. The sequence goes on from CM062819.1 coordinate 520,857,169, forward strand.
ATATCGCAATCGCTTCGTCGCATTGTTATTTATGCTTACATCAAATCTCTGATTCTGCGATGTGCGATGCGCGATGTGGGAAGCACAGTGTAAATATGCCCCCACCCCCGATATAATATTTCTTTAATGATGCGATCGCTCTATCTCATAGTACAACTTCTCATCGCATATTTTCATATCGGCAATTCGCCATTGCAACCTTTGATGCAAGAACTTCCAATGCATGCCTTTGAGCCATTAACATTTAATCAATATATGGCATAGCAATAAAGGTGAAGTTCTGCAGATTAAATTTGAAGCATGGTGAAGAAACATGTTATGTAAATCATCCGATACGGCAATGTGTTATTTTAAAAGTGAGCTTGGGTAACCACTATGGTAAGAAAGCAGTTAATGACCAATTTGCAGCATATTCAAATTATTTCAATTTCTCATACATTTTAGTTTAAATATATAATTCCATAATTAAAAATGGAATTCAAGACCCCTCTATCTTCATATTTAAATTTTATTATCATAGAATTGGTCTTGATTCTGGACAATTTATAAAATCATGGAGTTTATATAAAACTAATAATATTTTGAGAAACAGTCATTACTGCAAATTCTCATTTTCATTTTTGATGCATTTCTTTTAATTTCAATTCCCTTGAGCACTAAGCATTCCATTTTTACTGCTTGCTTTAGTTTAAATAAAATAAATAATGATTTTGGGGTTATATGATTTTGGTTAGTTTGACTTCTTCATGTTTTTAATATTAATTAAAATAAGAAGTCAGCCACTTTGGAGAAATTGATACCTTTCAGGTAAGATCAAAAGCAATGATCCAATGGTAAGATTCATGTACCCACTTTCATTAATTTCTATTTCATCACTCTAGTTTCATTTTTGTTTTTTATGCTGATATAAAACTCTGTTTTGCAGCTCTTCACAAAATTTTTCAATCTTCTGCCGAATCATATTTTCAAAGTCTATACTCTTCTTCTGGCTTTATTTCAATAAGCAGCGATAATCTTCATCGAAACAGCTACACCAGGAAGTTTCTGAACCTTTAATCTGTTTCTTTAAGCATTCATTTTCTTTTAGAAAATGATTAAGATGATGCTTGGGAACAAGAAGACTCATATCAAACAGAAATTATTCATTGTGGCTGAATTTTATGATCACTGTTATCTAAAAGCCTAAAGCATTCACAACTCTACAAGGTATGTTTTTCTAAATCTCAACATAAGAAGGAATGATTACATGCTTATTTTCTTTTTCTTCATATTGTTGGAAATATTGGTATAAACATTCTTGTTTGAGTTTATCATGCGAAACTTGGATTTTCCTTCCCATTTTTAAAGATTTCTTTGTTTTTATTTGTATCGCTGATTTCTTTTCTCACTTTAGCATAAGACTTCTTTTCTTTTAGTTTTCAGTTTTGATTTTGGTGACTTTGCCGTGATTTATATGGAAGGTCTTCTTGTTACCTAACAATGGTCAGTATATACATGGAAAAAATTGTTAATAGTCATCTATTAACTTTTTCTTAAATCTCTTAATGAAGTTTGATTTTCTTATTATAGAGGTAAACATACTTAAGGAAGAGATTACCAATCAAGAGAAGTTGGCAAAGTATCATAAAATCTGAAAATTTCTTTTTCATCAAATTGTAATCATTTTGAGATTTCAAAATTTTATTAAGATCTTTCAAAGTTTTATTATCAGTCAAGAAAAGTTATTTTTAACCAAGTAAAGACACTTTACAACAAAGCACCTTTAACTCTGAAATTGTCATTCGTAACTCTTAAGGAGTCAATGATTCTCCCTGTCCCAAAGAGTCTTATTTTTTAGAGTATAATCCAGAAATATATTTAAACTTAAAAGATAAGAGGTCTCATCATGAGCCTGCTTACCATGATCATAGGGGAAAAATAGGCTGACATTACCAACACTGCTAAACAAACCAGGGTAATGGCTTATGATTGCAAACAATTATAAGACAAGGGGTCTCATCACGAGCCAGCTTGTTCAGTCCAATTTTAACCAGTGAATGGCATTGTCAACTATCTGGCTACCATACTAGGACAATGGCTTTTAAGATTTAATAAAAAATAAAAAAATAAAAATAAAAAGTAATACATATATAAATGGATTTATCTCTAGGTCAATAATTCTTAAACAGATGGGATTCTGAATCATTTATGATTAAAAGGTAACCCTGTCGAAACTATAGATGTTTGCTGGCAGCAGTGGCTCTACCTATGACAAAGGAGTATATTTTAAAAGCTAAGCTGTAAAGTGACACTTGCTTTATCTCTACAACTAATTAAGGATTGATATAGAGTTTTGAAATATTTTAATTCATGAGAAGTTTTGAGAAAAATTACAATTAGATGATTCTTGTTTTTATTCAGATTAATAAACTTAGTCAAGCATTTCAAGCATAATTTTCTCTTCTTTAATTATTTTTGCTTTAATTTTAGGAAAATCTCAATCATAACAGAGATAACTGGTTCTTCTCCCGCGTGTCGCCATTGTTGTGGTAAAAGCACAACCCCCCATTGTTGACTTGCTCAACTCAAATAATGGGGACCCTTTCTATAAAATTTTGGCTAAACACCTTTTTGGATTTTTATTTTAGTTGATTGCCCTACGCTTTTGTTAATTTTTAGTTTTCTTTGGATCCTTGTTTTGATTGTTTTCTTAGAATCGATTTTTTATAAGCTTCCCATTGACGCTTGTTTCGCCTCATTTGGTCAACTGGTTTGAAAATGGCACTCCTTTGAAAATCTGATCATTTATCTAGCCTGGGTTAAAAATGTATAAAATGTACAATATTGCACTTTGTAAATAAATTAGTTCAATAAGGCATTCATTTTAAATATTAACCCGTAGCAAGTTTTTACTAACATTTTTCATTTTTTAGTCATGCAGCCAAATTATTAATTATCGGGGTTTTAAGAAATTCACTCTAATTTCCAAATCAAATCCTAAACTCAAAAACCCAAACATTCAAGTGGCTGTAGTTTATTTTTATTATTTTTAAATTATTTTTCAAATGGCTGTAGTTTATATAATTTCACAACTTAATTAAAACTCATTAAAATAAAATAAACCAAAATAAAAAATTAATCTTTAATATTAAATCTTAAATTAATTAAATTAATTATTATTTAAAAATATAATTAATTTAATTAAATTAAAATTTAATATTTGAAAAATATAAAAAATTGGATTGTAATCGCATCGGGAGCTTAAGAGCTTTCAAATAACATGTTTTTAAAAAAAACCCGATGCCTCGATGCGATATCGCATCGGGGACTTTCATATGTAACAAATTTAAAGAACCCCGATACTCACTTCCCCGATCACCGATTAAACAAATTATTTTTTATATATATCACATCGGGGATAAATACGATATCGCATCGGCACTTTAAAACAACACCGTTCTTAAAAACACCAATATGCCGATCGGCGAAAAAGCATGAGGCAGGTAGCATTAAAGGCATACTTTAGATTTATATTAGTTTGAGATTTTTTTAAAAAGAACACTCATACGTATGAGTGGAGAAGGTAAGAAGTACTGTAGGTTAATATATATATTAATATTAGTTAATATATTAGTATATTATATGTATTACATTATATTAATTAATTAATAATATGTAATATATTATATTATTTAAATTAACATGTAATATATTATTTAATTAATACATTTTAAATTGATTATATTAATTAATTTATAACAGTTAATTAATTTGATTAATTTAAATTTAAATATCATTTAGATTAATTAGTTTTTTTAGATTAAATTCATTTATAAATAGTTAATTATATATTAGTTAGTTAAATTAATAAATAGCTTACTAATAATTAGTTTAGTTTATAATTAACAATTAAATTAGAATTAATTAGAGACTAATTTAGGATTAGTTTTTAATTACTTTTTTTAGCCCAGCAACAGAATTTCCAGATTTACATCAGATTTGACCCATCAACTTTGGAAGCTCATAAATTGAGTTCTACTTGGCCAAATGAGGCCCAGGACGGCTCATTGGAAAGAGAAAATCAATGAGAACATTTTGAAAGAGGTTTCACCAACAGATTTGATCATTTATTGGGCCAAAAATCAGACAGAATATCATTTACCAATCAAACCATTCCAAGCATCAAATACAGAGCTTATATTTTGTTTTTAATTATTTATTTAAATAGAATTTGATTGGGTTTGATTTAATTGCCAGAAATGATATTTTGATTGCATTTTAATTTATTTTGATTTCTTTTGCAGGAAAACAGTGGAAAAGATATGGAGAAAAGGATTTCAAGCAATGAGAATGCTCCAGCAATTGAAGATCAGAATTAGGAGCAATTAAAATTATATTTGGCAGATTTCTCTTCAACAAACTCTCCTCTCCAAAAATTCCTTCACAAATATTATAAATAACAGATTGCAGAATGTAAAAGGGGCTGCTCTCCTTTGCAATTTTAGACTTCTGAAAGCATTATTGTTATAGGAATTTAGAGTTGTAGGAGAGAGGAGAGAAATCTCAGATCTGGGGATTATTGAGGATTTTCCCTTTGTATTTTGAATTACACATGAAGGGCAAAGTTTGCACTATTGTGACTTTAGCTTTGAAAGTGGAAGTTCAAGCAATGTAAAGGGCTGTTGGAGACCAAGAACAAAGAAATGGATGCAACAAATTGGTATTTCTAATACTACTATTTCAAATATCAGTTTTATTTTTATGGTAACAAGAATGTGTCATTTTGTTCATGTTTTTGCACTATTGTTAAAATGAGTAATTTGTCTCAATCTTGTTATTATGTATCTCTGTTTTTATGGATTAATTTCTCATTTTTGAGTAACTACTTACTCATAAATCTGTCTTATTAAAACTGATTTATTGAATAGTAATGTGCTGTGAACTATTTCCACATATTACTGTTTAATTATTGGATTTATTGATTTAATAATTAATATCATTTTTGTGAACTACTTCCTGAATGTTATTGATTTATTATTTCAGTTAAAAGGTCTCAATAGGATTTGTTTTGATATCCACAATATCAGTTAATTGAATTACTTCATTAACATGATATTCATTATAAGCAAAGCATGTTTAAATCCCAATATTTTAATTATCTTTCTCTTAGTTGGGTTAGATCTATATCTACCTAATTAAGATAGGATTAAGATTAGTTTCTTTTGTTTGCATCATAGAATAAGCTTGCATTTAGAATAAATTCTACATTCTTTTAAGTCCTCTCCTCAAAGAGGCAAAATTTTAGTTGTGGCTTGGCTGAACCCAAATCAGCTTAAGGGTCATTCTCTTGCCTGATCAGCAAGAAGAAGTGATCTGATGTCCCTGTCTATTGGTAGTTAAAGATACATTATAAACCAATAGCAATAGGGAGAAGGTAACTGGACCTAGATGAACAGTCGGAGCCACCACACCAAACGGAAAAGGAGTTGCTTTTAAGGTCCGGACCGGGTGGTTATCCCCCAATGTTGTTGCAGCGATTTTAGAGGCATCAACACCATGGTGAGCCTACGCTCCTCTTGAATGAAATCGCTCCATAGGTGATCCCAACCTAGTAGTGTACCTCATACATTGATCACTTGGACAAACACATCCACTGCCTAGAAAACCCATTTAGGGCCACTCACACCAGTTCGTCATCACTTGGATTTTCACCTATTGCATCCAATTTATCCCTGGAAAGTTGAACTCTAGTGAGGTACGATACTATGCCTTCACCCTTATGCATCTTAATGGTCCTAAGATTTTATTTGAGAATCAATTTCCTATTTTATGTAGGATTCTGGTACATATTTACAGTTTCGTCCCACATCTTCTTTGTTGTGGCCTTTTTTGTAATATGAGAAACTATATGGTCCTTAACTCTATTAAGCACAATCATCTTGGCTTTGGTTTTCTCCTTTTTATAGGCTTCCAACTGTTGTGGATCTATTGGTACAACTATAACAATCTCCACATACTCCTTTAGTCCATACTCATCGAATAGAAAAGACATTTTGGCTTTCCAATATCCAAAGTTGGACACTCCATCCAATCTGTCCTGATCTCTCAAACATGTTGTAGCCATATTTGAATATATGGAAATATGGTGAAACACAAATAAATATGGATAATATAAACAAGGTTATAAAGCCTTGGATTTTCTCTTACTTTTCCATACACTGGTTTACTCCTGCAAACCTCCTGCGTTGATCTGCTTTGTTACTCTTGACACCTAATCATAGGGATTGGGTGAACAATTGTAAATAGTGTAAATAATAAATAAGGGAAAATGAAGAGTCATCGGGAGATGAAACTTAAGATTCACTCCCTCATGTATATAACTATGAACAACCCAAATGAATAAACAGATTCTCATTTGAGGAGTTACCTCCTAGCCTGACATGGTATTAGAGCCATCACCATTTTTGGCTTCCCTCTCTACTTTGTAACTCTCATTCTGCCTATTCTGCCTATTCTTCCTCCATTCTGCATTTTTTGCAAACTAACAAATCACTATTGTGTGTTGAATGCTGTTGGCAGAGTCATTACAAGCAAATGGAGTCATGGAGGGCCGACTATGGAGTGGCATGAGAAAGGCGATGACGTGATATGCATGATAAAGGAGTCACGACTGTATGGTAGGTAGCAACCTGACCCTGGTATATTCACAAGTAAATTACAAGAATTGGTGGATACGTTGCTCCTCGGCCCATACACTACTCCCATACGCCCATGGTATAAGAACAACCCATACTCCTGTCACTGCTCCCATACGACTGCTCGTCGAAACCTCCCGGTTTTGCACACTACTCGACGCACATGTTATTCTCCATGTCCCCCCTCCACGGCCCTCCTCCATACACAGTGAACTCCCATCGCCTCCCTTCACCCACATACCATATGCCCTCCCACTCGGCCCTTGGCATACAGTCTGCCATCCACATACACTTCTGATACCACTCCTGATTTCCATGCAGCGGAATCATGGTGCCTCCTCCTCATGGTGGCCTTGCATATGTGAATCCTCTCCAGGTATATACATTAATGTTGTCCAGGTTATTTAATAGATGGTTTTTATTAAGTTGAACCTTGTCCTTCCAATACCACCATGGGATACCACTCATTTCATAACCGTGGGGCCTCCCTCTTCATTACCACAAGTTAACGCAGCTGATAGAGATAGTATAACACTATCCATATTTCAGGTTTTTTTGTATGTCTTCATATAGGAAGTCTCATATACATACAACGTCGATATACATTATATTGTTTCATAATTTCGTTGTCTTTGAATTACAGTACAACATTATCTCTGCTTCAAACTATTGGTATTGTTTCAACTATGTTTCCTCCAATAACACCTTCCCCAAATACTTACCCCCTACCCCATATACACCCTTCCTCCAATAACACCTTCCCCACATAATACCTTTGTCTTCATATATCAGAATCAAATTTTTTTTACTATTAAGAGTAAAATTTGGCAGCGGAAGTATTTTTTTTGAAGACTACACAGATTTTACAATGCATTCATTAATATCTATTATGGGGGTAGTTCTCAATGGGAGGGAGAATCATCTTGAGTGGCCTTGAAAATTAAAACACACTCTCATTTTTAATGAGTTGTGGAAAGGAGTGTGTGTTGGAGAAGGAGACGAAGAACCACAACTACCTACCTCAGACAAGGAATTCACCATTTGTGAAAGTAAGAACAACAAGGCTCATGCCTTCATTGCAACATCAGTGAAGGAAGAGGTGAGTCTCCATATTTCTCCATTTTCAAATGCTTTCGAAGACTTGCAAAAACTAAAGGAACTCTATGACTCGCACTCTACACTTGAAGTTGTTAAACTCATGATTAAATTATTCAACCTTGAATTACAAAATGATGATCCTCTCTTGCATGAGAAGTAAAATATATTATGCATGATATCAAAGTCACTAATGTTGAACTGGACATTCCTCTGATAGCTTTTGTCAAGGCACTTTATCCCACTTACTCAAATTACCTTGAGTCATTTCAAGCAAATGGAAACCTCAGATAAATTACCTTTGACTCCCTTATGAAATAATTTGCTGAAAGAGAGAAAGATTTTGGGAAGAAGAAAACTCCTCAGTCTTCTGAAGAGGCTGTGTGTCTTGCACATAGTGAGAAGAATCTTGCTCAAGATTCTTTTAGAGGAAGAGGTGGTCGAAGAGGAAGAGGAAGACAAAATTTTAGAGGCAAGGGGGGCAGAACTCTCAAGGAGAAAAGTCATATTTGAATTGCATACATTACAATAGAGATGGATCACGTGATGCATCCACATGCAAGTTTCCTTGGGACAGAATTGATCAAGAAAGAAATCAACCTAAAGGTAAAACTAATGACAAAGATAAAGGTAAAGCACATGAATCTAATCACTATGTTGTGGCACATTGTAATATTGGATTAAATGAAGAATTATTTAATATTTCACTTGCTTCTTGGAAAAATTATTGGTTGCTTGATTCAAGAGCAACTTGCCACATGACTTTTAGAAGAGACTTTTTTTTCACTTGCAATTCTTGCAGTATACTTTGTTCACAACTTGCCAAGCCTTCAGGTCTTGGACAATCAGGCTCACTTTCTTCCATCAGGTCTTGGCACAATCAGGCTCAAATTTCCTGGTCTTCCATACTTTCTTCTGCATGATGTTTTATATTTCCCATAGCTGAGGAGAAACTTGTTGTCCTTGGTCCACATCCACCAGCAAGGACACTCCATTCATATGTTTGATGGCAAGGTTGAGGTGAGAAAATCATCATATCACTCACTTGTCATGACGGGATAAAAGAAGAAAGGATTCTCAAGATGCAAGGTACCTCTGCTCGTGCACAAAATTTCTCATAAAATTCTCATTATGATCAAGGTATATTTCCATCAAGTTTATTATGGCATGCTACATTTGGACACTTGAACTATGACAACCTCCACTTGTTGAAGAAAAATGGTGTTAGCCTCTCTCATAAAACAATAATAAATCCAAAAATAAATAAATTAATTAAATATTCCAAGTTAGGAATTTGTGCCTAACTCTTGGGTTGTTCCTCTAAGATAGGAGTTAGTTTAGGTAACTCCTATATTGGTGTGTGTCTGGTGAGAAATTATCTCAACCAAAGGAGAAATTATCTCAACCAAAAGTGTCTAAGATAGCACGCACTATCTTGAGAACACTGTCTCTCATCTATTTATTTGTAACACTATATTCAATTATTTTAATGTATGAAAGTGAGAGAGAAGCATGAGGCTTCAGCCTTTTTCCACCAATATTTTGTGTGTAGTTTTTATGTGTGCTTAATCTTTTGTCTGAGTTAATTTCTTTTTTCAATATGTGGTATCAGAGCCAGTCTTGAGAATACTTTAGTTCCGCAACATTAATGGCTTCTTGGGAGTGTTTGAATATCAATGTCACTGTGCCAAGTGCTGCCGATCTGCATCTAATCTCGGGAATGGTGGAGTAATTTGACCGTCTTGTGCGTTGAGCCACAGAAATGTGGATTCCCAGGCAGGCAACTTTTCATCTCCAGATCGTCGGTGGATGTCTGAGTTGCTGCTTTCCGAACGGATGAAGTGGATTTCTTTGAGGACTGAACTCTGTTCAGCGAGTGAACAACGCATTCTATGGATTGGTTTTTGTTATGAAGCATTTGAAAACAAAACGAAGGATTTGAAACAAGTTTTAAGTGGCCATTTACACTGAAGCGCGGGACCAAGAGTTGGCAATACCTTAAGGAGCCATCGTTTAGTATATCAATGTTGTAAACAACGTGAAAGGCTCTGCAAAACTAAACGTTGACTGATTTTTCAACTTTTCGTGTGAGGAATTGCATTGTAAATAGCACCATATGAAGCTCCGCTCATCCATCCCACCAGGAATTGATTTACGGAATGCATTTGCCCCACGTAGTTATGAGGTATTCTCAACAATACTATTAAGTAGAGGTGGATTCAACGACTCAAAATCGGGATGCAGGCCACTGTAAGTACATGGATCGTTGAAGATCTCGAAACCCTCAGAATTCTTTTGTAATACAGAAGAATATTTGAAGATTCTAATTGCTCCAAATTTGACTACGACTGCGTTAACCTCAACGCTCAATCTTCATCCTTTTCATTGGATCGACAACAAGCATCCTTGGGATCAAATCCCTTGCTCCAGATGACAAATGACTCGGAAAGGGGCAAAATAGCATTCTTATACCCTGGACGAGTTCTGTTGGCAAGCGAGACGGGTGTGCTTTGATTGGTGGGCCGAAATCACTCATACAAATTGTTGGGCATGCACTCTATGGATAGCTGTGTTAATAGGCTGAAATGTTCGAGCTCCTTAGATTCATATAGGCCGTGACTTACCCCTGCACTTGTTAGACACAATACTTGTTGGTGATTGAAGATACAAGCTGAATAGGGCCGAGTTTGCAAGTTCAGAAATCCTGGTACTTTCTCTGGGTGGTATTCGGAGAGTGTAGTCGAGATCGAAGACGATCAAACTAGAGAGGACTTGAAGTACTTCCTCTGCAAAAGGAAAAGCTCATCAATTGAATTAGCCGATAGAGGAGTAGCAAAATCATCATGGCAGATGTCAGGAGATTTTTTTCAGCGCAAAATCATTGGCCATGCCCATCATTTCCGCCATTGCAGAAACCGAAAACCTACCGCAACTCTGTACTAGGAATTTCTAAAATTCAATTCGGGGACGAGAGAATTTTCTTCTAAATCGGCTTTTGCAACTGAAAGCATGCTTACTTTGTCACAAATTTTCTTCTAAATAGACTTTTGAAATTGAAAGTATGCTCGCTCGCTTTGTAGCAGAAAAGGACTGGAGTACTCAACAATGGCCAGAAGGAGTGAAAGACCGAAATGCCTTTAGCTGCTAAATGAACTTGGCATTTGCAGCTTCTACATCTTCTGAAAATTGCGTGGAGGAGGACTGGATTAAAGGTGTGCTTTATAATTTTTTATATTCGCATTTGAAACGTAAACTCACTTTTTCATAAGGTGATTTTAAAAAATCCATAAAAAATTTTAATTGAAGTTTAAAAGAGAGGTATTAAAGTGAAACTTTTGTAGTGGGGAGATAAGGTATATTTTTAAAAAAATAGTGGTTTTTGGGAGAGATAAAGAATGTATAAAATATTTTTTATTTGGGAGTAATAAGGGTGAAGATTGGGATTAATTTTCTAATAAGGTTGATGTTTTAAAAATTTTTAGTAATAAGGTGTGAGTTTTGGAGTGATAAGTGTTTTGTAATTTTGGAGAGATAAGGAGTATATTTTGTATTTTTGAAGTAAGAAGTGATTTTGTATTTGGAGTGATAAGGGAAAGTTGTTGTAATTCAAAGTATTGTTTTACTTTGAGAGGGATCGTGTCACTATCCATTCAGATTTTGAAGGCGAGTTGTTTCAAAGGGTTGTCAGCTTGGCATTATCATTGCTTCAGATGTACTCAATGATTAATAAAGATATCATATTTTTTGTGGTGATTGTGTCCTAGATCCGCCCGAAATTGAATAAGGGGATCTTAGGTACACGAAGAGTGTGTTGATGATGGTGTATGCTTCATGTTGTTGCATTTTTATTTTTGTCTACTTTTGACACATAAATGATCTCATTTAACACACATAAAGTTCAATACAAGCAAGCACAACACTTGTAACAAAATAGCTGCAAGGAAGGATAATTAAGCTCAACACATGCATTTGCATCACTACAACAAATAATCAAAGTTTTCAACATCAGTATTCTACCCGAACAATCAAATTCACTCAATACAATCAAGTTCATGAATCTGCAGACTCCAACATTTCAAAGCAATGTCTACATCACTACAATCAAGTTAATGAATCTGTAAACTTCAACGTTTCAGAGCACAATCTACATCAACATTATTGAACTTGTAATCAAACTCAAATTGTATTGAATTGTAAGGGTGCATTCTCGGTTGAAGCCGACACCCAAGTCTTGAATTGAGCCAAATTGAATTCATTGTAGTGAGTCATTGGGTGCATTTTCGACAGTGTTCGACACCCTTCCTTTAAGCAGAATCAAGTGAATGCATGAATTTTAACTCTAAAGCAAACAAGCAACAAGTTCACATCTCCTGCAAGCGAGCATGAGTATTCATTCAAGCAATTTGTGTCAAAATAGTACACAGTTCAAACCTTCAAGTGAGCCAGAGTGAAGTTCATTACAGCAACGATCAAAGCAACCAAGCAAGTTCAACTCTAACGCCAATCAAGCAAGTTGAGATCGACATCAAGCGAGCATGGCTATTCATTCAAGTGAGTGTGAATTCATTTATGCAAATACAATCATCATCAATTGAGAAAGTTCTACAACTCTAACAAGTGTCCTAGCAAGTGCAATAAACAACAAATCAAGTGAGCATACCATTCAAGTTCCATAGCAAGCGAGCCTGTCATTCAAGTAACAAAATCAAGTGAAACAATTCAAAGCACGACATCTACGACAAGAGAGCCTGATTTCAAGTGAGAAAGTTTAGATGGCACAACATATTTAGTTGTTACACATTCTTCACAGTTTGATCATCTCCAGTGATGAAGACATGGTGCACATCAGCAAAGAAACTCTTGCTGATCTTTCACGGCATCTACAACAAACACATGAAACCATTGAGTTTCTTCAACTAGAGTCGCAACTACAAAGAGATGAGCTGCAACAAAAGAGTGCTTCTTCCAAGTCATTCAACCATACAGATGAAGATAATAATGTTGATTCCAAATCACTCATCCAAACAACTTCAAGTGTCGAAGTTGTTCATGATCAAATTCAAATTTCTTCCAAATCCATCATCAATCCCTGGGAAGAGATTCAAAATAACAAGAATCGACAAGGCTTAGGATATGTCACTGATGACACCAACTTACATATCCCAGATTATTCCAAGCCAATTAAGTTTGTGAGTGCAGGATTTCTTGAACAACTCACCTCAGTAGGTTTTGAGAAAATTGCAGCCAAACAGAATTGCACGCAACCTGAAGTTAATGTCCAACCGAAATGTTCTCATTGTCAAAGAACCAGTCATATGGAAGATCAGTGTTTTGATCTCCATCCTTGTTGCCATTGTGGCAACCCCAATCATTCCTCAGAAAAATGTCGCAACCAACAAAAATCAGCCAGATTAAAGATACATTATGAATGGATCGATCCTTGGGAATGGTCATCCACAGTCAAACGCTTGTCTCAGTTCTACAACCGACTACAATCACACATAGTGCAGCCAACAGTGAACAGATGATGGTACTCTCATGCAGTTGAATGAGGGAGTACAACAGTGAAACTCTGCTACACCTGAAGGGGGGGAGTTCAAATATATTTTGGAGAAGATTGTCTCTCCTTTCAGCTGACAAATGGGGGAAATGTCAATGAAATTGACAAGTGGATGTCAGACTGAAAGTCTCGACAATATCAGCGAAGCAGCCAGAGGGCATCTTCATCAGCCAGTGGGCACCTTCATCAGCAAGTGGGCATTTGTCATCAGCAGTGAGCATCAGCAAATTCACCAGTGGGCGATCGACAGCCAAAGCAGCAATGAGCAACTTTCATAATAGCAAAAACAACATTGAGTTGTTTTTCGACATCTTTAGCCAGTGGGCAATCATCATCAGCAAACACGCCAGTGGGCATTCATCAAATTGTGTCAGTGGACATCGGATGCTGTTTTCAAACAAAGGATAGTTGGATCCTTTTGCGGCTTGGCACGTGATGGAGTTGTCAAGAAACATTCAGAGATGAATCAGGCATGCAGCTGATTCATGTTCTCTTCAGATTTGAGTTTTTTCCAGCATCCAGTTTTGGCGGTTTTTTTCAGGCAATGTTTTTGAAGATCAACATGAGAACTTGGAAGATGGTTCCTCATTCTTATTTTGGATTTATCATTGAAGGGGGGAATGTTAGTCTCTCTCATAAAACAATAATAAATCCAAAAATAAATTAATTAATTAAATATTCCAAGTTAGGAATTTGTGCCTAACTCTTGGGTTGTTCCTCTAAGATAGGAGTTAGTTTAGGTAACTCCTATATTGGTGTGTGTCTGGTGAGAAATTATCTCAACCAAAGGAGAAATTATCTCAACCAAAAGTGTCTAAGATAGCACGCACTATCTTGAGAACACTATCTCTCATCTATTTATTTGTAACACTATATTCAATTATTTTAATGTATGAAAGTGAGAGAGAAGCATGAGGCTTCAGCGTTTTTCCGCCAATATTTTGTGTGTAGTTTTTATGTGTGCTTAATCTTTTGTCTGAGTTAATTTATTTTTTCAATAAATGGCGTTACTGGTTTGCCTACAATTCCTAGGAAACTTAATCAATGTGATGTTTGCATTCTAACAAAGCATAGAAAATAGTCTTTTCATGATTCACATTCCAGAGCACATAGAAAACTTTAATTCATTCATTCATATTTATGTGGTCCAATGTATGTTCCTTTTGCAAATGGAAAAATATATGATGACATTTATTGATGAATACACCAGAATGTGTTGGTTTTATTTATTGAAGAACAAATATGATGCTTTTCAAACATTCAAGCAATTTCATACATGGATTGAAAACGATGCCGAATCTCATATTGGCTTTATTCGCACTGATAATGGAAAAGAATACACTTCAAATGAATTTTAGAACTATCTTCACCAACATGGGATCAAAAATCAAATAATTGTGCCTTATAATCCCCGACAAAACGGAGTAGCTGAAAGAATGAATAAGACAATCTTAAATATGATGCGCTCCATGATGTTTTTCAAGAATGTAAAATTGATATTTTGGGTTGATGCAGTTCTATGTGTTGTATATGTAAATAATAGATGTCCATCTAATGCTATTAGAAACAAGACTCCTTATGAAATGTGGTATGGGCATATTCCTTCGGTAAAGCATCTCAGGGTCTTTGGTTCCACTTGTTATGCCTTGATACCAAATGTACATAGAAACAAACTTGGTGCAACAAGTCGTAAGTGTAACTTCTTGGGGTATTCAAACACATCCAAAGCATACCGTCTCTATGATGAAGTCAATAAAAAGTTTGTTGTATCTAGAGATGTAATCTTTCTTGAATCATCCAAATATGACAAAGTTGTTGAGTGGAAACTTGATCGCTTGGATAGATTTGCAAATGCAAAATAATTTCAAGAATTTGATAATCAGATTCCACATCTTGAAGGGGGGATTCCTATACTCGATCAACCTATGGAATATTCTTCTGAAGCACTCTCTCCCCCACATGAAACTTCAATCACTGATGATACTTTGAGTGATGTGATTGAAAAAATTGGGAGACTCAATCTTGATTCAGTCCCAACTCAATCAACCGAGAAGCCTGGACCATCTCAAAAAGGTCCCCCAAAGTGGGTGACAAAGACACTTGAAAGTGTTCATCCTGATGAGGTTGGAAAGACAAGAACAAGAAATTCAACCCAACAAAATGGAGGTGATGTAGATGACTCCGATTCACCTGTTGATATGGATGTTTCTTATGATTGTGAATTGAATTTGTCAACAGATTTTGAACCAGCCTCCTTTAAAGAAGCTGCTTCTCATGATGAGTGGAAAGAAGTGATGCAAGAGTATGATGCCTTGATAAAGAATGAAACTTGGAAGTTGGTTGATCGTCCATTGGGAACCAAACCAATTGGCTGCAAGTGGGTCTATAAGAACAAATATAAAGCTAAGGGCTCACTTGAAAATCACAAAGCTATGCTTGTGGCAAAAGGTTTTGCGTAGAAGGAGGGGTCGATTATGAGGAGAATTTTCTCCCCACAGCAAAACGGGCTACCATTTGGGCACTCTTTTCCCTAGCAGCTCAGAACGGTTGGAAAGTCCATCAAATGGATGCAAAAACCGCTTTCTTGAATGGAGATCTAAAAGAGAATGTTTTTATGTCCCAATCTGAAGGATTTGCTGTGAAAGGACATGAACATAAAGTATGCAAACTTGTGAAATCCTTGTATGGCCTCAAGCAAGCACCACGAACATGGTATGAAAAATTAATTGACAATATTCTAAAACTCAATTTCAAACATTATGATCTTGATGATGCAACTTTGTTTGTCAATAAAGTTGGAAAAATGGTTGTATATCTTGTGGTATATGTAGATGATATTTTGATGACAGGGAACAATGAGAGCTACATTGCATCCATAAAGAAGGAATTGAGGAAAGGTTTTGAAATGATTTATTTGGGTTATGTTCATGACTATATTGGTATTGAAATAACTCAACGTCCAAAGTCTATATTCCTTTCTCAAAAGAAGTACATTGGAGATCTGTTGAGCATATTTGACATGACTTAATGCAATCCTCTAACTACTCCAACAGAACAAAACTTAAATCTCACATCCATTGAAGGAAAATAATTTGAGGATGCAACAAAGTATAGACAACTTGTAGGAAGTCTCAACTACCTGACTACTACCAAACTAGACATTTCGTTTGCTATTGGAATCCTCTCCAGGTTTATGCAAAAGCCTTGTGAGGGATATTGATTTTCTACAAAAAGAGTTCTAAAGTACTTGAAGGGAACTCAAGACTTTGGACTCAAGTATACATAGGCGAGCAACTTCAGCTTGATTGGATACTATGATTCAGACTTCAATGGAGACAAAGAAAATGTGTTATCTACTTCTAGTTATGTTATGAGTCTTGGATCAGGAGCTGTCTCCTGGAGATCACACAAAAAATCAGTTCCAACAGATTCCACAATAGAGGCAGAATATGTGGCAGCAACTAAGGAAACAAAAGAAATTGTGTGGCTTAGGAAAATTCTGGAAGATTTGTAGGTAAAACAAGTATATTCAACTCCACTCATGATTGACAACACCTCTGCAATAAAGTTGGCCAAGAACCCAAAGTTCCATGATCGAACGAAGCACATCAATATAAAATATCATCTGATTCGACATCATGTTGAGGCCAAAACAATCCATCTTTGCCATTGTTCCACTAATGAGCAGATTGCAGACATCTTGAACAAAGTGCTTGGAAGAGAAAATCTTGAAAGATTTAGAATGATGCTTGGACTGACCAACATCCCTTCAAATTAAGGGGGTGAATGTTGACACCTAATCATAGGGATTGGGTGAACAATTGTAAATAGTGTAAATAATAAATAAGGGAAAAGGAAGAGTCATCGGGAGATGAAACTCGAGATTCTCTCCCTCATGTATATAACTATGAATAACCCAAATGAATAAATAGATTCTCATTTGAGGATTCACCTCCTATCCTGAAAATTACCATGTAAATTTTCCTTAATTACAACAACTAGAATTTATTCTTTCATATGTGCAAATTATTTGTCTTCAAAAATTAATCATAACAAATCATGAATAAATCACTACTACAATTTTCACAAATAATAATAGGAACTAAAAAATAATGCACACACAAAAAATAATTAACACCATTATTTTTGGACAAATTGTCCCTAGAAAAACCCTAGCATGGGGAAAACTAGTTTTGCAGATGAGGATTTTATTATTATTCTTTAGCAAAAAGTTGAGAATTATAATGAAATTTCCTCTCACTGTAAAATCTTTGGAAAATTTTTTTCTCTTAACAAAATTATCTAGAAACCACAAAATCTCCCTCTGTAGATGTACTCAGCCTCTGTGCAATTTTCACTCCTCCTAACAACTCGCATTGGCTCTACAATTCACACTAGATGCTCTAGTAATTCACACTACCTCTAGGAAAATTATTTATCAATAAAATTAGCCTCTATAAAATTGTTTGACTAGCTCACAATTCCTTCGAGTGATAGCTCCAACAACCGAAAACTGAAAGGTGCTTCCCTGTCACTCGCACTAGCTAACTGGATATTCACATTGCTAAACTTGACCTCTTATTTTGCTAATGAAATCAACCTCCTTCCACTCATTAGAAATTTGAAATAACTGAGAAAATTCCTTCGGAAATTTTCTCCCCAATCTAATCTATTGAAACCCTTCTACCAGTGTCACCCTCACTCAAGCTACACCCTTTCTGTCTCTACAACTGGGTGATTTGAACTCTTTGACTCCAACTAACCCATTAATTTGCTCTTATAATCTCTTATTGATGGATCAATGACCATGATCTAATCACAATAGATGGCTAAGATCATCTTAACCACATCAAGTGAATTTCCTGAAAGTCTTTAGACTTAGGAAAATATTTAATAATTGGCTAATTAATCTAATCAAGGCATTTTCCTCATAAAATTTTTCTAGGTCTTGTAGATAATTATCCTCCTATGTTCCTTAGCCTCTTAGACACTGATAAATACTAGAACACCTATCTGAGCTACTCAAGGAACTAACACACCAGGGGTCGATATAACCAATATATGTATATTATAAATATTTACTAGCACTTTATATTTCTTCTTAGAAATGTATTGGTTGATATAAACAAAGCCATGGAGTCCATCCTCTTAAAATTGAATGAGATGCAACAACACATGGTCTCTATGGATCATTGGCTTGAATGCTCAAAGAAGCAATTGGGAATCCCTTTTGATTCATATTGCTCCCTAGGTAGCAAGAAGGAGCCCATTCTAGTCAAAGCAGCTGATTTTGATAAGTCTGGATGATTGTTTTGTATATGATTTATTTAGCTACTTCTAGTTTTGAGTTTCCTTGCTTTTTGGTTAAGGATAGCCCTAGAGACCCTGTAGACTTGTTTTTTTTTTTTTTTAGAATATTATTTGAAAACTTTCCTCTTAGTTACTAAAACAATTGAAGTATCTAATCTAGTTTCCCTTGTGGCAGACCTAAACACGCTTCATATAACATGCATGTATAATTATGATTTGAAGGAATAACAAATCATTTACTTTACAAAAAATGTAGCATAAAAAGTGTTGTGTTTTAGGAGGTAGCCCAGGTGGTTGGGACTAACAGTGTTAATGTGACTTGCCATCGTTAAAATCCTTTGATTAATCATAATGCGAGATTGTGAGAATTGTGTGAAAAAATTGGGGGTTATAATGGAATCTCGAGACTTTGAACTTCATGTCAAGTAGGTGATATTTTTCCTAGGTACCTGCTACACACCAAAGTGGGTAACCTCTAGGAGAAAAGTTTTCACCTATTCTTGAAAACTAGTTGGTTAGCCAGTAGCCCCTAATAGCCACCACTAGCTGATGATATGCCATGATTTATCCACACTTGCATCAACCATATGCTTCTCACCCATCCAACAAGAGAACCTAACACAACCATTGACAATGATCTTGTTCTCTCACCTTAAATGGGGGGTTAATCTTCGATCCTAGTTCAGTGGGACCTCCCTAATAACCTAATGGGCATAGGAAGGGAGCTACATGAGAAGCCTCGATTGCGATAGCATAGTTCCATATATCCCTATTTCATACTTAACACTTTCCATTATACATTACAAGCCCTTATATCACCTCCATTATTTGGGGTCAACTAACCATTTGGTTCTTTGGGATTTAGCACCCATATGTCCACATACTTGGGTAGGGCACGAAAAATTCACCCTAGGAGGTTGATGCACCTAGAAGAAACAAAAAGAACATATCACACCACAAAAAAATTAAAGAAATAGAAATTAAAATGCAAAAGGTGGTTAGGGACATACAAATTAGCAAGTCGGCAAAAGCCTAGCATGAGATCTATCTCACCCATTATGGCCATCACCCGGTTTGCTAAGCACATGTTGCTCCATTACATAAAAAGAAGGAACCCTTACATGTCCCAACCTTGATGAGCAATAAAATAACTGATCATTAAGGGGTAATACAACTTCTACATCATTCAAAGCAACCTCTAACCCTAGATCTATGAGAAATAATACAAAGAACATTCAAGGAAAAGTAAAAGGAGCACAGGAGGTGTGAAATCAAAGGCCAAGTTGGTAAATTATGCATCCATCAATGCTCCCTCCTCACATCTATACACTCAGTATGTGGATCCCCCATCATTTGGTCCCTTTGACTATGGAACTTGGCCATGAAGTGTTGTAACCTCTATTATGAACATTTTTTTTTTTTTTTTTTTTAAACAAGATCGGGTAGTTGATATATTATCAAAAGCTTTGTTGGAGCAAGCTCCTATTACAAATGACTGTAAAATGATAAACATCTAAGCCATGAGATAGGGATGCAATCTCTTCTCCTAGGCTGGTGTTCAAGACTTCATGTATTTTTATGAGTATTCTAGTGTACTACCAAACAAACTGACCTACTAGAAATATAAATTTACATGTCATGGATTCTCTGACAGATTTTCATGGCTTGTAGACTATTTTCTTCTGAATTGGCTGGTTCTTCTCTTCATAATTGACTGAGTTCTCTCCTTCATTGCTTGTGCTATTGTTTTTGTAATATTTCACTGTGATTGCATTTGATTTTTTTTCTTTTTCTTCCTTTGGCTTTGCGTTATGCTCCTTGTTTTGCTATTCTTCCTTGAATTTGTTTTGCCTGAGGTACTTCTTCTCTTGCTGATGTTGACCGCTTTCCTTTTGACAGACATAGGAACCATTGGAATCAACGAACAAGGTTATCAAATTAATAACGACCGACATTAAGGTGCATTGTTCAGAATCATGGGATGGACGGTGGAGATTAACCAGAGGTACTGGTGGAAGAGGAAACTGGAGGAACCGTCGCAGTCGTCGATGATTAAAATCTATGGTCATCAGGTGCGAACAAGTCCAAAGGATAACCAAGTAGAGAGGCGAGTTTATAAATGGAGATGGTATTTCGGGCAGAGAAAAAACCGTGAGTGGTAAAAGGGGGGGTCACCTGATTCCACTGACCGGGTGACACGTAGCAGTGGAGGAGAGAGAGAAAACCGCTTTTTGAGCAGGTAACCTTCGGGCTTGATGTAGGCCCGATATTGATGTGAACAGTCTGATATATTGAGGATAGATCGACGATGGAGGAGAGTCACACAAGTTTGGATGGACGGGCAGATTGAAAACCGTCGATCGATCGCCAGATCAATGATCCATATTTGATCGGAGATCAAAGAGAGGAGAGAATATCGCTGTGGAAAAGGCTTGGGAGAGTAGACCCGACGATAGATATAGATTCGATTGAAAGCTTTTTTGAAGTCCGGTTTAAGCGCTCGGTCATGTTGTTCCTTTGTATTTCGATAGAAATGAGGTCCCGGAGAACGACAGAATTGAAGGAGGACCAAAATCTGGACATAAAAGTCAGGGAGGAGGGCTGAGGTAAAGGGAGGGGCAGATGGGAGGTGTGGATGCTCAGAGGGGCTTTACACTGCAATGGGTCGCTGAGTGGAGGGAGTGAAGGGAATGAAGGGATATGGGGTGAGCGAGCAAGGTAAGAAGAGGGGAGGGGGCTTAAAATGAAGTTTGCACGCTTAGCAGAGGTAACACTGCGGGCTATTATAGAAGGCAGGAAGGGGCTTTGAAACCAAAGTAGCACTATACTAACATGGAAGGTGAAGATTTCTTCACTGAGGTTGCTTCTGCGATTTTTGTGAATGCACCCTCTGTTCTTATAGTGCTTTAACGCTGCCCGAAACCTGCCTTCGATGAAATATTTTGCAACGTGGTTCTTGTGACCATGATTGCAATCTTCCTTCTTGTTATTTCTCATACTAGAGTCTGAAGTTTCATGGGTTTTCCTTTGCATTCCCATGATTTCCTGGCTGTTACTGCAATGATGTGTCCTTTGTTGCTTTTTGACTGTTGTTTTTTGATTTATTGCTTTTATCCTTGTGATTTTTCCTTGATTTTGGTGAGCTTTATACTTGTGCTTTTTGCTGCTCATTAAGGAACAGAGTTGTGATATTCTTCCTGGTTTTCACGAACATGCCCTTCATTTTTTTCCACTGCTTGGTTTGAAAAATAATCCACCTATTGATTATGAATTCTCAAGACATGTCTAAAGATTACATTGCCTCAGCCTTCCAAGTTCTTCCTGATTCTTCTAAGAATTCTGTTCATGAACTCATTGCTTCGATTTTTGTTTCTTGCCATTACCTCTATTATTATGGTTGAGTCTCCTATTATAATTGGATTTTGAATTTCTCTTTTTTTTTTATTCTTGCTCCCATCAACAAGTTGTCTGCTTTATTATTTGAGATTTGTCCCAATCCCCATTCATATGTGACATTTTCTTTCCCATCAGGATCTAGGATTATTCCCCCTGCCCCTACCTTTCTCGGGTTATGCTTTGAGGCCCCATCAAAGTATAGACAATATCTATTCTGATGTTTCCTCCATTTTTTTAGTTCCTCTTCACTCATTCTTATTTTCCATATATTTCTGGAGTTTATCTTCCTGTGTCCTTTTTTTCCATTATTATTTATAATGTCTTTGCTAAGCCAATATTGCTCTTCCTATTGAAGAGTGTTATAATCTGTTGGTGTTGTTCCTTTCACATTGAGGATTTCAGAAGTTAATCCCCACGTTTTTTAGAGGGTCTTCCCTATCCTCGTAATTTGATTTTTGAAAATGCACTTATTTCGTGTTAACCAAATTTTCCAACATAGAACTACTGGAATGCACTTCCCTATTCTCTGAATTGTGACTTTCTTCTTTGTTGTGTATGGATAGGCCTTCTCAAGGGTCTGAAGAAAATCTAGCAAGGGCTTTTCAAAATTTATTCTTATTTCCAACAGACTTATCAGTTGCTACCAACATTCTTTAGCAAAGGTGCATTCTTGGAATAAGTGTTGAATATTTTCTTCAGCCTGCATGCATAATGGGCATCGTGTTGGGCCTTGAAAGCCTTTTTTTTTTTAAGTTGTCACTGGTCAATATTCTCCCTTTTAAAAGAGTCTAGATAAACATTTTGATCTTAGGCAGACTTTTTGATTTCCATGCTATTTTCCAAGAATCCCAGTCTTGTTGATTTGGTTGTTCTTCAAGGATTTTATATCCAGTCCTAACTGTGTAATGTCCACCGCTTGGGTCCTAGAGATAAACATCTTCCTCATCAAAGTGGATCGGCGCTACCCCTTTTAGGAGCTGCCTGATTTTGCTCCATTTCCCTTCCAGATCTACGGGGATTGCTAAGCTTTTCCCATCTTGCCACTCCTTTTGATTCCATAGAGAGATAGAGTGTAAAGTATTGAAACCTTTATCTTTCATCCACTCTTGTATGTCTTCAATTTCTGGATGAGTTTGTAGTGGTTCTTTTCCCATGATTCTGTCCTCCCAAATTGAAATTGTTTTTCCATTGCTTGGGATTTTAGAAATATATCTACTCATTAATGGAATTGTTTTTTTAACTAGCTTCCATACTTGGGTACATTGTCTTATTGGGATATTTCCATTAAGCAGTATTTTCTTGGTGCCATCCATATATTTTGATATAAGAGTCTTTTTCCACCAGCTCTCTTTTCCTGTAATTAGTCTCCATACTATTTTCATTCCCAGTGCTGCATTCATAAGCCCAGGTATCCGTATTGATAGGCCTCCTTGTTCATAAGGTAATACTACTTGCTCCCACCTAACCAGGCTAAATTTTTTGCTTTCTTGCTTCCCCCCCGCCACATAAAGCTTCTTAAGATTAGCTCCATTTGTTTGTGGGCACTTGTTGGGGCCACGATTATGGCATATTGGTAGATAGGTAGAGCTGCAAGGAGTGCTTTGATTAGAATTACCCTTCCTGCCATATTCAGCCACATCATACCCCAACTTTGTATTTTGTTTTTAATTTTTTCAATTTGTTTAGTCCATATTTCTGTCTTCATGTTCTCTTTTGAGATTGGAAGCCCCAAATAAAAGAAGTGTGTTCATTTTCCCTATACAGGGATGTCTAAGATTTGTGAGATCCTTTGCATAGTTTTGGGAGGGGTATTCCATCCATATATCCTGCATTTTGTATTATTTAATAGCCCACCTGAAACCTGTAAAAAATCATCCAGAACTTTTTAAAACCTCCTTGCTATTATTTTTGATGCCCCTCCCAGCAGCAATGTGTCATCAGCAAAGAGTGAGTGGTTTATTGTTTTTACTCCTTTTGTTATTCTGGTCCCTGTGATATTTCTTTCCTTTCTTTGATTTTCGAGAGCCCTGCTTAATGTTTCCACCATTATAATATATAGGAAGGGGGAGAGAGGACAAACTTGCCTAAGGCCTCTTGTGCTTTGAAAGAAGTCACTGGGCATTCCATTTATGAGGGGGCCAATCCATGGAGTAGAAATGCATGCCTGTATGACATCCACTATTTCTCTTGAGAAACCAATTTTTTGGAGGAAAACCATTAGATATGGGTGACTGACCCTGTCAAATGCATTTTCCATATCTAGTTTCATTATGAGGCATTTTTCTTGCCTTAGCACACTGGAGTGTACCGCTTCCTATACAATAATTACATTATCTATGATTTGCCTATTGGGCACGAATCCTCCTTGATTTTTAGATATGATTATTGGAAGTACTTCCTTGATTCTATTTGCAATTATTTTTGTTATTATCTTGTACAATGAATTGCAAAGAGAGATAGGATGAAACCTGTTGAAAGCTGAGGGGTTTGGTTCCTTTGGGATTAGAGCAAGATAGGAGGATTTTGTGTTGCCTCCTATTTTTTTTTTGAAAACATTCTTCACCATTCTTAAGAAATCCTTTCTGATGGTATATAAATGAAATTTGTAGAATGCTATTGTGAAACCATCTGGCCCGGGGGCTTTGTCCAGATGTAGGCTCCGTATGGCCACCACTACCTCTTCTTCTGTGGGATCCTTGCACATTGCTGCATTTTGATCTTTTAAAAAAAAAAATTTGTGTGCTTTAAGGAATCTTCACTTTCAACCATTTCTTCGTTGGCTGAAAGTAAGTTTTTAAAGTGCTGATAGACTGCTTTTTTTAGTTCCTCCACTCCTTTGAGTTCTTGGCTTTCGACTTGCATTTTTTCTATTTGGTTTCTTGCTCTTCTTATCTTCATTATGTTATGGAAAAATGATGTGTTTTTGTCCCCTGCCTTCAGCCACAAACCTTTGGATTTGAATCTTGCCTCTTCTTCTTCTTTCTTATTTTCCCTATATATTTCCCAAAAGATTTCCTTCTCTCTTAGATAATCATGCTTGCTTTCTTATTTTTTTTCTTTTTCAATTTGCATGCTATCCATTTTCTGTTGTAACTCTTTTTTCTTTTTCCTTTTTCTTTTTTATTTCATTTGCTCTTGCCCATTCCTTTAATTTGATTCTTGCAGTTTTAATTTTGTTTCCCAAATATACTGTGGTGATCCTACTACTATTGTCTCCCATGCTTCCTTGACTAATTTTCTGATTTCTCTATTGTTGTCCCAAATTGAGTTGTATCTAAATGGGAGAGGACCTTGGTTTTCCATTTTGCCCCATGACTATTATCACCGGTTTATGGTCAGATGCTGTGGTATGTAAAATTTTTTATTTTATGGAGTTGTGCATTGCTGCTATGTTTTCTTGTATCAAAATTCTATCCAGCCTTTCTTTTATGTTACTTGTGCCCACTCTTTTATTGCTCCAAGTGTATTTCCCGTTGTTTGGCGGGATATCTATCAAATTGTGCTATTCCCTTATTTCTTCTAGAATATCCCTGGATGGGTCTGTGTGATATGTTACTCCAAACTTTTCTTCTATGCTTCTTACCAAATTTAAATCTCCTCCTAGTATTATTTTCCCAGCTTGCACTTCTTGTAGTGCTTCATTTAAGGTGTCCCAACATTGCTCTTTTTCCTTGTAGTGATTTGGGGCGTATATATTTATGACACTGCACTTCTCTTTTGTACTGATTTTCATTAGATCTGTTTGGATCTAGTGCTGATATTTTTTGTATTTTATTAATTCCCAAGTTCCTTTTTTCCATATTGTGCATATACCTCCTAACGCTCATGTTGCCTGTATTCTTCCCCTTCATAATTTCTGATTTTTTTTGTTGTATATTTTCAGTTTCTTGGTTGTTTGTTTCTGTCTCTTGAATCATAAGGATGTCTGGATTTTCTTTTGCCAGAATGTCTCTTGTGGCATTTTCTTTGATGGATGATCCCATTCCTATGCAATTCCAAGAGACCACTATCACTATTTGCTTGTTGGGTGGTGCATGGCTCCTTTCCCTCTTTGCTTGCTTTTTTCGTTGTTTCTTGTACTCCTTCCTAAGAAGGTTTCCATAGGTTGCTGTGTTCCTAATTCCATTTCCTTTGCTGCTGCTTCATCCCTAATTTCTTTGTTTATCTTTCTTCCTGATTTTTTTTGGTATTCTACATTTGGGGGTACTTCCTTTGACTACTTTCTAGTTAGGATTTTGTCTACTGAAGTGGGGGGAGGGGGAGGGGTATGACTGTTTGATACCAGAGGGGATGAGGGGGGATTGGTGGTATGTTGTGGGGATATACATCTGCATCTAGATCTTGGTCGAGGGGATGGGGGGGCTGAAGGTTCCAGAGGCTCAAAAGGGTTAGGGCTAGAAAGAAGGTTATTAACTTTTGGTGAAGGAGGATGGAGATCAGAGGATGTGGAGGGCTGCGAGGAAGATAGATTTCGTTGTTTGTGGATTGTCTTCTTTCTTTTAACCTATTCCCATTTGTTTTCCGGGCCTTCATTGTTTTCATTTTCATTCTCTTTTTTTTTACATCTATTTGAAAAATGACCGTGTTCATGACATACCTTGCATTTGAAGGGGATTTTTTCATAATCCAGTTGTTGTATGTGCGTCCACTAGTCAACTTTGATTTTGATGGCTTCTGGTAGCCCTTTCCCAAGATCCACTTCTACACAGATTCTGGCGCATGCATGCATATTTTCCTTTAGCTCGCACTTCTATATATTTCCCAACTGCATTTCCTATGGCTTTGACTAAATCATCCCCCCAACAGTGAAGGGGAAGGTGTGGCAATGTGACCCAAACAGGGACGACATTGGGAACATCCATTTTTGGGTTGAAATCCAACGTCCATTTGTTTAGATACAAACCCCTACTATCCATAAAATAAGGTCCATTCCTAAATATCAGATCTTGATCCTCCTTGGTTTCAAAGTGGAAGGTTTAGTAACCTCTTCCACAAAACCTGATTGAGATTTTCCCATCTATTGACGTAGTCTAGTTCCTTTCTACCCATTTTTACACAGTTTTGGGCGATGGCCATAACCCAGTGAATTGCCCCACTAATCCACTCTTCGCCAGAGAAAGTGTTGTTCTACGAGGAAGGGCAGGAGGGAGTGAGATTTCAAGAATATCTTCCAATATTTTAACAAACTTAGTGACTGATGGTCTATTCTTTGTCGGGCCCATTGCAGAAATGAGAGAGGCAAAAGCTTTTGTTGTTCCTTCATTTTCTTGTTGTTGATCTAAAAGAGGCTCTCCATCCTCTAATGCGTCCATGGTGCTCAGTCCCCAGCAGCAGGAGGCCACTGAGGGGTAGCTGCGAGCTGCTGTGTGCTTCTTGCTGCGTTTGCTGGCTAGGGTTACGCAGCTCCTTCAACAAGCATTGTATCGCAAACCATGATTACACTAAATAAAACTAACCTCTATTATCATCATTATTGTTCACTAACACCTATCAATTGAAGGGTGGATTGAGGAAATGTTACTTCCCCATAGGGGCTTGAAACACCTAATTATATTGTCCTTTAGCCACTCTTACCTAGAGAGAAAACACCATTTCGAGTTCAAGGCCCCAATTTTGGAAGGGAATCCTTATTTGTAGTATTAAATAGCCCATTAAATTCAATCTTGGTTCACTTAGATTCAAAAATGATCGTTCCTCTAATGATTGTCTACTCTCACTAGACTCTTTGTTATGATTGTCAGGTGGTTCAGATGCCCATGTATGGGGAACCTTACACACAGGTACCTAGGCCATTAGAGAAGCATGTTGGCACAAATAGGTGAAGTGTGAGACTCTTAGGCCTCCTAGAAACAACAACATATCACACATTCCCTAGGGAACCCCTTGCACCAGGGACACTCTATCACTTTCCATTGGATTTGATAACACTTCAGGATGACACACTTGGACCTAACATGTCCCCAAGCCAACCTTAGCACAAATTGATGGATGGAAGATGATTCAAGGCCCATATGAGGATGGTATTACCTTCAAAGATTAGGGAGGGCTAGTAACACTTAGAAAGCTCTCAACATTAGAGCTAAGAAGGCCACTTTGAGTAGTTGGAGACCCATAAAGACCACTTTGTGGTAGCCTAGATGGACATTGGGACCATCAAGAGCCATTAAGAAGAATTTGAGAGCCAACCCTCAACTCATGATTTTTACATGCTTCTACTTCACATTTGACAAATCATATCACTTGGAGATGCCACTTAGAGCCAATTCCATGTATCACATCAACCTTAGAGGCCTAGCATCTCACAAGTGTGGGATTGTTTGACCATTTATGGTGACAGATAGTGAGTTGGATTGTAACCCAAGCATGTGCAGTGATTAAACTTGTACCTAGGGGATTTTAAGCTAATATTAGAGTTTTTCATCCTCATATAAATATAGAAGAGAATCATTCCATTTGAATCATCATCACTTGGACTATTTCAGCTCTCCTTAGGAGATTTTTGGCCTCTTGTATCTTTGGATAGATGTGATATATGCAATACTTTGCATATTAGAGCTATTTTCCTATATTTGGAGAAGTTATCTTGGATATATATTAGATTATACATGAATTTCATCTTGTAAGTGAGATTTGTTATGGAAGAAAAATTGATTTAATTTCTAATGCATGGAATGTAATGGTTATCTAGAGTTTTTCTATTGCACCAATGATTATTGAAAGTTAATTGTATAGAATCTAGATATCCTCATTGTATGCATTACTCACATGTAGAATGTGAATGGTAATTCCCTTGTTGAACTATGTTATAGCTCCCCCAAGTGTCTTTGATCCCTCACAAAGATAAAAGTTAGGGTTTTGATCTAGGGCATCAAAACATCCTTACTCCTTTGCAAGATTTGGCTAATGTAAAACACCCATAGACTCCATCAACATGATCTGATAATGAGATCTAAGACAATTAATAAGGTATTACAGACTCATGTGCATGGATTTGCCTATGTTATTTTATGCAATGGATCGATCAGATTGTGAAATACATAGACTATGAAGCAGTAAAAGACTATAATAGACAAACACATAAAAACACAACAAGTTTAATAAGGAGTTCACCCAATACTCTTGGGCTACATCTCCTGGTCCAACCTTCAGTGGTGGCCTCTCTATTATGTCTTCAAGCAGAGTTTTTACAACAGTATGAGCTCAATTTGAGACTCAATACACAACAGATATAATAGTAAGAGTTTGCTTGAACCTCTCAAGCTTTCTCTGAGTACACAAACTCTCTGAATCACTCTTTGTCTCTGTCTTAGCTATGTCTCGGCACTGCCTTTTTTTTTTTACTTCATTTTGTTTGCTATGGCCTTAAAGCCAAACTGCGTTGCCTGTTCATTTCAGCTCCTCGAATTTCAATATCCCCGGCCTCTGTCCGCTTGAATCCCTATTCTAGCATTACACAATCATTGCATAATGCATAAAGGGGAGGTGGCCACCTATTCTACAACATAAGAGTGCCTCGGGCCCTTGAAATCCTTTGGAATCTTAAACGCGGTCGTTTTTTGCTAACACAGGAAAATGCATTCATGACTGTGAAATTCCACCAAAACACAGTTCATTTCAGACTTCAAAAGTCCTTAAATATGGTATATTCCTCTATTGGGTCCGTCCTCAATCATTATCGCAAGTCACTTCGACCCTGCTCCAAGGTTCCCCTTTGTATCTTAGAAATATGTTAAAATCGTGAAAATAATGTAAAAATGGCTTTCCTCTAGACTTGAAACAATATACATTTCCCTTCACAATCCCTTTTGGGTCTGAGTCTTATCGCATCGACGTTGTTTCTTTCTATTTCTTTAAATAATGAAATATGTGAAAATACATTAACAAACACCTTTCGATGGATCTCAAAATCTATGCAATAATGTTTATATAGCCATCGAATTCGGTTCATCGGATCACATATATGTATGTGTATAGGCCCCGCTCCATAATATTTCTCTGATTGCGATATCGTGATGCGATTAATTGCAATCGCATCTTGCTCATGCCCCGGGTTTTTGTAAGCACTTTGTCGTGGTTGCCGATTGTGATGTCGTGATGCAACGTGTGCCATCGATCTGCACGCTTAATCGACGATCCTCATTGACAGCGTCCATCGCCATCGCTACACGTGTATGTTAATTGTCGATATCCACTATCTGCCTGTGTCGATTGTGATTGGCGATCAGATCTAGACCGCTGATCAGCCAAATCTGATGGCTACTGTGCATTCATTGTTCACGCCTCCAATACTCTATTTTTTCATGGTTTTCTCTTGTTTTTGGCCTCTCGATAGTGTTTTTCCACCATTCTAAGGGTTCTTCATACATGATTATTTTAATCTTTGGCATGATTTTTAAGAGATTTCAATACTTAGAGAGTGTTCTTGGATCCATTTGGATCACGCTTTCCTAATGAAAAAGGCTTTTGGATCACCAAAAGTTGGTTTTCAAGCATCGCTCAAGTGAGGATACAACTGCCTCACTTGCCCAATCTCTATCCATTTTTCACTGCTGGGTTTTGAACCTTTGAGTCCAATTCTAGGGTACTCCACGTCCCCTATATGCGTAGTCCTCACCTTCATGTCCAGAATTGTATCTTCTTGTAGCTCATTGAGGTATTCAGGAAACAGATCATCAATGAAAGGAAATTGACTTTTCTCTTCGGGATCTTCAATTAATGAAGGTTCAAACAGTTTTAGGTTTTCTGCATTTACCACTGAATAGATGTGCATGTATGCTGGTAGATCAAGGTGAAAAGCGTTCTCACCAATTTTCTCAAGTACCTTAAAAGGCCCATACCTTATTGGCTTTAGTTTCTTTCCCTCACCTTGCATTCTGTCTTTGCTGATATACAGCCAAACTTGATCACAAACTTGGAAGCTACGCTCCATCCGATGCTTATCATGCCTTGCCTTGTACTTGGCTTGGATCTTTTCCAGCTATTCCTGCACTACCTGGTGAATTTCTTGGATCTGTTCAATGAACCTAGTTGCTTTGTCCACATCACTATGTCCAGCAACTGCTATGTCTTTTTCAAAGACAAAATCCAAGGGAGACCTTGGTATAAAACCAAAATAGGTCTCAAAAGGAGATCTCTGTGTAGAAGAATGTTTAGCACGGTTGTAAGCATGTTGCACATAACATAAATGTTCATCCCAAAGCTTGGGATGCTTGTTGCAATAACCCCTGAGCAACTGGATCATTGTCCTGTTGACTACCTCTGTTTGGCCATCTGTTTGTGGATGAAAGGTTGTGCTTTTCTTTAGTCTAGTGTCCATTAATTCCCACAGACTTGACCAAAAATTCCCAACAAATCGGGAGTCTCGATCAGATACTATGGAAGTGGGTAACCCAAAATGCACCCAGACATGTTGAAAGAACAATTTCACTGTTTTTTCAACTGTAATCTATTTATTGCAGGGTATTAAAATGCACATTTTTCTTAACCTGTCTACAATAACATATAAATAGTCATGACCTTTTCTAGATTTTGGCTATCCCCCAACAAATTCCATGGAAACACTTTCCCAAGGACGAGAAGGAACTAGAAGTGGAGAGTACAAGCCTAGTTTTCTATTGTTGGACTTGCTTTTAGCACACATGGTACATCCCTTAACATATCTAGAAACTGTTTCATGCATTTTTGGCCAATAGTAGTATCTTTGCAGCTGTGCAACTGTTTTACTTACACCAAAATGACCTGATATCAGAGAAGTACGTGCTTCCCTAATTATGTTAACTCTTTCAGTTTGTGGAATGCATAGCTTTCCCAAATGATACGAGAGTTGGTCCTTAATATAGTAATCCAATTCTTCTACCTTTTTGCCATTACTTAAAGCTGCATATACATCTTTAAAGTCTATGTCTTGAGCATATTGTTCAATGTAGCTTCCATGCATTACTGAATTATGCTTAAGTATAGTAGATTCATTTATCATTGGTCTAGACAACATATCTGCAACTTTATTGTGTATGCCCTTTTTATATCTGATGACTAAATGAAACTGCTATAGGAAACCCATCCACCTATAGTGCCTTGATTGCTGCAATTTAGTTTGTGAGTGAAAATACTGAAGTGGATGATGATCAATATGTATAATTGTCTCTTTTCCCATTAAATAATGTTTCCACTTCTTTACACTTTGGACTAATGCATACAATTCTTTATCATTTGTAGGATAATTAACTACTACAGAATTTAAAGTCTCAGAATGGTAACATATGGGTTTACCATGTTGCGTCAACATTGCTCCCATGGAATAGTCACTGGCATCTGTTTCAATCTCAAATGGTTGTTGAAGATTTGGCAATGCTAGTACTGGTGTTGTACTAATTTTTTCTTTCAAGGTGTCGAAGGCTTTCTGTTGTTTTCCTCCCCACTGAAACACCTTGTTCAATCTTGTTAAAGCATGTAAGGGAGCTGCAATTAAGGAAAAGTTAGCAATAAACTTTCTCCTCCTAGGAAGCTTCTAACTTCTGTAGCGGACTTGGATTTAGGCCAGTTTACAATGACTGCAACCTTAGAGGGATCTATCTTCAATTCACCACCCCCTACAATATGACCCAAATAATTCAAAGATGTTTTACCAAATTCACATTTTGATAATTTAACATAGATATTTTCTTTTTTCAAAATATATAGAGTCTAATTTACATGCTTCAAATGTTCTTCCCATGTTTTACTGAAAATAAGAATGCCATCCAAATATACAATTACAAAATCATCAATAAAAGGCCTGAGTACATCATTCATAACTCGCATGAAAGTGGCAGGAACATTAGTTAAGCCAAAAGGCATAACTAGCCATTCATACAACCCTTGCTTTGTTTTGAAAGCAGTCTTCCATGCATCTTGCTCTACTACTCTGACCTGATGGTAACCACTACATAGGTCCAACTTGGAAAAGTAAACAACTTCTTTCAGCTGATCCAATAGATCATCAATGCGAGGAAGGGGGTAACAATTCTTGATCGTTGTTTTATTCAGTGCTCGATAATCAATGCACATCCTCCACGAACCATCTTTCTTCCTCACCAACACAATTGGAGATCCACATGGTGATGTGCTTGGTCTTATGAACCCTTTCTCGAGCAGCTCATGTACCTGCTTCTTTATCTCTGCATTCTCTAAAGTGGATAACCTGTACATTCCAATGTTAGGCAATGGAGCATCTTGCTTCAAATTAATATCATGTACAATTTCCCTTTTGGGTGGCAGACCTTTAGGTTCTTGAAATAGGATATCATATTCTGAAAAAGATTTTTCTAAACCAGCTTCCTGTTTAGCATCACAGCCTTCAAATACATTGGTTTTATCAAGTTTCTTTTCCTTTACAACCATCAGTAAAAATTTCTTGCGTGAATTTACAATTCTTTTCATCTGCCTTGAGTTTATGAGAGTATAATTATTCTTGAGTTTATGAGCTCTTACAATATATTCGATTCCATCTTTGATGAGTTGATACTTATTTTTAGCTCTATAGAAAATGGCTTTTCTATCATACAAGTAAGGACTTCCTAAAACAATTCCACATATATCCAAGGGAACGATATCTAACTCAACCTCATCTACAAATGTTGATCCAAAAGAAAACCTAAGTTTACATTGTCTAGTCACTTGTAGCTTTGCTTTATCACATACCCAACTAGTCCCAATTTCTTTACAATTGCTTTAGAAATCAAGTTTACTTGTGAGCCACTATCAAATAAAGTATCAATCTTTTGATGCTTGGAAATAACTCTAATATGAAAAAGCTCATGTCTTTTCCTCTCATTTTCTTCACTAACAATAGTTTGTGTAGAATTACTAATAGATGCTTCAGAATTTTTACCTTTTATACCTGTGGCTGCAATTGTTGTTTCATCACCTGAGTCTGACCCCATATCTTTCTGTATAGTAGCAGCAATCTTCTTCTTCTTGACATTGAACTTCTTGGGTTTCAGCTCTAGATGCAAAGACCAGCAATGTTCATCATCATGTCCATCCTTCTTGCAGTTAGTGCATGAAGGTTTGGCCTTTTGTACAACATTTGCCTTCCTCTCTTTCCATTTCTGCTTCCTCTTTTCCTTGTTTTTGCTTGCAGTGGATTTTGATGATCCCCCAATCTCTAGGTTCACATTCTTGCCTCTAGCCTCTAGATGGGTAGCCTGAACAGATACCTCATCTATGCTAGTAGGGTTAAACATGAGAATGGTGTGCCTCAAATAGCTGTGTAGACCTAAAGGAATGCCTAGAATCAAAGCTCTTTTTATAAATTCTTGGGTGTAGCTTTGTATACTTTAACCTTTTAATTGGCGAAGAGTTTTCCATCTCATCATAGCTTGCTGCATATAGGCTAGTGGATAGAATTGTTTTTTAATTGCAGAAACAAATTCACTCCAGACATAAAGAATTTTACCATGCTTCTTCAAGGCAGCTTGTGTCCTACCTTCCCAGCATACCAAGGCAGTTCCTCCAAGGCATAGGTTGGCCAGCTGAATTTTACTCCTACCTGAATCAATGCCCTGCACCCTGCAATACACATCAATCTGTCTAATCCAGTTATCTAGATTCTCTGCATTTAATTCTCCATCATATATTGGCAAATCAAATTTAACATATAATTTAATCAAATATGTTTTCTTCTTTTTATTTTTAGGGTTTTCAGGAGGTGTGTGTAGTGGATCCTCTTTTCCTTTCCCTTTTCCTTCAAAATGGCCATATAGAAGAGATTACTATGTTCCTTTGTCTTGTTTGGAGGTTGAAGAATCTTCACTTCAACCTTTCTTAAATTCTCAATACATTTCTTCTACCATGGCTCTCATGGTCATGAAACTGTCCATGAACTGAGAGTCTGATTCCAAGGGATTTTCTTCTGCCATTTTCCTCCTAGGATAGACTCTACCAATTTCTGGGTTAGTTTCAACCAGTTCTCCTTCTCCTAATTTGAGCTTTGACCTAGTTATCATTCACCAATCCAGCACAAGCTTGTCTAACCTTAGTAAACCTAAAGCTCTGATACCACTTGATCTGATAATGAGATCTAAGACAATTAATAAGGTATTACAGACTCATGTGCATGGATTTTCCTATGTTATTTTATGCAATGGATTGATCAGATTGTGAAATACATAGACTATGAAGCAGTAAAAGACTATAATAGACAAACACATAAAAACACAACAAGTTTAATAAGGAGTTCACCCAATACTCCTGGGCTACATCTCCTGGTCCAGCCTTCAATGGTGGCCTCTCTATTATGTCTTCAAGCAGAGTTTTTACAATAGTATGAGCTCAATTTGAGACTCAATACACAACAGATATAACAGTAAGAGTTTGCTTGAACCTCTCATGATTTCTCTGAGTACACAAACTCTCTGAATCACTCTTTGTCTCTGTCTTAGCTCTTTCTCAGCACTGCCTTTTTTTATTGCCTTCTGTTTGCTATGGATTTAAAGCCAAACTGCGTTTCCTGTTCGTTTCAGCTCCTCGGCTTTCAGTCTCCCCGGCCTCTATCTGCTCGATTCCCTATTCTAGCGTTACACAATCATTGCATAATGCAAAAAGGGGAGGTGGCCACCTATTCTGCAACGTAAGAATGCCTCGAGCCCTTGAAATCCTTTGGAATCCCAAACGCAATTGTTTTCTGCTAACACAGGAAAATGCATTCACGACTGTTAAATTCCGCCAAAACACAATTCATCTCAGACTTCCAAAGTCCTTAAATATGGTCTATTCCTCTATCGGGTCCGTCCTCAATCACTATCACAAGTCGCTTCGACCGTGCTCCAAGATTCCCCTTTGTATTTTAGAAATACGTTAAAATTGTGAAAATAACGTAAAAATGGCTTTCCTCCAGACTTGAAACAATATACATTTCCCTTCACGAACCCTTTCGGGTCCAGGTCTTATCGCATTAGTGTTGTTTCTTGTATTTCGTTAAATAACGAAATACATGAAAATACATTAAAAAACGCCTTTCGGCGGATCTCAAAATCTATGCAATAATGTTTATATAGCCGTCGGATCTGGTTCATCGGATCGCATATATGTATGTGTATAGGCCCCACTCCATAATATTTCTCTGATTGCGATATCGTGATGCGATTAATCGCAATCGCATATCGCTCATGCCCCGGGCCATTGTAAGTTCTCTATTGTGGTTGCCGATTGTGATGTTGCGATGTAACATGGGCTGTCGATCTGTGCGCTTGATCAACGGTCCTAGTTGACAGCACCAATCGCCATTGTTACACGTATATGTTAACCGCTAATATCTGCTATCTTCCTGTGCTGATTGCGATTGCCGATCAGATCTAGACCATTGATCGGCCAGATCTGACGACTACTGTGCATTCATTGTTCACGCCTCCAATACTCTATTTTTTCACGATTTTCTCTTGTTTTTGGCCTCTCGATAGTGTTTTTCCACCATTCGAAGGGTTCTTCATACACGATTATTTTGATCTTTGGCATGATTTTTAAGAGATTTCAAGACTTAGAGAGTGTTCTTGGATCCATTTGGATCACAACCCAAGGACTAAGAAATGACCTTGTCAATTCAACTAACAATCTTTATTTCATGAATAAATTGAATTTCACTCCATTTTATCTCTCTTAATCCGACCCTCTTAAGGGTAAGCAACCTGAAATAGAGCTTGGAGAGAAATTGTCTAGGAGAGGATTTTTTGGTATTGGAAGGTTTTAACATCAAGGGTATATTGTGTTACCTCAAAATCAACCTCCTTGATGGCTAATACATCCATATTTTTTCTTGAATTTTATTGCCCTAACTATTTTTCCCTAGGATAAACCCTATGTTGACTAAGCTTCAACTTGAGGACTTCTTGAAGGTTTCATGTACCATTGCCTTGATTATATTCATTGTTGGAAACCTTTTCTTGGCACATTGACCTTAGGTCATTTCACTTTGATTTCTAATTATAAAACCGTAGGTCTAGTGTGCTCTAGATTGACCTCTCTAAGTGATGTTAATTTCATTATATCCACTGATTAAGCCTTGTATTTAAGTTGAGTTGTCCTTAGGATTCCATTGTGCCACCTTATACCTATAAGCCTAGAATATCCCTTATAGGTGACCTTTATATTGGAAAGCCTTCCATTGATGTAAGTCAATAAAGAACAGGGGGTAGTGGCTATGGTGACATGGACCATTAACTTAATATTGTCATTTGGTCTAGTGCTTTCCTTGTAGAGTACACCTCTACAATACCTGCTAGATTTTGCGACAACACTACCAATTCCCAAAACTAATGTAAAACAAATATAAAATAAAATGTCAAATTTTAAGTTTTAAAGGAAAAAACATTGAATTTTTTTTTCAAAAATAAGAGAAAAAACCATTAAAGAATATGAATTTAAAAAAAAATACATTTTAAAAAGTGTCAATATAGTATAACTAAGAAGATTCAAAATGATAAAAAATTTAGTTAAGAAAAGGGTGCTACTGGTTGAACGACTTTCTTAAACAAGGGAAAAAATAGCCACTAATTGCAACCTCTAAAAAAATGAGAACTATAATGAGTTATTTTGAAGTAGGAAATTATGTTATACTTAATCTAATTACCACCATACCAATAAAAAAACAATATTTTCTCAACCAATAATCTCAATGACTACAACAATCCACATTAGGAACATATAAAAACTTGAAGGTTTGACATCACTGATCAGTACTATGTTCAAAGTCGATGAGGTAAGTATAAGAAGCATGATGCTCAATTCTAAATAGGCTAGTGCATGCCTAAGAAAAGTTGATATTTGGAAACAAATTAGTGAGTATACTCATTCACCATGCATGAATTAAGAAATAGGGGGTTCCTTCATTAATAACTGATCATTTAATCTTGTATAAATATGTATATTTTGTAATTTTAAAAGGTTCTAGTCTCCTGGAAAGATACGAGGATCTCACTTGGAAAGCATGTGGAAATATAAAGTAAATGTGAGTACACGATCCCATATTCAATCCTCGGTTTCAGTTGCTTACCCATGACCACGTTCTAGGGGTTACAGTGGTAACAGTCATAATCGACCCCATGTCACACAAATGTGAGACCGACCTAGTTGTTGATTCCTCTACACATAAAAGAAAATATATGAGTTAGATATAGAAATTATTAATATTATGACTTGTAGAATAATCTTCCTCTACGTTATTAAAACCACCATAATTCATACCGATAAATAGTCTATACTTTCCTTTGTAGTTTAGTGGTAGAATCTATCGTATTTCCTTCTCAAGAAAAGAAAATGTTTATAAGTATTTTTTGACCTCTCAAATTAAATCATTGTTATCATAATATTTTTAATTGGAAATACATCAACTCCCATCCACTTGTTGTCTATGTTATGTCTAAATTATATTCAAGATGAAAATGTCATGAACCCTTTGTTAATGGATCTTAGATCAATATCTATTTTCATCATCATCTCTCTTTCTACTATAATAGGCATAAATTCTCCTCTTTTCACTAATAAAATATATTTATACAATTAAGAAGATATTTTATGTTTTTCTTTTTCATTTTGATAGTGGTTGCTTGATCTTTAATTACTTATTAAACTAATCACATAGATAATTGTTATGGTTGTTCGTTAGTTGTTCAATCCAATTACATTACCATACTATGTTTCTCCTATCACATCAAATAATTTATTCCTCCCTTGAATGTCATTATATTTCACCCCTCAATGCTTTCATATTGCTTCCATTTAATCCATCCACAATAGTTTCTTAATTGCATTAATACCACTGTGATTAGGTTTGTTCTTTGATTTAGTATGATCCATGTGCCATTCACTAACAAATATTCACATAGGGATAATGTAGCATTCTTATAGGGTGTCTAATCCCACTCCTAAGCTTAATTACCACATAGGGTTAATAATTAATGAAATGGAAATGGTGGATTTCTTAATACTAAAGTTGTTTAGAGAAATTATATATTCAACATGAGTGTGATGGCAACCTAGTGGTGGTTAAGAGCATTTGTTTCCCCCTAAGAGGTCACAAGTTCAAAACCAGAGGGAGGTAGAGTATGCATGCCTTCTTAGACTTAGTAGTCAAATCGCTGCGAGGAGGTGGGTCCCTTGTCCCACAAACAATGGGGTCTCATACACCAATTTGGTGTCTAGCTTATCCGTGACCTTAAAATTGGATATATATATATATATATATAGATATATATATAAGGATAAATTTAAGATTTTTGTTTTATTAATAAAT
The DNA here is from genome assembly GCA_031772625.1 of Pinus tabuliformis. NCBI lineage: Eukaryota > Viridiplantae > Streptophyta > Pinopsida > Pinales > Pinaceae > Pinus > Pinus tabuliformis. Next base: position 520,896,470 of record CM062819.1, read on the forward strand.
GCTAAAAACATATGTGTCCAAGTGACTTATCAAGGGGAGCAAACTGTAACAAAAAGGACCACTATAAAAAATATGTGGAATAAAATAATACAATTCCCCCCTTGATGTCCCATCATGAGAGACTAGATATCTTGGTATAGATAAGAAAATAACTCACAAGCCTCCCCTCATCAATTCTCACGATCCCCCCCTTAAAATCACCACCCAATGGCACAAAAGGGACATACCCTACATCACTTTGTTTTCATCCTAACTACCTCTCCTTCAATCCTACCATTGTCATTGAAGTTGTTTCCATTCTGTTAGGTTCCTATACCAATAGGAGTCATAATTTTGAATGACTAAGATTAAGCCTTGTAATATTGTGCATACCTTTGCTTTCTGCAAATGTTTTCCATATTAAAAAAAAAAAAAAATGTAAAGAGGGTATGTCCTAAAAGAATAAACAAAGGACAAAAATAATAAGAAAATGTCAAGTAAAAAGAAAAAAAATGAAAATATATGAACCCCAAAAGACAAAAATGGAACATGAAAGTGAGCAAGTAAAAATACCGCTACTATTTACTTTTTGCATAATAAATGATTGTGTGCAGCTTGTTACTCATGCTACAATCCATTACAGTCAAAATTTTTAAACGTGGCTATTTCATGTTTTGAATTTTATGTTTATAGTTAGAGAATAAAATCTGACCAAACAGTGTAATCTTGGCAGATCATTAGATAGGTAGAGTGAATAAAAGGAGCTCATCAGTTTAATCTGAGCCCTTGGATGATATAAGGTTAGAATTAGATAGTTTATTTTGTAAAGAAAAGAAAAATATTTATAAGGGTTTGCTAGCCTAAATGCACCCTAATAAAGTGAAGAAAAAATGGTAGGATGAGTAAATGGGTAAGTAGTAGAAAGGTTGCAGAAATATCATGTGATTATACAAAAGCATTTATGTCATTGTCTCAAATGCAATTTTCAATTATGCATAAGTAGTAAACAAAGAAAAAACAATGGTTCACAATATGGTTTATTTAACACCCCCTCATTCATTTCACCCCTTTACTTCATTAACTGCCCATAAATGAGTTCTACTACTTAAAACCTACAAGTCAAAAAGGCTTATAGCATTTCTCTGACTTTTGGAGGGACCGGACCCTCGGCTTAATGACTTAGGGGGGACAAGTACCAAAACCCCCTTCATAAAAACACATTCCCCCTTCATTTCCCCTCATTTCCCTAATAAAATCACACTTTCCTATGGTTGACATCATTTACCTAGGAAAAGTGGGAACCCCCTTGTAAAACCCTTTCACACAAAAACCCACCAAATTTTTTTATCCTAAGTGTAAATCAAAACACGCAATCGCATACACTTAACCCCTTTTCCTTAAGAAAATCCACTTCGCCATCACTTTCATATTAATTAAACTAACTTTATTATGTAAATTCCCCGAAAACCCATTAAGCCTGTATTAAATTAAAACCCTATATAAAATATCACAACCCTTTAGTTTTAAATAAAAACTAATATAAGCTACCCTTTATCTTAATATAATTTCACTTAATTTACCTAACCCTGGTAAAAATTAAGTTAATACCACATCGACTTCACCCGACTGCCTAATCCCTCATTAAAGCTCGGCCTGATTACTTAACCCTCGATTAGTCCCTAAACTAATCCCGAACCACCATAACTAAATCCCTAGGCCCCCCATCAAAACCCCGTCATTTTCCCCGTGCAGCTTCACCTCCCGACTACTGTTGATCATTCCTCCCCCACATCCATCGATGCACAATCATATCGGCTATGCCCGATGACTGAATAATAACTGCCAGATAAAGTGGTTTTCCTCCCGACCCCCAATGCTACATGTCAGACGATGTATGGCATTGGGTGACCCCTCCCAAATATCGCTCGCACTATAAAAGTGGCGCGATGGCCCTCCAAAATCACTTCCCCGGTTTAACTGAAAAACCATCACTATTCATCCGAAAGTGAACCTGCCAAAAAATTAACCTTTTTCTCTATAAAAGACCACAAAGCCCTCTTTTACCCTTTTTCGCGCATTCTCTGTGTAAATTCTAAAACACCATTTCCAACCACTACAAACGCCGAATTTACCCACGGATTTCCAATTCCGCCCCAGAAGACATTGCAGACAGCTAACCAACCTTTTCAGACCGTACTAGGACTATGCCAACCGCTGCAGCTACCATGAACCAACAATTTCATAGCCAAATTGCCGAATTCCAGGTATTTCACCACGAAATGCTTCTTACCCCTGCAAAATCTTAAAACCTATGGCCTATGCAGTATTTTAATTAAGAAATTGAGTAAAAATACTGTCAATTAAAGAAATTTCTTGCCTAAACCCTTTGAAAAATCCCAAAACCATGGATAAAAACCCCTCAAAACATAATTCAAATCCACAAGAACTGAATTATGGCTTCCCCTGTCGCCATGGACGTTAGACCCATTACTACTCCACACCTAGACCTAGACCACCTTCCCCTTGCCGACAGGGATTTCCAAATCAAAGATACCACTGCCATAGAGCTTCTGCTCAAAATTCATTGCCTGAGCAGAGACAACTACTTGAACCACACAGATGATATTGGCCTCTGGGAGTCCAATTTACCCAAGTACCATTTCCCCCAAGTTCATATCTTTCCAGAAGTTATTCATATGTGTTATGCATGCTACGTCCCTAGCCATAGAGCCATCATGTCTCATGACCAAAAGGTCCTTTTCACTATCACAACTAAGTCCATTAATGAAATGTTGTAGCTCCAACTAGGGCCAAACCTAACCCCACTCTCAATTGGAGACCTATTGGACTAGATCTCAAACTGAGCACCTCAATATTGACCCAATTGTTCCAAAACTTCATTAGAGATGAGAAACACATCCCTAATGATCCCCCTCCATATGTAGCAACTATTTTCTCTAAATGGGGCCAAAATATTGTAACCATGATATATTGTGTCTTGGGTTACTCTACCGGCGAATACATGGATGAACTTATTCTTTCCTTCATGTCCATTTATACCCCAGGGCAACCTCCTGCAATCATATATGACTTTGCCAGTTTTATAGCTGATAGAATGCATGAGCAGTTCACAAGACTGGGCAATGAGAGGGTGTTCAAATACTCTTCTGTATTGTACCATCTATTTTTGTACTATCAGTCAGATAAGTTTCCTTTCACTCTCCAAAAGCTTGACATCAGGGGCCATCCCAGATCTCTCATTCTTTGGACCCAACGTTTCCATGAGTTTGGATCACCATATACATACTTAGACTTCATATATTCTTTTGTGTATCCAATCATGACTATGCTCACTTGAAATCCTCCACCTAAGATAAGTCTAGAGATAAAAATAGTCCTCCAGCTTTCCAAGCAAACCAAAGTGGGTGATTGGTACTGTTAGAGTCGGTCTAGTAACCCTCCATCAGCGATCAAAACTCTTTGCATTTCATTAGTAGGTGTCTCATCAGTGTCCTCTTATTGCATTCCATTAGGCATGCCATAACCCTGATGGAGGAGCATGTGTCTTTTATTTCCCTCTTGGCACTGCTGGTTCAAGTTGTTTCAGTCAATAAATGCTCTACAGGGTCATTTGTCTTGTCTTGAAAGTCAAGGTCCTAGGTCTAAGGTTTAGTCCAATTTGTCTTTAAGGTCATGTCTTTTTAAGGTCAATAAGTGCCTAGCAGGCCAGAGGGATGTCTATCAAAGCATCACTTCAAAGGATTTCATATTGTACAGCTAATTTTTACCTTGAATTCAAAAACCCTGTTTTTGAAGACAAGGTCATTTTCTCATTTTTTGTAAAATTGGTAAAAATTCAAACTCTTCGGAAGTCAGCATGCGGCCCTGGTCCCCTTTTCCAAGACTCCTCAGAAGCTACCTCTGCAAAAAAATTTCAAGAAAAAGCATCTTTTCAACCAATTTCGGGACAAAAAGGAAACCATAAGTCAGCAACATTTAAATTTTGAAAAGTGTCATGTTATAAACATTATAAAGTGGGTTTGAGGGGAAATTAATTCAAATCAAGTTTATAAAAGCCCCCCTCCCTTCATTTTATCATTATTTGCCTCCAAGACTCCAAGAGCAAGTGTGAAAGGTGACTTAGTGAAAAAACTAGGCGAAATTGCTGTGAGAGCCCGCGCGCTACGCATCAGGACCTGCGCGCTACGCGTTGGGCAGGCGCTACGCGTTGGGGCAGTCATCGCAGTGGGAAAAAGACACAGGTGCTACGCGTTGGACGCGCGCTACGCGTCAGGACCCGTGCGCTACGCGTTGGGGTTTACACACAAAAAAATTGCCTTCAAACCTCAAATCGACCCCAAATCTCTTCAAGGTTGCAGGTAGGCCTCCAAACATCAAATTATATTGCTTGCTAAAGCTTGAATGAGCTTTTAAATGTCATCATTTTGAAATGAGAAGTTCATGTGTATTTTGCTTACAAATGTCAAAGTGCAAGTAAGGCTAGGGTTTTGCTTTTGCTACTCAAGGTTATCCCTTTTCACCCCCATTTTTTTCCCCACATCCCATTACCATCTTCCTTGTCATTTTCACCTAATCTCCCTAACAAAAATACCAAAAGCCCTAAAACCCTACCCCTATCCCTAAAAATCAATAACATAACCCTAAACCCTACTTCCCATAAAACCCCTGCAAATTATAATTGTATGATGTTGTATATGTCATGATTCCTTCCCTAAATCCCCTTTTACTTATATTTTCCCTCAGTTCCCTCAAAAGTCTCCCTTCCCTAACATCTCCCTTGTGTTATTTGTCCCCTTGAAGCAGCATTTCAACAATTAAAACAATAGGTTTTTGAGCCGAAGCAGCAGTACATTTCAGCCACTTTGCTCTTGAAACCATGTCAGAAACCGGAACCGACTATGAGAAAAGTGATGACCGTGAGTGAACACCAGAGGTTGAGGTACAAAGGAGGCCTCACAGGGGTGGTAAGGGTGGTCACCATGTGAGAGAGGAGCCCACCTCTTTGACCTATTTACAGGCTTGTCCACTTGCAGTCACATGTTTCCGCCATCAATCATGTTATGAATTTTGCGAGAGGATTTCTCAAATTCAGCACCATAGGGAATTGGTCCGCTTGTTTGTTTTGCATTTGCATGACGGGCATGTGAATCTTGCAGGGGTGGATTTTCCATTGTCACCTGAGGTTGTTGCTCAAGCAACAGGGATACCCAATGTTGGAGAAGAGTGGAACAAGCGCAAACTGTTGGACAGATTTCAGTATGAGCCCTACATTAAACCTGTGTACATGAGGCACATGACTGGTGTATTTCCTTTCAGATTTTTGAAGGATGAGTATGCTCCCTTGATGAGGCTCATCATTCGCTATTTCACCTGTGAGGGCAAATTTTCACGTTTGTATTCGTACCATATCTACTTGTTGATGCATTTCACACGGGTACGGATGATGAACATACCATTTTTCATGTGCCAGAATATTGAGAGGATGGTGCCCTTGATGCAGAGAAAGAGCCCAGCACAGCAACACAGGAGCATCTATCATTATGGTTTGATCAAGCTTGTGGTCATACATAAGTTGGCTCAGCAGGGTATCCCATGGGAGGATTTCATCTCTCGAGATTTCTTCACAGCACCACCACCCCCTGAGGTTGTTCATGAGGAGGGAGGACCATCACAGCAGTATGACATCCCTGAGCCCAGACATGTTAGCTCCCCTCCATTGGTCACATATCAAAGAGGCCACAAGGCCTTATTTGCATCAGCTCGGCGAGTATTTTCTCTGCACTAGGTGGAAGGGGTCTCGCCATCTTCATCAGCACCACGAGTGTTATCTCCACACTAGGTGGAAGGGGCCTCATTTCCAACAACAGCACAGGTACAAGAGAGAGGAAAACAGCCCAAGATTCATGAGGGGCCATCAGGTGATCCAGGCATAGATGTTGTTGACCTCGATATTAGTTCTCCTAGCCTAGAGCCAAAGGAGACCATTCAGCAAAAGGAGGCTGAAAATTGCTTTTTGCAAGAAAAATTAGAGATGGCACAATGGATGATTACATATTTGGAGCAGCGCAACAAGCAATTAGAAGATGAGCACACTCTTGATGAGTTGCGGAGGATCCATGAAGACCGCAACTTGGCTCGTAAGAGACCCGGTGATTTGGTACCCATTGAGTGAGAGGCTATGCTTCTCCGGGTCAATGCTCATTTGGAGAGGTTGCTGGCCAAGGCCAACAAAGATAAGGACCTACTCCGGAACATGAAGAACCACTATTGGGCCCGAATGCACGTATGCAAGGCGAGAATGAAGGTGCTCCAAGGACGGTTGGCCAAAGCACTAAAACGAAGAAAAATGCCCAATTCCCTCCATATCTTGGCTGAGGCTTCCTTGAAGGAGCATGATGCTAAATGACTCAACTCCAACACAAATTTCAGAAAATTTTGAGCATTTTTGGTTACTTGTGAATTTTTTGGGCTAAAAAATAGGTTTTCTTCACCAACGTGTAGCGCGCCGCGCGCGACCCTTAAGATGGGCAACTCCATTTCAGAAAAACTCAGCATTTTTGGATTTTTCATGCAAAAATACACTTGCTCAGCAGTTTCCAATAAATTTCACCAAGTTTTGAGCCTCCAGAAGGTCAAAAAACATGCAAAAAATGACTTTCTGCCACTTTTTGACACACAGGAAGCAGTCTTGGGAGATTGCAATTTTGGAGGGGAAAATTGACACCAAATTCATAAATTCCACTTGGATTGGAAATTAGACATCCAGACCTTTCCAACAAGCCCACTTTTGACTCATTTGGACACCTGGAAGTGCCTCAAAAGTTTCTCCAAAGGCGCGCTATTCGTTCAGAATCAGGGCGCTACGCGTTGGGCAATTTTCACAGAAATGCACCTACAGCTTAGCAAAACGCAGTTTTGACTGGATTTGACTTTTTGGAGTGGATTTTGATCCTCCTTGTTGTAAATGATGTAATTTTATGATATTTTAACACTCGTTTATCTCTTCTAGAAGATTCATTCATGAGATGGGCAAAAATTTAATGAACTTTTGGATGATTAGTTAAGAGTTTTCACAGGCTGATTGATTATTTGTTCCTCGATATCCAAACTGGCTACAGATCCTAGATCTTTATTCAAATCTCATTCATGTCCAACTGTTTTTGAGTATCTTGAAGACATTGATTTTGATGAGAGTTTTGAGTTGTCCTTGTTCCAAACTAAATCTGAAAGTGCACTTGATTCTCTAGTTCCCAACCCTAATTTTGCAGCTGCCCTTGAAATTGAGAGACACAACAAATTGGTTGACAATTTCATCCTAAGATCTCTTCAGTCAGATATTCACGCTACCAATCTTGCTGAGTTCGTTGAAACTATATCTGTTCATATTGGATCCACTATCATGACGCATGAGCAGAGCAATCCTCCTTTTATTTCTGTTTCTCCTATAATCACTTATCCAGAATCTACAGTTGGTTCGCCCTCTACATCCCATACTACTTCTCCTCCTCATACTCCTCATACTACAGCTACACCTACTCCACCTGATACTCCTAGACCCAATTTACCTAAAGCAATGGCTGCTCGATTTGCTCCCCTTGCTCTTCCCCAAAATCTGCATGATATGCCAGCCGATTATCAGAGTAAAATTCCCATGTTTGATGGCACTCCACAAAGTATCTCTGCTCAACAACATATAGACAAAATGACGACTTTCTTTGATCTATATGAGATAGATGAAGAGGATGTAACTATGCATTTGTTTGTTCAAACATTTGATGGAGAAGTAAGAAAATGGTTCAGAGGTTTGACAGCTAGAAGCATACCCACCTTGGAAGCACTTCAGAGGCAGTTTCTAGATCGATGGGAAATCAGAAAGGATCCACTTCAGATTAATGCCGAGTACAACAACCTCAAGCGTAATCATGGTGAGTCAGTCCAAGATTACATTATCAGATTTAACACAGTTTACAATGCTATTCCAGATGATTTAAGGCCATCTAGAAAATCAGCACTTCTCAAATTCCCGGATGGTTTTGATCCGGAGATGGCTTATTCATTGAGAGATAGAGATCCGCCTACCTTGGAGGATATGCAGAAAATTGTTGTTAGTGTTGAAGCGAATTTGAATGATAAAAGAGCAAGGATGAAGGCGGAAAAGCGAGTCACAATCAAAGAGGAAGCTTCTACATCAGATCAGCTCCTCCTCCGTAAGGTTGAAAAGATTGAAAGGGCACTTGAACATACTCATCTCAGCAAGCCGGAGCCTCAGATTCGCAATCCAAATTTTCGAGGTCCGCAGCAGCCGCAATATAGAATCAAACAGCGTGAAACAAGGGCACAAGAGGCAGCAGTTCAGCAGCAAATTAAACCTCCTTTTCAGCAGAATTTTGTTAGCCAAGAATCCGAGGATGAAGGTGATACGGTGGGAGAGGAAAATCATTTCTTCACTCCTGATGATCTGCCCACTTATATTACAGAAGAAGAAGAGTTGGTGAGAAACTCCATCGTCCCTCAGGATGAGCATTATATCTTGTCAAATGATGCAGCGCTTGAGGAAGAATCAGAGGAATACCAAAGAGGATATCTCAATGCTTTGTCCGCTCAGCAGAGACAATTAAGAAACCAAGCTGTTCCCATAAATCCCATTCAGAAAAGGAAAGATACCTCAGCAAAAAATGATTTAGCTGCCTCACATACAAAAGGAAAAGACATAATTGATCCCTTAGCAGGTCAATCATCATCAGCAAGCAAGATAGATCAACCATCAAGTACACCGAGAGATAAAGTTGAAAAAAGAGAAGTTCCGGACAAAGAAGGTGAGAAGGTTTCGGCTTTCAGTTTGGAGAATGAAATTTCAAAGTTGAAAGTGTCTATTCCTTTGACGGAAATCATGAAGAACAACACTTACCGAGGCCAAATATCCAAGATGCTGAATTTTGATCCAATGCTAGACACGGTGAATGTAGAAGATGATCAGCCGGAATTGATTTTTGGGCCCACTTTAAATGGTGAGTCTCCCGAAAGTGATGTTCCTCCATTCTATATCAGTTTGAGGTTGCACGAGTATATTTTACATAATGCTATGTTTGACTCGGGTGCTTCGCACAATTTGATGCCAAAAGCAATCATGCAAAAGCTGGGACTAGACATCACGAGAAAATATCATGATTTGTATTCGTTTGATTCCAATCGGGTAAAATGTATTGGTTTGATCAAGGACTTGGTAGTGAGCCTAGATCAAATCCCAACAAAGAATGTTTTGATGGATGTGGTGGTGGCGGATATTCCTCCGCGATTCGGAATGTTTCTTTCGAGATCTTGGGGAGCTAAGCTCAAAGGTACACTTCAGCTCGATTTTTCTTACGCTACAATCCCGGTCTTCGGTCAGATGAGGAAATTATATCGGGAACAAAAGATGAAATACATGATCACTAGTAAGGAAAAGCCAGTTAATCATCCTGTAAATTATGTACATACAGATTTAGAATCATTTGTTTTGTTTGCGGATAATTTTAATGAGATAGATAGTCAGTTAGTTCAAGCAGAAGATATACCAGACATTACAGAAAATTTTAGAGAAATTTTGAGAAAGGAAAGTGAAGAAAGGTCTGCTGTCATAGAGTCAACAGCTGAGATCAATGGGCAGCAAACAGAAAATGCAGAGACATCACATTTTCAGCACTTAGAAGACGATGAGGATGGTCTTTGGACCATGGATTTCGATGGCGCTGTGGGCAGCGATGGTGCTGGTATAGGTGTGTGGATTTGAAGTCCATTTTCTGTCCGAAACAAAGTCCCAAGAAAGGTACGAGTATGTTCTTACAAATTGGCATTCGATTGTTCAAATAATGAGGCGGAATATGAGGCTCTCATTGATGGCCTGAAAATCCTTCGGAAGTTGAAGGCAAAAAAGATAGCAGTATATGGCGACTCCGAGTTGGTTATAAAGCAAGTGAAAGGTGAGTTTCAGGCCAAGCATCCTCATATGCGAGCATATCGAAATGCTGTCCTAGATATCTTGAAACTGTTTTCTGAACATACTTTGACATGTGTGCCCCGCATTCAAAATGGTGTTGCGGATGCGTTGGCTAAGGCAGCAAGCAATCTAAAAATCCCCATGAATTCCAGCAATAAGTTTGAGATTTATGTGAAGCACCATCCTACAGTTCTAGACAATCAAAGATGTTGGCAAGTTTTCCAAGATGATGAAGAAATCAAGGATTTTCTGCAAGTTGAAGGTGAGTTCAAAGACATCTCCATAGATACAGAACCTGAGGAAGTGAATCAAATGGATGTGTTGCAACTTAAAGATAATTTCATTCCTAAAGGATTAATTCCTTTGGAGGAGCTGTTCGATCAAGATGACGTGGCCCGTAAACCAACTTTGAGGCCAACGGAAGAAGGTGTTGAAGAAGTGAATGTCGGAACAGCTGAAAATCCAAAGATGGTGAAGCTATCGAAGGCATTGTCGCCTAAGGTAAAGAAAGAATATGTCAGATTGTTGTCTTCGTTTTCTAATGTTTTTGCATGGGATTATTCAGATTTGAAAACTTATGACACAAGTATCATTCAGCATACCATTCCCATAAAGCCAAATCAAAAGCCTTTCCGACAAAAGTTGAGAAGAATTAATCCTAAGTTGCTGCCATTGATTGAGAAGGAAGTCAACAGGTTGTACAAGTCTGGAATTATAGTGCCAATCAGATTTTCCGATTGGATTTCCAACTTGGTGTCCGTGAGAAAGAAGATCGGCGAGATCAGCTTGTGTATAGACTTCAGAAATCTGAATAAGGTGTCACTAAAGGACAATTATCCGCTGCCCAAGATGGATCATATATTGCAGCGAGTAGTTGGGGCATCAAGGATGTCATTACTTGATGGTTATTCCGGGTACAATCAGATTTTGGTGCATGAGGATGACCGCGACAAGACTGCATTCACTACTCCATGGGGGACATTTCATTATGCCAAGATGTCGTTTGGATTGAAAAATGCAGGTGCTACCTTTCAGCGGGCTATGGACATGGCCTTTGCTAATGAGAAGGATGTCTTTTTGGTCGTTTATCTTGATGATTTAACTGTGTTTTCTAAATCTGATGAAGAACATTTGTATCATTTAACAATGGTGTTTCAAAAGTGCAGAAAATATGGTATCTCATTGAATCCGAAAAAGAGCCTTTTCGCCATGAGTGAAGGCAAGCTGTTGGGCCACATCATTTCCAAAGATGGCATTCGTATAGATCCTGCACGTGTGGAAGCAATTCAGCAATTAGAGCAGCCCCAAAACAAGAAGGAGATTCAGTCCTTTAATGGCAAGTTGAATTTTCTGCGTCGCTTTATTCCGAATCTTGTCGAACACCTCAGAGAAATCACTAACATGCTCAAAAAGGACAGCCAGCTCAAATGGACTGAAGAGGCGGTAAAGTCTTTCAATTTGGTAAAGTTAATTTTATCTTCAGCCCCAACTCTAATCAGCCCGGATTATACACAAGATTTTATTTTATTTTCATTTGCTTCTGAGCATACATTGGCAGCTGTGCTGATGCAAAAGAAAGATGGAGTTGAGAAGCCCATTGCTTTTTTCAGTCGTATTATAAGGGATGGAGTGTTGAAGTATAATATCATTGAAAAACAAGCATTGGCGCTGGTAAAAGCTTTGAAAGATTTCCGTGTGTACATATTGAATTCTCACATTTTGGCATATGTTCCTAACGCAGCTGTTAAAGATGTTTTGGTACAAGCGGAACCGGAAGGAAGACGGGGTAAGTGGATTGCTGCACTATTGGAGTATGATGTGGAAATTAAGCCTACCAAGCTGATCAAGGGCCAAGGTCTTGCTAAATTGATGGCTGAAACAAATCTCCATGTCCTAGACATTAATTTGATTGCTGCCTTGTCCGACGAAGATGAAGAAAATTCAGCGCTACAGGTATCTGACATCTTTGTTTCCTCTCCTTGGTATGCTGATATTGTATATGTGCTTCAAAATTTGTCTTCACCTCCTGGGATGCCTTGAAACAAAGCTAGGACATTGAAATTAAAGGCTGCCAAATTTTGCATCATCAAATCTGCACTATATTGGAAAGACCCCGGTGGCATATTGCTGAATTGTTTGGTCGAGGAAGAAGCTAAGAGAGCTGTAGAGGATTTTCACAAAGGTGACTGTGGGGGCCACTTGTTTTGGAAGACCACGGCAAACAAGATCCTAAGGGCAGGTTTCTATTGGCCTTCATTATTTTCAGACGTATATCAAGCAGTTAAGAGTTGTCATGAATGTCAAATTTTTCAAGGAAAGCAGAAATTACAGCCATTGCCACTCAAGCCCATTGAAGTCAGTGCACCATTTCAGCAGTGGGGCTTGGATTTCATCGGCGAGATTCATCCAGCATCTTCCGGACAACATCGGTGGATATTGACAGCCACCGATTACTTCACGAAATGGATTGAAGCCATTCCCACCCGACAGGCCACGGACTTGGTAATTATTTCTTTCCTTGAAAATAACATATTGTCACGTTTCGGCTGTCCACATAAGTTGATTACAGATAATGCAACAGCATTTAAATCAAAGAAGATGGTTGATTTTTGCTACAAATATAACATCAGCTTGGGGCATTCAACCGCCTATCATCCGCAAGGAAATGGGCTGGCTGAATCTTCGAATAAATCTTTGGTAAACATCATAAAGAAATTGCTGGAAAACAATAAGAAGAGCTGGCACAAAAAGTTATTAAATGCATTATGGGCTGATTGTGTAAGTTAGAAAAAGTCAATTGGTATGTCACCCTTTGAACTGGTTTACGGGACAGATGCGGTGTTTCCTACTTCACTTAGTATTCCGGTAGCAAAGTTGCTTCAAGAAGCTGATGGTGAGGAGGATCCAATGCAAAGGCGGATTAGTCAAATGATTCATTTACAGCAGACACGGGAGGAGGTTCTTCAAAATACTCTTAAATTGCAAGAGCGCATAAAGAAAATCTATGACAGGAAAGCAAAACCGGATGATTTCCAAATAGATGATGTTGTTTTGAGGTGGGATGCCCGAAATGAAGACAAAGGGAAACATGGAAAGTTTGACAACTTATGGAAAGGTCCTTACAAAATTGCGGCATACCGTGGTCCAAATGCCTTTCTTCTCAAAGAAATGAATGGTGATGATTGTCTTGGAGGGTCGGTCAATGGCCGGCTGCTTAAAAGGTACCATGTCTGAGCATTTTCTGCTCTAGGCATTATCATTGTAATTACCATTTTACTTTTATTTCACTGCAAGTGTGAACTGATCTTTCATCTTTAGTCTGGGGCCCGCGGTGAAGGCTATAATTCTGAAGATGGAGATTAGTTGGTGTGAGTTTTTCATGTTGTTTTTATCAGTCCATTTTCTGTCCAAAAGTTGAGTTAGTTTGGGTCAAAATTAGTCCAATTTTCAGTCAGTTGTCAAAGTCAATAAAGCTGTTCCGGTTTGGGTCACATGTGTAAATAATGACTCCATTGCCCAATGATTGTAAGGCACTGGTCTGCTCTCCCAGAAGTCTAAGGTTCTTGGTACCTCCAAGGAGCTACCATCCCCATTGGAGCCAATGTTAGAGTCGGTCTAGTAGCCCTCCATCAGCGATCAAAACTCTTTGCATTTCATTAGTAGGTGTCTCATCAGTGTCCTCTTATTGCATTCCATTAGGCATGCCATAACCCTGATGGAGGAGCTTGTGTCTTTTATTCCCCTCTTGGCACTGCTGGTTCAAGTTGTTTCAGTCAATAAATGCTCTACAGGGTCATTTGTCTTGTCTTGAAAGTCAAGGTCCTAGGTCTAAGGTTTAATCCAATTTGTCTTTAAGGTCATGTATTTTTAAGGTCAATAAGTGCCCAACAGGCCAGAGGGATGTCTATCAAAGCATCACTTCAAAGGATTTCATATTGTACAACTAATTTTTACCTTGAATTCAAAAACCCTGTTTTTGAAGACAAGGTCATTTTCTCATTTTTTGTAAAATTGGTAAAAATTCAAACTCTTCGGAAGTCAGCATGTGGCCCTGGTCCCCTTTGCCAAGACTCCTTAGAATCTACCTCTGCAAAAACTTTTCAAGAAAAAGCATCATTTCAACCAATTTCTGGACAAAAAGGAAACCATAAGTCAGCAGCATTTAGATTTTGAAAAGTGTCATGTTATAAACATTAGAAAGTGGGTTTGAGGGGAAATTAATTCAAATCAAGTTTATAAAAGCCCCCCTCCCTTCATTTTATCATTATTTGCCTCCAAGACTCCAAGAGCAAGTGTGAAAGGTGACTAAGTGAAAAAACTGGGCGAAATTGCTGTGAGAGCCCGCGCGCTACGGATCAGGACCTGCGCGCTACGCGTTGGGTAGGCGCTACACGTCGGGGCAGTCGTCGCAGTGGGAAAAAGACACAGGCGCTACGCGTTGGGCGCACGCTACGCGTCAGGACCCGCGCGCTACGCGTTGGGGTTTACACACAGAAAAATTGCCTTCAAACCTCAAATCGACCCCAAATCTCTTCAAGGTTGCAGGTAGGCCTCCAAACATCAAAGTATATTGCTTGCTAAAGCTTGAATGAGCATTTAAATGTCATCATTTTGAAATGAGAATTTCATGTGTATTTTGCTTACAAATGTCAAAGTGCAAGTAAGGCTAGGGTTTTGCTTTTGCTGCTCAAGGTTATCCCTTTTCACCCCCATTTTTTTCCCCACATCCCATTACCATCTCCCTTGTCATTTTCACCTAATCTCCCTAACAAAAATACCAAAAGCCCTAAAACCCTACCCCTATCCCTAAAATTCAATAACATAACCCTAAACCCTACTTCCCATAAAACCCCTGCAAATTATAATTGTATGATGTTGTATATGTCATGATTCCTTCCCTAAATCCCCTTTTACTTATATTTTCCCTCAGTTCCCTCAAAAGTCTCCCTTCCCTAACATCTCCCTTGTGTTATTTGTCCCCTTGAAGCAGCATTTCAACAGTTAAAACAACAGGTTTTTGAGCAGAAGCAGCAGTACATTTCAGCCACTTTGCTCTTGAAACCATGTCAGAAACCGAAACCGACTATGAGCAAAGTGATGACCGTGAGTCAACACCAGAGGTTGAGGTACAAAGGAGGCCTCACAGGGGTGGTAAGGGTGGTCACCATGTGAGAGAGGAGCCCACCTCTTTGACCTATTTACAGGCTTGTCCACTTGTAGTCACATGTTTCCGCCATCAATCATGTTATGAATTTTGCGAGAGGATTTCTCAAATTCAGCACCATAGGGAATTGGTCCGCTTGTTTGTTTTGCATTTGCATGACGGGCATGTGAATCTTGCAGGGGTGGATTTTACATTGTCACCTGAGGTTGTTGCTCAAGCAACAGGGATACCCAATGTTGGAGAAGAGTGGAACAAGCGCAAACTATTGGACAGATTTCAGTATGAGCCCTACATTAAACCTGTGTACATGAGGCACATGACTGGTGTATTTCCTTTTAGATTTTTGAAGGATGAGTATGCTCCCTTGATGAGGCTCATCATTCGCTATTTCACCTGTGAGGGCAGATTTTCACGTTTGTATTCATACCATATCCGCTTGTTGATGCATTTCACACGGGTACGGATGATGAACATACCATTTTTCATGTGCTGGAATATTGAGAGGATGGTGCCCTTGATGCAGAGAAAGAGCCCAGCACAGCAACACAGGAGCATCTATCATTATGGTTTGATCAAGCTTGTGGTCATACATCAGTTGGCTCAGCAGGGTATCCCATGGGAGGATTTCATCTCTCGAGATTTCTTCACAGCACCACCACCCCCTAAGGTTGTTCATGAGGAGGGAGGACCATCACAGCAGTATGACATCCCTGAGCCCAGACATGTCAGCTCCCCTCCATTGGTCACATATCAAAGAGGCCACAAGGCCTTATTTGCATCAGCTCGGCGAGTATTTTCTCTGCACCAGGTGGAAGGGGTCTCGCCATCTTCATCAGCACCACGAGTGTTATCTCCACACCAGGTGGAAGGGGCCTCGTTTCCGACAGCAGCACAGGTACAAGAGAGAGGCAAGCAGCCCAAGATTGATGAGGGGCCATCAGGTGATCCAGGCATAGATGTTGTTGACCTCGATATTAGTTCTCCTAGCCTAGAGCCAAAGGAGATCATTCAGCAAAAGGAGGCTGAAAATTGCTTGTTGCAAGAAAAATTAGAGATGGCACAATGGACGATTACATATTTGGAGCAGCGCAACAAGCAATTAGAAGATGAGCACACTCTTGATGAGTTGCGAAGGATCCATGAAGACCGCAACTTGGCTCGTAAGAGACCCGGTGATTTGGTACCCATTGAGCGAGAGGCTATGTTTCTCTGGGTCAATGCTCATTTGGAGAGGTTGCTGGCCAAGGCCAACAAACATAAGGACCTACTCCAGAACATGAAGAACCACCATTGGGCCCTAATGCACGTATGCAAGGCGAGAATGAAGGTGCTCCAAGGACGGTTGGCCAAAGCACTAAAACGAAGAAAAAGGCCCAATCCCCTCCACATCTTGGCTGAGGCTTCCTTGAAGGAGCATGATGCTAAATGACTCAACTCCAACACAAATTTCAGAAAATTTTGAGCATTTTTGGTCACTTGTGAATTTTTTGGGCTAAAAAACAGGTTTTCTTCACCAACGCGTAGCGCGCCGCGCACGACCCTTAAGATGGGAAACTCCATTTCAAGAAAACTCAGCATTTTTGGATTTTTCATGCAAAAATACACTTTCTCAGCAGTTGCCAAGAAATTTCACCAAGTTTTGAGCCTCCAGAAGGTCAAAAAACATGCAAAAAATGACTTTCTGCCACTTTTTTGACACACAGGAAGCAGTCTTGGGAGATTGCAATTTTGGAGGGGCAAATGGACACCAAATTCAGAAATTCCACTTGGATTGGAAAGTACACATCCAAACCCTTCCAACAAGCCCACTTTTGCCTCATTTGGACACCTAGAATGCCTCAAAAGTTGCTCCAAAGGCGCGCTACGCGTTCAGAATCAGGGCGCTATGCATTCAGCAATTTTCACAGAAATGCACCTACAGCTCAGCAAAACGCAGTTTTGACTGGATTTGACTTTTTGGAGTGGATTTTGATCCTCCTTGTTGTAAATGATGTAATTTTATGATATTTTGACACTCATTTATCTCTTCTAGAAGGTTCATTCATGAGATGGGCAAAAATTTAATGAATGAATTGGTTTCCTCGCTTATAGAGGCAAGTTGTTTTGACTGCCTAGTTTTTAGTGCTCAGTTTAGAATTGGTTGAAACAGCTCCTAGGATAGCGAGCTTGAACCCTATAGGCAAGGAAAGATGTTAGATTGCCTATATTATGTACTTTCTTGGTCATTTTCATGGTTGGACTCTTGAGGGAGAAAGCTTCTATTGTATTACTCATTGTATCTCTGCAATTTTGGCAAAGGAAGAAAGACCAGGGTTTTGCAGTCCTTTTTGGGATTCCTGTGGTTACATGTATTGATGGTGTGTTTCTCTTTGTACTTGTAATTTTGTTATGTGATTCATCTTCTTACTTTTCCTTCTGCAAATTAGGCAAATGAAGTGTTAAAGTAGAATTCATGATTGCCATGCTCTGCTTTTAAGTTTGCTTAATATCAATGTTTTCATCTGTTTAAGGGGAATTCAAGGTGATTGCTTGCTCTCCTTATCTCCTCACCAGTCATTCTCATCCATCCAAATCTTTCAAAGGCATCAATACAGTCTCCTACCTTGCCCCAAAGAACCCCCTGCGAAAACTGTGTCCAATCCCTGCACCCAAAATTGCCTTTCCCCAATTTTCCACCAAAACCATAAAAATCCCAAATCAAACCTTTTTATTAGTTTACTAGCCTAAAATCAGTGTTCTTTATTGGTTATCTCTGCCCGTTGAATATCTTTGCCGAGATAGACCGGAGAGAGCCCTCTCCTGCCCCGTAGGGCTAGCTACGAGGCTAAGTGGTTTGATGTTGCCTTGGAGTTTACCTTTTTCAGCCTGAGGTGAAATTTCAAGCGCTAACAGGTACCTTTACCAAAACCACATAGAAATCAGAATATATGGTTGCCTACTTGCACCATATAAGTTTCCAAGATACCTCCCTATGAGGTTGTTTGCCTTAGAATATTACAGACAGATCATCAATGCAGATGAAGTCAACTTTGTCAATGCCAAGAAGAAGGCCTATTTCAAAATCAAAGACCAATTAGGTCCCTTCATATGCAATTCCAGAGAGGCAGGGAAAGAGGCAGACCTAATCCTGCAAAGAATGAAATTCCAAAGGAGTTTTGTATGGAGATATGACCCTTTGGAATTCATTACCAAGAAAAGGAAAAAGGTCAAGCTAGGACCTTTCATCCACCACCCCATACCAGAAATAGAGGCATATGAAAATCAAACAGAATGGGTGGAAAATACTTTAGTAGACAGAGACAGCACAAGGGTAGATGTAGAAAATGCTCTGATTGATTTGGAAAAGCAGCTTGATGAGAGCACTTTCCTGCAGGTACCAGAAGAACAAGAAAGAGTCATGAGCACCCCTCCAGTCATGCAGACTCCTCAGAATGAGGAGAATATTCCAAAAAAAAACAGAGAGGGAGCTTCAACTTTAGGAATGGGCACCTCTGATCTATGGTAGGAAACGAGTCATAGTAAAAGGAAAAGGTTCAATCCAGCCTCTAAACAAGAATACAAAAGGATCAGCACAGGTTACCAAAACAGAGGTAGAAAGAAGTAGGCCCACTACTCCATCTGAAGACATACATGAGCCTTCCACATCACAGACTCAGATGTTGGAAAGGCAGCTTAGTGTGGAAGTGTCATCCTTCAGTAGGCCTGCTAATAAAGACCATGACATAAAAGACAGGTACAAGGAAATCAAAGTGAGAAATGAGAGACTTAAGGCCCAAACATATGCTCAGTACCTAAAGCTGACTCCCACAAATCAAACAAGACTAATGTCAGCCTTTGACATTAAAGAGGGAAAGCTGCAGATGTCTTTTATCAAACCTACAGCACAACAGCCCAAGACAACATTTGATTTCAAAAGGGTTGACTTTGAAGTGTTGGCAACGGATATTCATTCCATAGACCAGATGATATACTCCACCCTAACAGGTAAAGCCATAACTACTCATCATATACAAAACACTTTGAACAACATTTCGACACAATTTAAGTTAGAGAAGGCCTCCTCACTGGCCAAGGATACCAGGATCAAGTCCTTAGAGGACTTAGTGATTGAATTGGGACATGATCCCAAGGATATTAAAGCTACAGAGCAGCTTATAAAGAAGAAAAACGATGATATTACTACACTTAAGAGGCAATTAAGAATACCCCAACTACAACATCCTCAGCCTCTAGAAGTCTTAGAGAGCCAAACCAGACATGAGGAGTTGGTGGACTTGGTCCTAAAGCTTAATGATCAATTAAAGGAGATAGAAAAGGAGTTAGATGCTTTAATTCAATTGAAGCAAGGCGACATGGCCACAACTTCTAAAGATGTCATCCCTACGGTATCTACAACAGTTCCTTCTACACTAGCACCTTCACTGGTACCAACAACCCACCTGCCACAGCTTTGCCAGTTACCACAAAATCTACAACACCAGGTGCATCAGGTGAGAAAGCAGCAGAATTAGTTAAATCCATGGAAGAGATGTCTATCCAGGCTATAGAAATGAATAGGATAAGATAAAAGGTGGCAAGCTTGGAAATTAACTACAAACTTGCCCAAATTAATCAAAAGGAAGAGGCACAAAATGCCCAAATAATGAGTGAAAGAATCAAAGTCTTAGAGAAAGATTTAACATTGGAGAAACCCCTTAGGCAAACCAAGGAAATGTTGTGGGCCAGTATCATTGACTCTGTCAATGATATTTGGCCATAAATTCAAGCTATTTTGAACAAACAGAATTAATAAAGATAGCTACAAAAGCTATCCAGAAAGTAAAGGAGGAGTTGGGAGACAAGCCTGAGAACGCCAATAGACATCCACTTCCTCAACAACAAGAATAGGTATGAGCTCCATGAGCTAGACATAGAGGATAGGACTGAAACCATTTTGGAAATAAGGAAAGTCCTTTCCAAAAGAAACCTAATGCTAAACTTAGAAGAAAAATGCCACAACATGCAGGTGGCCATAGATAGATTCATGGCCAAATTCCAGATTTTAAGGGAGAAAGGATTTCCCAGTCCATTGGTCATTAATGATAAACTCATGACATAGTTCGACTATGGTAATAGACTCAGAAATTTGGCTAAGGAACAAGCTAGTACTTCATCCATAAAAGCACTGCCAACAAGCAAAGTTTTGTACAACACATTTGAAAACTTGTTTTTTCTTGAGCATGAGATAAAACACTTATTCCTCACCAAGCCCAGTTTTTCCAAGTATACTAAAGCTGATGATATCTATAGGAGGATGATGAATGTAAAATTACCTAATGCAGAATGGTGGGAGACAATGACTGATTTACTGTGATAAATTTACAGCAAAAAGTTATTGCACAGTAAAAATGAGAGCAGCCAAGTTAACAGATGAAAACAGGGCAGCATAGTCAAAGAGTATGACGGTCAAAGAGTATCATGTGAAAGATAAAAGTTGAATAAGATTCCAGCATGAAATACCACAACTACAAGCCAGCATAAAGGGCTACAAATCCAACCATAAAAGCCAACAGTACCAAATAAAAAGGGACAACATGAAACAGTTCAATAGTTGTCTATATCTTCTTGCAAGAAGATATTTGTATTTCCTAAATTAAATCTCAAGATAGTTTGAGATATTTTTTAATAATTTTTTATATAAATACTTCATAATTCGAAGTATGTAGGGTGGATTCTTAGACATTTCTATATACTTTCTTGATCAAAGACTGTAAGCTATTGTATCACTGTTTGGACCAGCAAGCTGGATTAATGAATAAAACCAAGACATTTCACAGGATTCATGTGTAGTGCAAAGTACAGACAAGTATTTTCTCTTATGTTGTTGTTTAGTCAATTTAGTATCCTAAATTGCTTTGGATAAATTATCAACCGAGGCTTGTAAGCTGATTAAGTGTAGTGCACTGTATGTGCTAGTTAACCCTTCTTACTTCCTTGTTTTGTATTTTATATTGTTTTGGGGGGTTTCTGTTCTTTGATTCCTAATGATGTACAATTTGAACTATGAGAAACTAAATCTAAATCTCCTAAAGGTGAACCAAGAGCTTAAAACTAGTCAAAATCTAAGTTAAAAGAAGGAAAAACAGAGCATCTATCCTATCTTCTCATCTAATCCTAATTCATGAATAATTCTTAAAACTAGAAGGTAATGTTGTAAGTCATGTTGGAATAAATACAAAGAATGAAATTAACTGAAGTACTTCTAGTTACTCTAACCTTCAATTTTGGAAGATAACCTCCTTGAGATGGAATTCAAGCAACTTATATACTTCATGATCTAGTAAAAACTAAATAAAAACATGCATAAGGTAATTGATTGGTTTCAACCCTTATGTCAAGTGAATGCTCAACCATTTAGTTTAGGATGGATATCAGCTTGAAATGGTGACCAAAAACATTCATTAATACAGTGCATTGACAACCTGAACTAAGAAATAAATAACAAAAACAGTGAGTAAGCTAATCAACAGTGCATCCTCATTACTTTCAATCTTACTCTGTTTAGAAACAAAGTCGTTTCCTTTATGAAATGGATTGGGGAAACAAGATTGCACAATTGAATTCTAACATTATGCTACTAATTAAAACTAAAAGAAATTAAACTACAAGAAATCAACCTAAATTATAAACTCTGCTAAAAGTAAATGAGGAATATAAAACTGAACAGAAAGAAGAAAACAAATGAAAATAAAACCTCCTTCAGCACAAGGGGGCCTCTGCAACTGACTAGGTTGAGCTACTAACTTAATTCAAAATGCTCCTTCAAATGATCATCAGTCAACACACAGATTTGTATTATAAAATAGGAAAAAAGTCCAAAATTACAGAGCTGATAAGTTTAAACTTAATACATCAAAAAATTTGAACTCCCACTGGTTCTATTCAATTGGTATTTAAAATAAAATATCCATAACTGTCTTTTGAGGAAAATTAGGTATAGGTGGTCTACATGTATTACAACTAGTCTGCGTAAATGTTTGATCAACTACAAGTGACTTGAATTCGAACAAGATGGTTGCACAGAACCGTTGACACAAGTGGCTCATTCGAGTTAATGCTTCAATAGATCTGTTGGATTTATTAATTAACCATGAAAGGGTAGACAAAGAGTCCTATTGCTTCTGAGTTTCATACATTTGACTCCACCTTTGACTGTGGTCTTGAGTTGGCTTTTTTATCGATCTGGGCTGGGTGACTAGGATAGGATCCATGTTGAGACGATTCCAGAGATGCCCATGTGGCCGGTTTCTTCGTTTGACACCTGTAACCTGTTCAACCATGGAAGTAGCTACAGAACACACAGTTAGCTATAGAATAGGCCGTGTTCCGTAACTAATTTTCAAAAAATTATTTCAAATAGAGAAAAAATAAAAGTATAACATGTAAATCATTTAATGTCCTCCTTGAGACAAAATCTATCATTTATCAATTATGGGGATCTGTCTTTTATGGAAAACAAGAGAAAGAAGTGAGAAAAGTTGTCAAGGAGAGAGTAATTCTGAGGTCCAACATACCCCCATTGCAAAATCATTGCATGTCCCCATGCAATTTTGCCAAAAATGTGAACTCTTCTTTCCTATTGCATCTGCTCAAATACCTCTGGTGCATCTAACATTCTTCTCTTGCTCCTCTTTGAAGTGACTGCCAACCTGGGTTTCTTCATGAGAAGTTTGTATCTAAGGTTGATGATTGCTTTGTTCAAGTTTCTATTCTTCCTCTTCAACTTCCTATTCTTCTTGTACCATAGCCCTAGGTGCAGTATTGTATTATCATGAATGGATTTATCCAATTTGCTTTGTTCCTTCAGGGTTTCATTTTCTTTCTTGATATGCCTATTCAATATCTCTAACTCATATATTTCATGTTTGAGAGAGCCAGTCAGAGGTTCTTGTGGATTGACATGTTGTTTTGGATTGGCTGAGGATCCTGGATCCATTGAGGCACTTTTCTTTTCGAGTGATTCTATGTAATCATAAATTTGTTGCTACACTGGGTCTATGCCTGGGGATCCTCTACTGCGGGTGCCTTCAAAATACTATTTAGGAGAGTTTTGAGGACTGTATGTAAATGGAATATTATCAGGAGATGGTATTGGGGTTTCTTCTTCTAGATTTATGAGCTCTGTTCTCTTTGATGATACCTTCTTTACCATACCTCGGAGTCTAGAGCTCCTTCTAAGTTGTAGGGGGTTTATGTTCTCCTCCTTTGTACCCTTTTTCTCCTTTCCTATCTTTTCCTTCCTCTTGATTTGTTTCCTAATCTTTGTCAATCTTTATCAGTTGTTCATCATCTTGTTGTAATGAAGATTCAGGTTTGTTCTCAGTAATTCCACCAACTTTCTTTTTTATCTTTCCTTTTTGCTTGATCTTCTCCCTGATCTCTGTCTCAGAGACTGGCTCTTCATCATTTTTCTATGTGGAGGACTTAGGTTTGTTTTGAATGGTCATACTGGTCTTTTTCCTCTTACTCCTTCTGACACTACCCTCTTCAGGTGACTCTGGTGCCTCTTGGAAATAGTTTCTTATCAAGAAGTTTTCCTAAGTATCTCCTATTCTTTTCCAATGAAACTCAACCAGTATTTTTACTAACCCATGATGGTACATAGTTGTGTCTATGAATTCTATTTTCTTCTGTACATTTGAAGCCATCCTCCTTAGACTGTTTAAAAGGAAGAAAGGGAGGTTGATGTTTCCATTTTCTAGAAAGTTCATCAATAAACGTATATGATAAACATACACACATCTGAATCTTCCCTCATAGGTAATAAATTTTTTAATATCAAAAGCATGATTCTCCATTTATTTTAAGTGTTGAAATAGGAATCCATTTTCTAAACATAGTGACATCCATACCTGGGTTCCTGAGGATTACCTTCCATAATTCACTGTGAAATTCTTGTTTTCGAACCATCTCTCACCAACTCTTGGCAGTTCTGTAGCCTCTTCTATGTAAGATTCTGTTACTGCAAACTTAATGTCTCCAATCTCTACTTTTGTACCATCGAATGATCTAGCAAAAGATTTTGTGATCTCCTTGTGATATCCATCAAATTTTTCAATTAAATTGAGCCATCCAACCTTTTGCAGCATCTCCTTGAGTTGTGGGTACCCTTCCATAAACTTTGCCCCTACGGGATTTTCCCTAACAATGAGTCCCATGGTCTTTGTTTCATAGAATTTTCTAACCTTCAAATTTACTCTCCTGATCTATGAAATGGGCTGACTGCGAGTATGGTGAAAAAGAACTATGGGTTTGCATGGAATAAGTAGACGACGAGGGTTTGGAGAGACGTGAATACGTTGGTCACATCATAGTTTTGACCATTAATAGATGGAGTTATTAGAGACCATTTAAGTACAAAGTATGGAGAACGTAGCGAAGGTGTGGTATGATGAAATCACTATAGACTGTTTGGTATCGAATGTGGAAGATGTGGCGAAGAAGTGGTATCATGAAGTGGCAGTCAAATCAAATGATCACTTGTTAAGGAGACATATGATCATTCATATTGTACATGACTTATGTTTGTAACTTGTTGTTTGAAATAAATTTTGCATTTTACCTTTAGAACTTAACCTTTTGCTTGATAATTATTTTGGTTTTGATCTGTAGGTACTTTGAGCTTGGTTGATCTCCAAAACTTGATTCTTCAATTTCTGTGCATTCATGATTTATTTGTGAGCTGTACAATTATGCCAGAGCTGATAACTAAGTTGTAGTTGCAGAATCAGATTAGTTGTGGAATGGAATCAGCTGCAGAATGTGAAAAGAAGGAAAAGTGAAATATGGCTTATGGAATATGAATGTAAAAATAAAATGGAAATGAGCTATGACAATGAGATGGAATGAGATGTAAGATAAAATGAAAAATAGGGTGAAATGGGGTAAAACTGTAAAAATATAAAATGTAAATGAAATATGACAGTGAGATGAAGTGGAACTGTAAAAAAATGAAGACAGAATGAGATGGAATGAGATTATGAATTTGCAAATTCTAAACTATAAATGAATGTAGCTTTGTGTCACTACTTATTGCAGAAAGGAAATGGAAAATATAGGATGTCAGAAATATTTGATTGTCACCCTGTATTTTCTATATAAGTATGCCAACCAATGATTGGTTTTCAACCTCATACAATTATTTTTTTTATCAGTCATTTCTTAGGAAAAATAAAGACTAAGTTAGTGGAGAATAAGAATTCTTCTTCACTAGCTTCATTTCAGAGTTATTATGGAAAATCTTAATGAGCTCCTCTCTTGAAATTGGTTTTTGATATATCTTCAACTAATGGCCATTCACAAGAAGAGGTATTTTGCTTCCATCTATTGTCCTTATCTTAACTGCTCTGTTATTAAAGACTTCTTCAATCTCATATGGCCCAAGCCAATGAGTTTGAAACTTCCCTTGAAAATATTTGAACTTTGAATCGAACAACAGTGCCCAATCTCCTGCTTGAAACTTCTTCTCCTTAATATATTTATCATGCCATTTAGCCCTCTGTTGTTGGACTATACTGGTTATTTGGACTGCATCTTGCCTGATTTCATCAAGTTCATTGAGTTGCTCCAATCTATGTTTCTGTGCCTCTAATAAATCCAGTCCCAATTGGACTACCATCTTGAAGGTTTTGATTTGAAACTCTATAGGGAACAAGGCTTATTTCCCATAAACAAGTTCATAGGGTGTATGTCTCGTTGTGTTCCTCCATGTAGTTATATAGGCCCATAAGGCTTCAGGAAGCCTTTCTGCCCAATCTCTTCTGTGTAGATGCATAGTCTTAGTGAAAATTCCTTCAATCACCTTATTTGTAGATTCAACTTGACCATTTGCTTATGGATGATAGGGATTATTTTTCCTATGTTTGATCTTGTAATATTCCACAAGACCCTTCACCATTTTAGATGTAAATTGAGATCCCTGATCTATCACAATTTCTCTTGGTACACCAAAACGAGTGAAGATGTCCTCAAAAAGACAATTAACTACAGATTTTTCATTAGCAAAAAGGTAATGCTTTGGCCTCTACCCATTTAGTGACATAATCAGTGCATACCAATATATACTTCTTTTGCTTAGATGAAGGATTAATTGGCCCAACCAAATCTAAGGCCCATTTTTCGAAAGGTTCAATGAGTACCTGAATTTGTAGTGGCATTGCATTTGAAGGAGCATGTTTCCCTACCCTCTGGCAATTGTCACACCTCTTGACATATTCTTTGGCATCTTTGAAGATGGATGGCCAATAATATCCTAAAGAAAGGATTTTATAGGTTGTCCTCTTGTTAGCAAAGTGTCCACCACACAACTCATCATGACATGCCTTAAGAATCTTAGGCATCTCATCTTCCCTAACACATCTTCATATCATAAGATATAGGCCTGTTTTATACAATTCATTAGTGATCCATGAGTATCTTGCACTTATCTGAATGATTTTTCTTTTTTCTCTAGGAAACAAATGTGAAGGCAATTTCCCTGTGACTAAGTAATTAGCAATATCTGCAAACCAAGGAGTTTGAGTAGTCACTGCAAAAAGATATTCATCAGGAAACTTATCTTCAACCGGAGTGTCATCTTTGATATTTTGAATTCTGGACAAGAAATCAGCAACTGTGTTTTGTTTTCCAGGTCTATCTAGCACAGTAATATTGAATTCTTGCAAGAGTAAAAGCCATCTTGTAACTCTGCCATTAGTAATAGGTTTATTCATTAAGTATCTAATTGCAGAGTGATCTGTATGAACAAAGGTTTCATAGCCTATTATATAATGTCTGAACTTGTTGATTGCATGAACAACAGCGAAAACTTCATTTTCAGTCACAGTATACTTTAACTCAGTGGGAGTCAAATTCTTACTTGTATAGTAGATGGCATAGGTAATCAAGTCTTTTTGTCCTAATACAACTCCCAGATCTGTATCTGAAGCATCTATTGAAAGTGAAAAGGTAGTTTCCAATTTGGACCTCTCAAGATGGGTGCTTCAGAAATTTTTGTTTTTAAGGTCTCAAATGCTAACTGGCAGTCAGGATTCCATTTGAATTCAAAATCCTTGGTGAGTAATTTGAAGAGTGGGGATGCTATTTTAGTGAAATTTTCTATAAATCATCTATACTATCCTGTAAATCCTAGAAAAATTCGAACATCCTTTTGGAAATTTGGAATTCATAATTTAGAGATGACTTCAACTTTAGATTTATCAACTTTAATCCTATCTCCTGAAATGTGATGCCCTAAAACAATGCCTTTTGTAAACATCATATAACATTTTTCATGGCTTAGTGAAAGGTTTGCTTCCTTACATCTTTTAAGAACATTTTCCAAATTTTCCAAAGCTTCTTCAAATGTATTCCCTAGTCTGTAAAGTCATCCATATATACCTCTACACAATCATGTATTAGATCTGAAAAAATTCCTAGTACTACTCTTTGGAATGTTGCAGGTGCATTACATAACCCAAAAGGAAGTACTCAATAGGCATAGGTTCCCCATGGACAAGTAAATATTTTTTTATCTTGATCTTCAGGTACCACTTGAATCTAATTATAACCACTAAAACCATACAAGAATGAGAAATACTTCTTACCTGCTAATGTATCTAACACTTGATCTATAAAGGGCAAAGGAAAATGATCTTTAAGGGTAAATTTATTCAATTCTTTGATCCGGATTTAAGCAGGAACGCAATAGATTATAGAGATAACCATAAATACAGAGATGCAATAACCATAAACACATAGATGCAGCGGAAATAATGATTCATTTCATTAATGGAAAATACTGAAATACGCTTACAACCAGAAATGGAAATAAACCAGCTAGGGCGATGGTAGCTATCTCTGAGAAGAGATGTGCGGCTACATGCCTCTGAACTGTTCCGAACTGTATTACAATGAGGCTCAAAGGCCTATTTATTGTTGAGAAACAATGGAAAACCCTTCACATCCCGAAACCTAACCCTAGAAGATGAAACACCAAATTGTGGGCCCCGTTTGGGTAAATTGGTACATCAATTTCTCGGGGTCGTAACTTTGGCATATGATCTCCGTTTGACGCGTATGATAGCTCGTTAGAAAGATCTATCCGAGTACTACCACTTTGGGAGGCAACATCGGTCCATGGACCCATGTTGCCCCAGAATCCCAAAAAAACGTCGTTTAGGGCCTCAAAACGGCTCCGGAAGTTCAGGACCCGAAAAACTGCTAAAAATAGTAAACTGTGATACAATTTAGGAAACTGAAAAAGCTGAAAGATACAGTTGTGGGGGTCCAAATGGGATAGGTGGGTGGCCACCAACATCCACCTGGATCATTCCTCCCCCCTTAGGAAGCAATGGTCCCCATTGCGTTGAGTTCCTCCATCTGCTGAACTTGTCCTGCAATCTCTGATGTGTCCAGTGATGGTGGGAAGCATGGTCGACGACGGTCCACATTGAACATTTGGTGCAGGCGAAGGAATGGAGGAATGATGTTCTCCAAAGCATTGTTCCCCACAGCCTTGGTACTGCTATAAGGATCATGTCGGAGTGATCTGAGCTTCTGATGGGTTCTGGTAAGGCGTTCTCTCTGCAGATGAAACCATATTTTGTTGCCCACTTGAAGCTTGTGTGGTACCCCTGTGGGTGAGGAGAAGTTGTTCCTGTGTTCTGTCATGACTGTATTCCTTTGCTGCTGCTGCTGCGTAGAGGAACCCTTTGCGGGGGTCATGGATGTAGCAATGATCTTCCCCTTACTTTGGGAGTGAACCAGACATATGAATTTCCTGGTCTGTGATATGAGCTTGCTGCCTTTCTTGGTAGTGATCAAAGATGTGGCAGTAGGTGGGGCTACCTCTGGTATCCTGTATAATGAATTGTTCAAAGAAATAATGACAGCACGAGGCCTTGACTCATACACAGCATGTCACCTCCACAAGTATGGTTGGCCTAATAGTACATCACAAACATCCAGAGGTGTAACATCACACAATACCTCGTCTGTGAAGGGTTTGATGCTATAGGGAAGGTGGCACTGCTGGCGAACTTTCAGATCTCGTCCTTCGTGAAGCCACCCGATACTGTACGGCTGCGGGTGCGGTGTAGTCGGTAGGCCCAACCGCTTCACGACCTCTGCTGAAATGAGGTTCTTTTGGCTGCCACTGTCGACAATGAATTGTAGCAGCAAACCCTTCACCCACATCTGTGAGTGGAAAAGACGCTCCCCTTCCTCTGGATTTTCGGGCTCATCTTTCTGGATCTTGGCGGTGGCAACAGTGGCGCTGGGATCCGCATCAATGATTTGCTTTCCTTTGCCATTCCCCTTGTCAGGTTCTGGCTCAGGGTCAGAACATGCATCTGATTCAGAAGCCTTCAACTCGGCCACCAGTGACTGCTTGGTCCGACACTCACTTGTGTTATGAGTGGGACTCTTGTGGAACTCACACCACTTCCCTGTGTCCTTCTTCGGCTTCATGGTGTTGTTCTTTTCTTGCGGCTTCGACGGGTTGTCTTGGGTCACCCCGCCTTGGCTTTGTCCTTTGGGCTTCGGATTTGCAGATCCAAAGTCTCGCTTCTTCTATTTGAACTTTTGCTCGATTTTGACAGCGTATCGGTATGCTGTGCCGAGTGAGGAGATATTCAAGAACACCATCTCTTCCTGGATGTATTTATGCAGGCAGCCACGGTATTTGAGTACCAGATGCAGCTCAGAATCTTTGATACCCAACTGTGTGCGAAGGGTATGAAAAATGTTTGTGAACTCCGACACATCTTGGTCTCGTCCCTGCCGCAGTGTGGTCCATTTGATGTATTTGTCCTCATAGCTTCCGACAGGGTAGTACTGCTCCTTGATGGCATCCCGGAAGTCATTCCAAGTGGGTGCGGATGAAAATAGTGAGCCTGTACTTTCATCCTTCTGCTCGCAGTAGGTTTCCCACCAGTCCTTGACGTGGGGGGCTGCTTTGAGAAGAGCAAAAGCAATCTTTTCCCGACTTGAAAATTCGTGAACAGAAAAATACCCATCTAGCAGATTTAACCATTTATCTACGGCATCTGCGTTTATTTGACCCTCGAATATGGGGATTTCAAAATTAACTTGTACCTTGAAGGGTGTGGCATTTCCAGAGTCGCTCTTGGAAGCTGATGCGTCGCCTCTGGGTAGCCGTTGAAGGATCTGCGCAAAGCTATCCATCATCGCGTTCCTTTGCCGCTCGAGCGCTTCTTCGAGCAAGATTTTGATAGGATCTCCTGCCCCCTCGTCTTTCTTCTCATCCGCCATGGGAGGCCGTCGGGATTTGCGAGGCTGGTCTTGCAAAGGTTCGACCAGTTCAAGCCCTAACTCCTTATATCCTGACCTCGTTGGGGACATGCAAAGAAAAACAGAGAAAAAGCAGACCGCTCTGATACCACTGATCCGGATTTAAGCAGGAACGCAATAGATTACAGAGATAACCATAAATACAAAGATGCAATAACCATAAACACATAGATGCAGCGGAAATAATGATTCATTTCATTAATGGAAAATACTGAAATACGCTTACAACCAGAAATGGAAATAAACCAGCTAGGGCGATGGTAGCTATCTCTGAGAAGAGATGTGCGGCTACATGCCTCTGAACTGTTCCG
This sequence comes from Pinus tabuliformis, assembly GCA_031772625.1. Lineage (NCBI taxonomy): Eukaryota > Viridiplantae > Streptophyta > Pinopsida > Pinales > Pinaceae > Pinus > Pinus tabuliformis. The sequence continues at coordinate 520,927,251 of CM062819.1, forward strand.
AACTGTATTACAATGAGGCTCAAAGGCCTATTTATTGTTGAGAAACAATGGAAAACCCTTCACATCCCGAAACCTAACCCTAGAAGATGAAACACCAAATTGTGGGCCCCGTTTGGGTAAATTGGTACATCAATTTCCCGGGGTCGTAACTTTGGCATATGATCTCCGTTTGACGCGTATGATAGCTCGTTAGAAAGATCTATCCGAGTACTACCACTTTGGGAGGCAACATCGGTCCATGGACCCATGTTGCCCCAGAATCCCAAAAAAACGTCGTTTAGGGCCTCAAAACGGCTCCGGAAGTTCAGGACCCGAAAAACTGCTAAAAATAGTAAACTGTGATACAATTTAGGAAACTGAAAAAGCTGAAAGATACAGTTGTGGGGGTCCAAATGGGATAGGTGGGTGGCCACCAACATCCAACTGGATCATTCTTGGTAATCAATACCATTCTTTTTAGGCACAATAACTAAAGGGGAAACCCATTGGCTGTCTAAAATTGGGTAAATGAAGTTTACATTCAGTAGTTTTTGCAGCTCTTCTTTCACAATTTCCCTAAGATCTGGATTCATCCTTCTCTGAGGTTGTATGATAGCTCTACAGTTTTCCTAAATGTAGATGTGATGTATACAAGTATTATGACTAATTCCTTTCATGTCAGTATATTCCCATGCATATGCAACAGAATGTTGTTGTAATGTCTTGATTAGCTTTTCCTGTTGTAATTTCTCCAAGTTATTGTTTATGTTCAATGTTCTCCCTGGAAAGATTTCAATTGTAGAGCTACCAAATTCTTCCATAGAATAAAGAGGCATCTACCCAGATGACAAATATTCAATATTGGATTTTTCTTGAAATTGATCGTGTTCATATTCTGGAGATGATTTAAAATTTTCCATTGTATTTAAGATTTGACTATCTTCACTAATATCTGAAATAGTAAAGAGAGGTTGAATGTCATTTTCATCATCAATCCATTCTTTGTCATCTATTTCTGTGATTGTTCTTGCTAGAGGATATAGAGTGAATTTCTTTGTTGAATTCCCATCAGAAATATACATATCACCATATCTACAGCTACTGAAAGCATCAGTTGTGGCCATCCAAGGTCTTCCTAATATGAGTGGATTTCCTCCTAGATTGTTCTTGGGGGTCAAGATCATAAAATCAACAAGATATTCCCAAGAATCTAAGGATACGGAAATATCTTCTAACACTCCATATGGTTTGATTACAAATCTGTCCGCTAATTGCAGTAATGTAGGTGTGTAAAGAAGATTAGGAAGCTTGAGTTGTTCCATGGTTTGTTTGCTCATGATGTTTATTGCTACCCCTAAATCAATCAATGTATTTTGAATTTCAACTCCATTGATATGTGTTTTCACAATTGGACTTCCTGGATCTACATATTTTTGTATGGAAAATTTTCCCATCATTATATCTGCTAGTTTTCCTACCATGTGAACTCTTTTTGTTTCTTTTGCTGCTCTTCTTGGTTTCTTTATGCTCAACTCCTTTATTGTTTTAGCTAGGATTGGAATCTCCTTAATGGCTTGTAACAAAGGAATTTTGATACAGACATTTTTTAATTCATCTAGAAAATCATAATTAGGCAACATGATCTACTTTTCTACTCCTCTATCAACTTGTAATCTTTCAGGAAAAGGAGGTGCAGAAGTAGATACTGGCTACTCAATGATAGGAGTTGATTTCACTAGTTCTTTCTGTTTTTCATTTTTAGTATTTTGGTTTTGGAGAGATGTTCCCTCAAAACTTTTATTGGGCTGTAGAGAATCTTCCTCAGAATTGTCTTGTTCCTGAATAACTACAGAAGGCCTTTCCTTTTCTAATACCCTACCAGATCTTAGTTGAACATCATTGAGATCTAGAGGAGTGATCATATAAGTTGGAAATTGTTGTCCTTCCACCATGTAAGTATTCTGAGGATTTTTATTGTTGGGGTTTGGTAATGGTTGGGCAGGTAGCTGATTTGGTCTTTTTTGAAATGCCAGTAAGAGTTGAGGATTTTGGTTTTGTTGTGGGATTCGTTGTGGAAATGGTAATGAAAGTTGAGGGTTCTTATTTTGAAGTTGTGGCTATTGATTTTGTTGTGGAATGTGTGAGGGAGGATAATTTTTATGATATTGATAATATTGAGAAAATATCCCATAAGGATTTTGTACTCCTTGTGCCCAAGGTTGAGATTGAGATTGAGGTTGAGGCCAAGGTTGCTGCCAAGAATTCCAATTTGGTGGGGGCTGAAGATACATTTGATTGTTAAATCCCTGATTTTGTGGCCCCTGCCAAGGTTTTCTAGAGACAAAGCAAAGAGGTTCTGCTGAATTTGGAATTGTTTCTTCTTGAAAAATAGCCTTAAGACCTGGAATTGAAGGACAACCTTTGGTCTCATGATTCTCTAAGAAAATCATACAAGTCTCTATAATTTTTGCATCCAAAGGGCATTCTCTTAGAGCATGTTTTTTTCTACATTTTGGACAAAAAATAGCTAAAGCATCAGCCTCAGTTTTCTGCTTGTTTTGCAACTTAAGGGTGTCTATTTGCTCACTAAGACTCCCTAGAATATCTGTTTTGAATTCATCAAGCATATTACCAATTTCTGCCCTACTCATTGATCCAGTTGTAAATTTATTTACTCTAATAAGAGAAGGAACTCTTGGACCTTTCCCAGTTTTGGATTTCCCTCTTAAGAGATGAACACATAATTCTCCTATGTCATTTAATGGGAGTTAAGAGATATCCCCCTTCCCCATCATGTTAAAGATATCTATCCACTCATCTCTAATGGATTTTAATAAAAGAGCTTTTAAGGTATCTTCATCTAAATTGTCCATCTTTGCTCTTTTCAAAGAATAGTTGAATCTCTCAATCAAATCCTCTAAATTTTCATCCTATCTTTGCATCATTTTGAACACTTCATCTTTGTGATTGGTAGGCATGCAATATTCCAAATACCTATCCAAAAACATTTTTTTCATGTCATTCCATGTTCTAATGGATTGAGTGACTAACCCCATGAACCACTTCAAAGCATCTCCTTTCAGTGTTGAAGGGAACAACTTAAGTTTTTGAGAGTCTTCTAGATAATCATAGATTTTGCACAAGACTTCAAACTTAAATAAAAATGTTTCGGGATCCTCACTTTTTAACCCATGGAAATTTGGGAGGAAAAAACGTGAGATATTTTTCATTGTGGCATTTGTTTCTTCATCCACTATAGGGAATCCAAAAGAATTATCTATTTCCCTATTTCCTCTACCTCCTCCATTATTTCCTCTACCTCTTCCTCTACCCCCTCCTCCAAACAGTGTGAATTCTCCATCCTCTCCTTCTTCTACCATTATAGTTTCTTCAAAGTCAGTATAAGGTTCAACCTGCAAGGTTACTTTGTCTTCCTCTGGTTCTTCTATTAATGGGATATGGGAGAGAGGTTCTACTTCTTCTTCCTCACCAGGTATTCCTAATTCTTCAACTAAAATGTGCTCCCCTGTGGAGGTGAAAAAGGCTACTCCTGCTGTTGGAGACCCAAGATTTTTCTCCTTTAGGACTACCTTAGTAGATGAATTAGGAGATTCTTTTGATTGGATTTCTTCCCCTGGAGTTTCAGGAGTTCTATGTCTGGGAGTATGAGCTTGAGGTGGAGGTGTCTCTCTTATTGTTCTTGGTGGAGTAGGTGGTGTTGTAGGAATTGAACTCTTGCCTCTACTATAAATCTACTCCTAAAGTTTTTTCTCTATGCATATCATTTTTTTTTTTAATATAAGAGATAAGGTTACCTAGTTACACTTCCCTGGCAACGACGCCAAAATTTTTAGTCAATTTAGTATCCTAAATTGCTTTGCATAAATTATCAACTGAGGCTTGTAAGCTGATGAAGTGTACTGCACTATATGTGCTAGTTAACCCTTATTGCTTCGTTGTTTTGTATTTTATATTATTTTGGGAGGTTTTTGTTCTTTGATTCCTAATGATGTACAATTTAAACTATGAGAAACTAAATATAAATCTCCTAAAGGTGAACCAAGAGCTTAAAACTAGTCAAAATCTAAGTTAAAAGAAGGAAAAACAGAGCATCTGTCCTATCTTCTCATCTAATCCTAATTCATGAATAATTCTTAAAACTAGAAGGTAAAGTTGTAAGTCATGTTGGAATAAATACAAAGAATGAAATTAACTAAAGTACTTCTAGTTACTCTAACCTTCAATTTTGAAAGATAACCTCCTTGAGATGGAATTCAAGCAACTTTTGTACTTCATGATCTAGTAAAAACTAAATAAAAACATGCAGAAGGTAACTGATTGGTTTCAACCCTTATGTAAAGTGAATGCTCAACCATTTAGTTTAGGATGGATATCAGCTTGAAATGGTGACCAAAAACATTCATTAATACAGTGCATTGACAACCTGAACTAAGAAATAAATAACAAAAACAGTGAGTAAGCTAATCAACAGTGCATCCTCATTACTTTCAATCTTACTCTGTTTAGAAACAAAGTCGTTTCCTTTATGAAATGGATTGGGGAAACAAGATTGCACAATTGAATTCTAACATTATGCTACTGATTAAAACTAAAAGAAATTAAACTACAAGAAACCAACCTAAATTATAAGCACCACTAAAAGTAAATGAGGAATTTAAAACTGAACAAAAATAAGAAAACAAATGAAAAGAAAACCTCCTTCAACACAAGGGCCCTCTGCAACTGACTAGGTTGAGCTGCTAACTTAATTCAAAATGATCCTTCAAATGAGCATTAGTCAATACACAGATTTGTATTATAAAACAGGAACAAAAGTCCAAAATTACAGAGCTGATAAGTTTAAACTTAATACATCAAAAACTTCAAATCCCTCCGTTCTGTTCAACTAGTATATAAAAGAAAATATTCATAACTCTCTTTTGAGGAAAATTAGCTACAGGTGGTCTACACGTATTACAACCAGTTTGCTTAAATGTTTGATCAGCTATAGATGACTTGAATTCGAACAAGGTGGTTGCACAAAACCGTTGACACAGGTGGCTGTTCCGAGTTAATGATTCAACGGATCTGTTGGATTTATTAATTAACCATGAAAGGGTAGACAAAGTGTCCTATTGCTTTTGGGTTTCATACGTTTGACTCCACCTTTGACTGTGGTCTTGAGCTGTTTTTTTTATCGATCTAGGTTGGGTGACTAGGATAGGATCCATGTCGAGACGATTCCAGAGATGCCCATGTGGCTGGTTTCTTCGTTTGACACCTGTAACATGTTCAACCATGGAAGTAGCTATGGAACACACAGTTAGCTGCAGAATAGGTTGTGTTTCGTAGCTAATTTGCAAAAACTTATTTCAAATAGAAAAAACATAAAAGTATAACATGTCAATCATTGAATGTCCTCCTTGAGACAAAATATATCATTTATCAGTGATGGGGATCTGTCTTGTATGGAAAACAAGAGAAAGAAGTGAGAAAAGTTGTCAACGAGAGAGTAATTCTAAGGTCCAACAGTTGTTATCTTTCCTTAAAAAAAATCCATAATCTTTAATGTATCTGAAATCTGAATGCTATAATATGGAATGATATCTCAGATTTGCTTCATTGCACTCTATTTTAACTATTATGCATTTTAATGTTTTCTGTTAATTATCTAAGTTAAGGAATTCTTGATTGCTCCTTAGTTTAGGTAGTTTCCCTCTAATCTATAGTAAAGGATTCTTAATTGCCCTTTGCTCATGATTATCCTTTGTTCCTCATTTTAATCCCAGTTTGAGAATTCTTAAATTATCTCTCACCCTGGTTAAGATCATTTCACCCATTCAGCCCAAAGACCTGCACTTTACTCTGCTAGCTTGCCCTTTGAACACTCCCTTTAATGAATTAATTCCAATTCTGTTGCCCTTCTTTGACTCCATAGCCCAATAGTCCAGAGACATCATTCTATCCATCTGTTTTAAGGATTCCACCATCCAACCTTCAATACAAATCAAAACCCCCCGAACTTTAAGAACTAGCCTAAAATCTCAGAAAACAAAGCTAAATCATATAGAGAGAGCCCTCTCTGAGTCATAGGTTGGCTAGAGCCTATACTTAAAAGATTGGTTTGTGGTTACCTTGGTCTTTTCCTTCTTCTGATAACTTCTAGGGAAAAATTCTGAGTGATAACATAGTGGCGACTCCATTGGGGACTCAAACCCTCAGTCCTAATAAATCTTTAAGAAATTTTTGAATCTGTATTTTGAGCCTCTTAAAGTAATTTATTAGAAGTTATTTTTAAAATCTCACAAAAATAAAACAATTAGAATTTTTTTTGAAATTTTGGCTTCAAGGAGAACTCATTATACTAGGGCTAACCCAGATCCAAACCCTGCCCCAGTGGTTGATAATCCCAACCTGATTTCAAGAAAATCCAAAAAAGAAGAAAGTTCAGCTAGTCACACACCGTTAATTAAAGCTAATTCATGTCTTGATGAGTGGTTGTTTTTAGAATATCTTCCATTTGATGAGCAATTTGATTTGTCATTATTTAAAGCAAAGTCAGAAAGTGAAATATACGATACCGTTCTAGACCCCGATTTCATTGCAGGCCTTGAAGTCCAAAAGGCCAACCAGTGAATTGATGAATACATTCTGAATTCTCCACAATCATCCCTTAGTACTGCTAAGATCCCTGGGCTTTCTGAACAATTGTCCACTACTCTTAGTTCACCATTGTTCCCTTCAACTTCTGAAATCCATTCTCAAACGCCATTTATACCATCACTCCCTCACCAACCTAGTGTTGCTCATTCATCACCTACTAGTTCTAGTTCATCCTCCACTATTGTATCATCTTCAAGTACCTCAACCCCACATCTTAGCCACTCCCAACTTACAGCCATGACTAATCAATATGCTCCTCTTGTTTTACCTGCCCCACTAGGTGCTATGCCAATAGACTAGCAAAGAAAAATTGTTCAATTTAATGGCATAGGACCCTACACTGCACAGAACCATGTCAATAAGATGATAGATTACTTTGAACTACATGAAATTGATATTGGTGATGTTCAAATGAGACTATTTGCTCAGACTTTAGCTGGTGATGTTAGGAAATGGTTTAGAGGGTTACCTACTAATAGTATTGATAATTTAGATATGTTTTATCAATAATTTTTAAATAGATGGGAAAAGAAAAAGAACCCCTTACAGATCCTTTCAGAGTATGAAAATATTAGAAGGGGACCCAATGAAACTGTACAAGATTACTGCACTAGATTCAATAATATATACAATGCAATTCCAGTTAACCTTAGACCCCCACCTGATTTAGCATTAATAAAGTTTCCTGATGGTTTTGACACAGACATGGCATACCAACTCAAGGAAAGAAACCCCCCAACCTTAGAGGAAATGCAAAGTGTAGCAGTTAGTGTAGAAGCTAATTTGTTAGCTAAAAGAGCTAGAGTTAGGAATGAAAGGAGAGGAACTTCAAAAGATGAAGCTTCACCATCTGACCTCAAAATAGATGGTTTAGCCAAAAGTATGGAGAAACTAATGGATAGGATAGACAATATGGAGAGGAAACCTCAATGGGATAACCAACAAGCACCTCCAGTTAGAAACCCAAATTTTAGAAAAAACCAAAACCAAAACACTGGAAAAAATGGACCTGATCAGAATATTAGGCCTCCTTTTCAAGAAAATTATGCAGAAACATCCCAGCCAGAAGATCCAGAACAAGATACACAGATTAACCTAATGGGATTAGATGATGAAGATACTGTTTTTCTAACCCAAGATGAGTAGGAACTGCATATGCTGCAACAATTGCAAATCCAGTCCGGAGAGTCATTTGATTATAAACAAGGATATGATTCTGCCATCTTTGAAGTGCATAAACAGTATAACCTAAGGAGTAAAAAGAACTCTGATATCCCCGACCAAACCAAGAAAACAGTGCCAAATCAACCCAAGAAAATCAAAGAAGCCCCGGTTTCTAAAATCCTCCAGATTCTCCCTAGACAGAACCAGAATCCTTCTGGCCCCACCATTGTAGATATAACCCCTAATCAACCTTCTGATGATCAACCATCCACTTCAATTCCCCCTAAAGAACCAGTGGACAAACCTCAAAACACCAGATTTGAAAACCCACAAAAAGAGGTCCCCAATAAAGGAAAAGAAGACCATCCTACTCAAATCCCTGCTGTGAAAATTCAAAACCCTCAAACAGAAAAAGCCCCTTTGACATTCAATCTGGGAGCAGAGGTAGCCAAGCTAAAGATTTCAGTCCCTTTAACAGAACTAATCAAGAATGAAACCTACAAGTCGTAGATAAACTAGACTTTAAACATTGTTGAAAATGAGGATTCGGTCAACCTGTTTGATGACCAACCAGAACTTATATTTGGTCTAGATGTTAATGGCAAACCACTAGAAGGAGGAGTACCACCTTTCTACATTAGCCTTAGCATCCATGACAAAATTCTACACAATGCAATGTTGGATTCTGGGGCCTCCCACAACTTAATGCCCAAATCAGTAATGGAGAAATTAAACCTAGACATTACAAGGCCTTACAAGGACTTATTCTCATTTGACTCAAGTCAAGTAAAGTGTCTAGGATTGATTAAAGACCTATGTGTTACCTTAGTTCAATATCCTGCCAAAAGCATCCTTATGGATATTGTGGTTGCTGACATCCCACCAAAGTATGGCATGTTGTTATCCAGATCATGGGGAGCCAAACTTCAAGGATCTTTACAACTTGATATGTCATATGCAACAATCTCTATTTTTGGACAACCTAAGAAGCTGTACCGAGAAACTTTAATGAAATACATGGTAAGTAGCTAGGATCAGCCTCAAAACTTTCCTATCTACTCTGTACATTTAGACATTGATTCCTTTATCCTGTATAATGTTGATCAAACACAAGAAACTCTTTTAGACAGTATTGATATAGAACCAAAAGAAATTGCAGTTTCTATTCAAAATGAAACTAACCAAACTTTAGAACTTTCCAATAAACAAGGTGGCCAAATTGCTTTAAATGAGGAAAAGTTTGTTGCACCAGATGATGAAAATTATGAGCATGATATATTATGGCATCTGGAGTTTGATGGGTCAGTCAATGAGTTTGGAGCAAGAGCAGGAGTATGGATATAAAATATGGAGAATAATTACTCACAAGTCCATGCATACATACTGAATTTTAAATGTACTAACAATATTGCCGAGTATGAAGCACTAATTTTAGGTCTTAAATTAGTTAGGAATCTAGGAGCTAAAAGAGTTTCTGTTATGAGAGACTCTAAACTAGTTATAAAACAGATTGATGTTGTATATATGACAAAAGACCCTAGATTAAGTTGTTATAGAGGAACCATTGTAGAAATACTTAACACTTTCTTAGAAACCAAGCTTGCAGTAATTCCCAGAAAACACAATATGCAGGCTCATAGTTTAGCAATGTTTTCCATCACCTGCAAGTTACCCTTTCAACCTGACCATCAATACACTGCTGAAGTTAGGCACAAACCTACAATTCTAGATAATTTGAAGAACTAGCAAATATTTTCTAATGACAAGCAGATAAATAACTTTTTAATCTCAAAAGAAGAGTTTGTAAATAGCAATATAGATACTGACACATCAATAGATCCTAACATTAAAGATGAGATAGAACTAAATCAGATAGAAGGTGAAGAAATAGATAGATTTCATCCTACTAAATTTACTAAGTCAGATGTAGAAAACCTAGAGCAAGTTGAGATTGATGAAATAATTAACGAAGACACTGAAGTAATTAATCTCAAAGATAATTTCTTACCTAAGGGATTAACCCCTTTGGAAGATTTGTTTGATTCAAATGATGTTCCTAGGAAACCTAAAATGGAACCTTTGAAATCTAATATAGAGGAGTGTAATATAGGCACTGATGAAAATCCAAAATTGATCAAACTTTAGAAACCATTATCTCCAACTAAAAAAAGTGAAATACATTGAATTACTAAAATAATTTCAAGATGTCTTCGCTTGGAGTTATGAGGACCTCAAATCCTATGACACCAACATCATACAACACAACATTCCTATAAAAGAAAATCAAAAGCCTTTCAAACAAAAACTTAGAAGGATTAATCCTGTCTTATTACCTGCAATTGAAAAGGAAATTCAGAGGATGTATGATGCCAAAATAATTGCACCAATCAGATTTTCTGATTGGGTCTCAAACTTGGTGCCAACTAGGAAGAAAACTAGTGAGATCAGACTCTGTGTGGATCTCAGAAACCTCAACAAAGTGTCACTAAAAGACAATTACCCTCTCCCCAAAATGGACCACATTTTACAGAGAGTAGTTGGAGCAACTAGAATCTCATTATTGGATGGGTTTTCTGGTTACAATCAGATATTAGTTCATACTGATGACCAAGCCAAAACTACCTTTACTACTCCTTGGGGCACATTCATGTATGTGAAAATTACTTTTGGACTAATGAATGCAGGAGCCACTTTCCAGAGGGCTATGGATATAGCCTTTGCAAAATAAATTCATGATTTCCTTGTGATATATCTAGATGACATTACTGTATTTTCAAAATCTGACAATCAACATCTGGATCATCTAAGGAAAGTCTTTATTAAATGCAGGAAATATGGAATTTCCTTGAACCCTAAGAAGTCTTTGTTTGGGTTAGAAGAAGGAAAGTTATTAGGTCATATAATTTCAAAATATGGTATCTGAATAGACCCTACAAGAATAGAAGCCATCTTACAGATACAACATCCGAGGAACATTAGAGAATTGCAAGCTTTCTTAGGGAAAATTAATTTTCTTAGAAGATTTATTTCTAATTTAGCAGAGTTAATTAGATCACTAAACAATATGCTAAAAAAAGATTCGACCATAAAATGGACTGATGAGGCTAATAAATCCTTTGAATACATTAAACTGGTCTTAACTAAAACGCCAGTGTTAATCGGTCCAAAATTTGACAGAGATTTCATCTTATTTTTCTTTGCTTCTGAGCACACAATTGCTGCAATCCTACTACAGGAAAATGACCAGGGCTATGAACAACCGATTGCTTTCTTTATGCCCCTTGAAATATAACATAATGGAAAAACAAGCCTTTGCTTTGGTCAAAGCCATCAAGGATTTTAGGGTATACATCTTATATTCTCATATAGTGGTTCACGTTCCTAACACAGTAGTCAAAGACATCCTAACTCAGGAGGGTCCTGATGGAAAGAGGGGAAAGTGGATTGCTACTATCTTAGAGTATGATATAGAAATCAAACCAACTAAGTTAAGCAAAGGCCAAGGTTTAGCCAAGCTCATGGCTGAACCAAATTGTCAAGCCTTGGATATAAACTTTATTGCAGCAATAGATGATGAGGAGGAGATGGCGACTCCACTAATCAGCCAGGCCTTTATTGAATCACCATGGTATGCTGATATCATTTACGTTTTACTGAATTTACAAGCTCCTCCTAAATTATCTAGGACTAAAAGCAGGTTTTTAAAGATGAAATCCTTAAAATTTTGTATATTAGACAATGCTTTGTTTTGGAGAGATCATGAAGGTATTCTTCTCAATTTCTTATTAAAAGATGAATCTGACAAAGTGTTACAAGAATTTCATGCAGGTGACTGTGGAGGACACCTTTACTAGAAAACCACTGCAGATAAAATTCTTAGAGTTGGTTTCTACTGGCCTACCTTGTTTTCTGATGTCAAGAAATATGTGACCTCCTGTCACAAATGTCAAATTTTTGAGGGAAAGAAAAATCTTTTACCTTTACCCCTCAAGCCAATCTCTGTTGAAATACCTTTTCAACAATGGGGTTTAGACTTCATTGGTGAAATTCACCCACCCTCCTCTGCCCAACACAAATGGATCCTCACAGCCACAAACTACTTCACAAAATGGATAGAGGCCATACCTTCAAGGCAAGCCACAGACATTGTTATCATAACCTTCCTTGAAACCAATATTCTATCAAAATTTGGATGTCCAACTAAGCTCATTACTAATAATGCAACAGCCTTTAAATTCAAAATAATGATAGATTTCTGCAACAAGTATCATATAACTCTAGGCCATTCAACAGCCTATTACCCTCAAGGAAATAGACTAGCAGAATCCTCAAATAAAATCCTTGTAAACATCATCAAGAAGTTACTTGAGGAAAATAAGAAAACATGGAACAAAAAGCTAGTCAATGCCTTATGGGTAGACAAACTAACCACTAAGAAATCAATTGGTACTTCTCCCTATCAACTAGTTTATGGGATGGAAGTTGTTTTTCCATCTTCCTTGGGAACACTAGTGATGAAGTTGCTTCAAGAAATGCAGGTTGAAACAAATAGTATCTAGAGAATAATCAACCAAACAATTCATCTTCAACAAACCAGGGAAGAAGTCTATATCAGGTCTCAAGTTGTGCAGGAAAGGATTAAAAAGATTTTTGATAAGAGAACCAAGGCTGAAGATTTCTACCTTGGTGACAAAGTACTCAAGTGGGATTCAAGAAGGGAAGACAAAGGTAAACATGGGAAATTTGATTTCCTATGGAAAGGCCCATATGTCATTTATGCTTTCAGAGGTAATAATGCTTTCTTCCTAAGAGAAATGGATGGTACAGAAGCAGAAGGTGGGCTAGTGAATGGTCGAATGCTGAAACACTATTTTGAACCTGGTTACTAATTTTCATTTTGCATTAGAGCATATTTTATTTTCAAAAGTCTAGATTGGATTGGATGGTGATTTTTTGAAGTTGAAGCTCAAAGAGAAGGCCCTAAGCTTTGAAAGATTCATTGTCATAAGTATTAATAATGCAGAGGCATAGAGGAAAATTTTGCAAGGTAACATCAACAACAATTCAAAGGCTACTGATCTACAAAGTTCTTGACATTTCACTAGAAAATGCCATCCTCAAGTGGACCTAATGTTAGGTTCCTATACCAGTAGGAGCCATAATTTTGAATGACTAAGATTAAGCCTTGTAATATTGTACATACCTTTTCTTTCTGCAAATGTTTTCAATATTAAAAAAATAAAAAATGTAAAGAGGGTATGTCCTAAAAGAATAAACAAATGACCAAAAGAATAAGAAAAGGTCAAGAAAAAAGCAAAAAAAAATGAAAATATATGAACCCCGAAAGACAAAAAGAGACCATGAAAGTGAGCAACTCAAAATGCCACTACTATTTACTTTCTGCATAATAAATGATTGTGTGCAGCTTGTTACTCATGCTACAATCCATGACAGTCAAAATTTTTAAACGTAGCTATTTCATGTTTTGAATTTTATGTTTATAGTTAGAGAATAAAATCTGACCAAGCAGTGTAATCTTGGCAGATCATTAGATAGGTAGAGTGAATAAAAGGAGCTCATCAGTTTAATCTGATCCCTTGGATGATATAAGGTTAGAATTAGATAGTTTATTTTGTAAAGAAAAGAAAAATATGTATAAGGGTTTGCTAGCCTAAATGCACCCTAATAAAGTGAAGAAAAAATGGTAGGATGAGCAAATGGTTAAGTAGTAGAAAGGTTGCAGAAATATCATGTGATTATACAAAAGCACTAATGTCAATGTCTCAAATGCAATTTTCAAATATGCATAAGTAGTAAATAAAGCAAAAACAATGGTTCACAATATGGTTTATTTAACACCCCCTCATTCATTTCACCCCTTCACTTCACTAACTGCCCATAAATAAGTTCTAGTACTTAAAACCTACAAGTCAAAAAGGCTCAGAGCATTTCTATGACTTTTGGAGGGACTGGACCCTCGACTTAATGACTTAGGGGGACAAATACTAGAACCCCCTTCATAAAAACACATTCCCCCTTCATTTCTGCTCATTTCCCTAATAAAATCACACTTTCCTATGGTTGACATCATTTACCTAGGAAAAGTGGGAACCCCCTTGTAAAACCCTTTCACACAAAAACCCACCAAAAGTTTTTATCCTAAGTGTAAATCAAAACATGTAATCGCATACACTTAACCCCTTTTCCTTAAGAAAATCCACTCCGCCATCACTTTTATATTAATTAAACTAACTTTATTATGTAAATTCCCTGAAAACCCATTAAGCTCGTAGTAAATTAAAACCCTATATAGAATATCCCAACCCCTTAGTTTTAAATAAAAACTAATATAAGATACCCCTTATCCCAATATAATTTCACTTAATTTACCTAACCCCAGTAAAAATTAAGTTAATCCTGCATCGGCTTCACCTGATTCTCTAATCCCTCATTAAAGCTCGGCGCGATTACTTAACCCTTGATTAGTCCCTAAACTAATCCCGAACCACCATAACTAAATCCCTGGCCCCCCCATCAAACCCCTGTCATTTTCCCCATGCAGTTTCACCTCCTGACTACCGTTGATCATTCCTCCCCCACATCCAACGACGCACAATCATATCGACCGCGCCCGATGACTGAACAATAACCGCCCGATAAAGTGGTTTTCCTCCCGACCCCCGATGCTACGTGTTAGACAATATATGGCATCGAGTGACCCCACCTAAATACTGGCCGCACCACAAAAGTGGTGCAATGTCCCTCCAAAACCGCTTTCCCCATTTAACCGAAAAACCGTCACTATTCATCCGAAAGTGAACCCACCAAAAAATTAACTGTTTTCTCTATAAAAGACCACGAAGCCCTCTTTTACCCTTTTTTGCGCATTCTCTACGTGAATTCTAAAAAACATTGCCAACCACAAGAAACGTTGAATTTACCCACAAACTTCCAATTCCGCCCCAGAAAACGTTGCAGACAGCCAACCAACCTTTTCATATTGTACCATGACTACGCCAACAACTGCAGCTACCATGAACTAGCAATTTCAGAGCCAAATCACCCAATTCTAGGTATTTCACCATGAAATACCTCTTACCCCTGCAAAATCTTAAAACCTATGGCCTATGCAGCATTTTAATTAATAAATTGAGTAAAAATACTGTCAATTAAATAAATTGCTTGCCTAAACCCTTTGAAAAATCCCAAAACCGTGGATAAAAACCCCTCAAAACACAATTCAAATCCACAAGGACTGAATTATGGCTGCCCCTATCACCATGGACGTTAGACCCATTACTACTCCACACCTAGACCTGGACCACCTTCCCCTTGACAACAGGGATTTCCAAATAAAAGATACCACTACCATAGAACTTCTGCTCAAAATTCATTGCCTGAGTAGAGACAGCTACTTGAACCACACAGATGATATTGGCCTCTGGGAGTCCAATTTACCCAAGTACCAATTCCCCCAAGTTCATATCTTTCCAGAAGTTGTTCATATGTGCTATGCATGTTATGTCCCCAGTCATAGGTCCATCATGTCTCATGACCAAAAGGTCCTTTTGACTGTCATAGCTGAGTCCATTAATGAAATGCTACAGTTCCAACCAGGGCTAAACCTAACCCCACTCTCAATTGGAGACCTGTTGAACCAATATCCCAAACTGAGCACCTCAAGATTGGCCAAATTGTTCTAAATATCATTAGAGGGGAGAAACACATCCCTAATGATCCCCCTCCATATGTAGCAACTATTTTCTCTAAATGGGGCCAAAACACTGTAACCATGATATCCTGTGTCTTGGGTTACTCTACCAGTGAATACATTAATGAACTTATTCTTGCCTTCATGTCCATTTATACCCCACGGCAACCTCCTGCAATCATATATGACTTTGCCAGTTTTATAGCTGATAGAATGCATGAGCAGTTCACAAGAATGGGCAATGAGAGGGTGTTCAAATACTCTTATGTATTGTACCATCTATTTTTGTACTATTAGTCGGATAAGTTTTCTTTCACTCTCCAAAAGCTTGACACCAGGGGCCAGCCTAGATCTGTCATATTTTGGACCCCACTGTTCCATGAGTTTGGATCACCATATACATACTCAGACTTCATAGGTTCTTTTGTGTATCCAATCATGACTATGCTCACTGGAAATCCTCAACCTAAGATAAGTCCATAGATAAAAATATTCCTCTAGCTTTCCAAGCAAACCAAAGTGGGTGATTGGTACCTTTACCAAAACCACACAAAAATCAGAATATATGGTTGCCTGCTTGCACCATATAAGTTGCCAAGATACCTCCCTATGAGGTTGTTTGCCTTAGAATATTACAGACAGATCATCAATACAGTTGAAGTCAACTTTGTCAATGCCAAGAAGAAGGCCTAGTTCAAAATCAAAGACTAATTAGGTCCCTTCATATGAAATTCCAGAGAGGCAGGGAAAGAGGCGGACCTAATCCGATAGAGAATGAAATTCCAAAGGAGTTTTGTATGGAGATATGACCCTTTGGAATTCATTACCAAGAAAAGGGAAAAGGTCAAGCTAGGACCTTTCATCCACCACCCCATACCAGAAATAAAGGCATGTGCAAATCAAACAGAATGGGTGCAAAATACTTTAGTAGATAGAGACAGCATGAGGGTAGATGTAGAAAATGTTGTGGTTGATTTGGAAAAGCAGCTTAATGAAAGCACTTTCCTGTAGGTACCAGAAGAACAAGAAAGAGTCATGAGCACCCCTCCAATCATGTAGACTCCTCAGAATGAGGAGAATATTCCAAAAAGAAACAGAGAGGGAGCTTCCACTTCAGGAATGGGCACCTCTGATCTACGGCAAGAAACGAGTCACAATAAAAGGCAAAGGCTCAATCCAGCGTCTGAACAGGAATACACAGAAGGATCACCACAGGTTACCAACAAAGAGGTAGAAAGAAGTAGGCCCACTACTCCATATGAAGACATACAGGAGCCTTTCACATCACAAACTCAAATGTTGGAAAGGCAGCTTAGTGTGGAAGTGTCATCCTTCAGTAGGCCTGCTGATAAGGACCATGACATAAAAGACAGGTACAAGGAAATCAAAGTGAGAAATGAGAGACTTAAGGCCCAAACATATGCTCAGTACCTAAAGCTAACTCCCACAAATCAAATAAGACTAATGTCAGCCTTTGACATTAAAAAGGGAAAGTTGCAGATGTCTTTTATCAAACCTACAACACAACAACCCAAGACAGCATTTGATTTCAAAAGGGTTGACTTTGAAGTGTTGGCAATAGATATTCATCCCATAGACCAAATTGAACTGCATAAACAGGCTAGAGAGATGATATACTCCACCCTAACAGGTAAAGCCATAGCTGCTCATCATCTACAAAACTCTTTGAACAACATTTCAGCATAATTTCAGTTAGAGAAGGCCTCCTCACACGCCAAGGATACCAGGATCAAGTCCTTGGAGGACTTAGTGATTGAATTGAGATACGATCCCAAGGATATTAAAGCTATAGAGCATCTTATAAAGAAGAAAAATGATGATATTGCTTCATTTAAGAGGCAATTAAAAATACCCTAGTTGCAACGTCCTCAAACTCTAGAAGTCTTAGAGAGCCAAATCAGACATGAGGAGTTGGTGGACTTGGTCTTAAAGCTTAATGATCAATTAAAGGAGACAAAAAAGGAGTTAGACGATTTAATTCAACTAAATCGAGGCAAATTGGCCACAACTTCTAAAGATGTCATCCCTACAGTATCTACAGTAGTCCCTTCTACACTGGCACCAACAACTCCACCTGCCACAGCTTTGCCAGTTACCACAGAATCTACAACAACAGGTGCATCAAGTGAGAAAGAAGCAAAATTAGTTAAAGCCGTGGAAGAGATGTCTATCTAGGCTAAGAGAAAAGGTGGAAAGTTTGGAAACTGACTACAAACTTGCCCAACTTAAGCAAAAGGAAGAGGCACAAAAGGCCCAAACAATGAGTGAAAGAATCAAAGTCTTAGAGAAAGATTTAACACTAGAGAAACCCCTTGGGCAAACCAAGGAAATGTTGTGGGCCAATATCATTGACTCTGTCAATGATATTTGGCCATCAATTCAAGTTATTTTTTAACAAATAGAATTAATAAAGATAGCTACAGAAGCTATCCAGAAATTAAAGGAGGAGTTGGGAGACAAGCTTGAGAATGCCAATAGACTCATCCACTTCCTCAACAACAAGAATAGTTATCAACTCCATGAGCTAGACATAAAGGACAAGACTGAAACCATTTTGGAAATAAGGAAAGACCTTTCAAAAAGAAACCTAATGCTGAACTTAGAAGAAAAATGCCACAACATGCAGGTGGTCATAGATAGATTCATGGCCAAATTCCAGATTTTAAGGGAGAAAGGATTGCCTAGTCCATTGGTCATTAATGATAAACTCATGACACAATTGGACTATGGTAATAGACTCAGACAGTTGGCTAAAGAACAAGCTAGTACTTCATCCATAAAAGCACTGCCAACAGGCAAATTTTTGTACAACACATTTGAGAACTTGTTTTTTCTTGAGCATGAGATAAAACACTTATTCCTCACCAAGCCCAATTTTTCCAAGTATACTGAAGCTGATGAGATCTATAGGAGGATGATGAATGTAAAATTACCTGATGTAGAATGGTGGGAGACAATGACTGATTTACTGTGATAAATTTACAGCAAAAAGTTACTGCACAGTAAAAATGAGAGCAGCTAGGTAAACAGATGAAAACAGGGCAGCATAGTCAAAGAGTATCAGGGTCAAAGAGTATCAGGTGAAAGATAAAAGTTGAAGAAGATTCCAGTATGAAAGACCACAACTGCAAGCCAGCATAAAGGGCTACAAATCCAACCATAAAAGCCAGCAGTACCAAATAAAAGGGATAGCATGAAACAATTCAATAGTTGTCTCTATCTTCTTGCAAGAAGATATTTGTATTTCCTAAATTAAATCTCAAGTTAGTTTGAGATATTTTGTAATAATTTTTTGTATAAATACTTCATAATTCGAAGTATGTAGGGTGGATTCTTAGACATTTCTATAGACTTTCTTGATCAAAGACTGTAAGCTATTGTATCACTGTTTGGACCAGCAAGCTAGATTAATGAATAAAGCCAAGACATTTCACAGGATTCATGTGTAGTGCGAAGTACAAACAAGTATTTTCTCTTGTGTTGTTATCTTTCTTTAAAAGTTTTTCCATAATCTTTAATGTATCTGAAATCTGAATGCTATAATATGGAATGATATCTCAGAATTTGCTTCATTGCACTCTATTTTAACTATTATGCATTTTAATGTTTTCTGCTAATTATCTAAGTTAAGGAATTCTTGATTGCTCCTTAGTTTAGGTAGTTTCCCTCTAATCTATAGTAAAGGATTCTTAATTGCCCTTTTCTCATGATTATCCTTTGTTCCTCATTTTAATCCCGGTTTGAGAATTCTTAAATTCTCTCTCACCTTGGTTAAGATCATTTCACCCATTCAGCCCAAAGACCTGCACTTTACTCTGCTAGCTTTCCCTTTATACACTCCCTTTAATTAATTAATTCCAGTTCTACTGCCCTTCTTTGACTCCATATCCCAATAGTCCATAGACATCATTCTATCCATCTGTTTTAAGGACTCCACCATCCAATCTTCAATACAAATCAAAACCCCCCAAACTTTAAGAACTAGCCTAAAATCTCAGAAAACAAAGCTAAATCATATAGAGAGAGCCCTCTCTGAGTCATAGATTGGCTAGAGCCTATACTTAAAAAATTGGTTTGTACCTTGGTCTTTTCCTTCTTCTGATAACTTCTAGGGAAAAATTCTGAGTGATAACACATTCATTAACCCTTGTATCCCTAAATCAAATTATACATTGATATTAGTCTCCCTACCTATTGACAAGATAGGGAGAACACCTCCAACACATTTATTCCATGCTCAATACATTCGGTGACCATGAAATTTATGTAAACTTCAAAAAAATGACCTTTTTTTTTCTTTTTTTTAGGCTATGGTTCATGGACACCCTAGTCAACGGGTGGTGCTACGTCCACGGAAATATCTGGGCTCATCGACCCTGAAGGGAATCTAGCCCCGCGGCCCACTAGCAAGGCCTAACCTCAAGGGCTTTGGGGAGATTGGACCCTGTGACCTCCCGATGGCAAGGCACTGATTTTGACCAACTGAGCTAACCCTTGGGGCTTCAAAAAATATGACTTATTTATGAAGTGTATCATGTAATTAGTTCTACCATTAATGAGATGGGGGTGCATGTGGATCTCAATATAATATATGTCATTGGAGAATGGTCTTACCAACCAACATGATGTAGAGGTTAGACACAACTTTTTCCATTCCTTTTCTCAAATACGAATCTATCTCCATGGATTTTTTAGTAAGCTTATGGATAAAACAATGAAACCATAATGTAGTCTTTTTTATTATTGAATGGTTCTTTAAGATGAAAATCCTAATTCCTTGTGAGAACACTACCTCATTATAGGGCACCAAAAAACTCCTCTTCGCTCACATATATTTTGATTTTGTGTTTCCTATACGATATTTTATGAGAAAGTTCTCAATTTCGTCTCCAACTTTTGGAAATTCCTTTGAATCATTCTATACACAAATCTAGATATGTCTACAACATTTCACTCTCAAATATATGGATAGACAAATGTTGTGAAACAAATCATTTTCTAGTTACTATGAATGTATAATTAAATTACATTGTAGAAGGGATGAGCTTTTTCCATTCATTCAACATAACTATAATAGATCTCAATAAAACTAGACAAAACACATCCCTTGTTAAGAGTTATGGACATTAATTATTCCATTCTTCTGACTATCGACACTTCTATTTCAACACAAAAACAAGATGACAAAGTATCACACTTCATTGTACAAACTAGCACAACGTTAAGTTAGTGGCATTAACACAACTTGTTGAATACAATATGACAAGTTCGGAAATTATTACGACTTTTCATTGGAGACAAGGTATAATAACTTCACATTCAAAAATAAAGATTCAAAGGTCAACATCACATGATGTAGCCATAGTAATATGGTCCCTACACCATATTGTACTGCTATGGTGGCATTTCCTTCAAACTCGAACTTCCAATAAACCTTTGGGTACATCTAGTGTTCAATGTTGGGTTGCGTTGACCTTACAATACTCCACTCCGAGAGAAAAGCATTGCATAATTTGAGTCTACAATAAACATTAACAAAAATATCAATATGTTGATATAATCTAATTGTATCATCAATAATATGAGATGTGCCACACTTGCAACAATGTTGTACAACTCTCTAATGATCACTAAGGCATGCATGCTCCTAATATAGGCCAAGTGCTTCATAGTTGAAAAGATACACAATAAGTTTTCTTCAAATATTGTATAGTGCCAAAAATATTTCCTCATGTAATAAACATTGGTTTGATGGGGACCTACCTTTCTCATCTTGATGTAACAGGGATCATTACTACTTTAGGGGATGACTAATATGTGCATATATAATCTTTTGATCTACAAAAAACCCTCTTTTGGATTTAGTGTGAGTGAACAACGCACTAGAACTTCAAAGCTCATCGTGTTTTTTATCACCAACTTTTGTTCTTTGTGACACCCAAGCCCTCACACTTGACTACTACGCGGTCTTCAATGCTTCTTATCTTCTATTATAATTACAACATAGTTAGCAACTTAACTAGAACTTTATCCCTAAAAACCATGTTTTCTATTGTTAATTTTTTGGTTAAAGGAAATATTTTTATTTTGTTTTTATAAATTTTCTAAGGAATGTGAGGGAGTAGAGGGGGTAGGTAAGACAATTATGTTATAAACTATGAGCATAAAAGTGTTCTATTTGACAAGGTAATTTAACCAAAAAGAATTCTAGAATGTATATGTTTGTCATTATAACTAGCCTATCTCTATATCTACATATATATAAATGTATGTGTGTGTGTGCACGTGAGTGCAT
Organism: Pinus tabuliformis; assembly: GCA_031772625.1. NCBI lineage: Eukaryota > Viridiplantae > Streptophyta > Pinopsida > Pinales > Pinaceae > Pinus > Pinus tabuliformis. Next base: position 520,949,084 of record CM062819.1, read on the forward strand.
GCATTCATGCATGTTAAATCTTTAAAACTAATGCTATTTAGCTACAATGATTAGTCATGCATTGAAGTAGAGCATAAATAATGTTAAAAAACAATATTTTAAATTGTAATTAAAATGCATGTCATTCTAAATTAATGAGTAATATATAATTATTTGAAAATCAAGTCTTTGAAAGGAAATGATATATAGCATTTTTAATATTGTCAAAAATGTTAAGATTAAAGTAAACAATATTGATTGTTCTTCTTCCCGAAATAAGAAGAAACACCACTAAAAATTAAACTTAAAAGTTTTAATAAACAACATTTGAAAATAAGTGTTGATACTTTATAACTAAGAAGATTCATTATGTAAAACCTCTAGCTCAATAAAAAGGTGTTATTAAATAGCCACTAAATTTGACCTTTAAGAATCAAAACTTTGGAGGGTTATTTGCATACAAGTAACTTTGTTATGATCTAATTGGCAGTAACTCCATAGACAAAGCAATATTGTCTCAACCTATAAAAAAATGAGAACTTTGGATCGACCTTTTCATGCATGTAAATATGTTATAGTTGATCTAATTCATAGCAAGTCCGTAGAAAAAGCAATATTTTCTCAACAAGACATTTCAATGACTACAACAATCCATGTCAATGACACACCTTGATTGGAAGGTTTGACATGACATGCTTTTTTTTTGTAAGCAAGCATATCTACATTATATTAACATGAAAAAAATACATAGTTTACAACTTAGAGAGAAACCTCTACCTCTGTGTGACGAAACTAGAGAGAAAACCCAAAAAAATCTCTACCCTGGAAGGGGAAACCAACCTAAGTCCTTGAGACAAATTGCATTTGAAATTAGATTGACAGTGAAAAAAATTAAAAACAATGAGCTTATTGGCTTTGTGTCACCTTCCTATGAACCATAGTTCACAGTGGTCAAAACGTAAAATAGTGAGCCTAAGGCTCTGTACCAAGTTTCTATGGACTAGGCCAAAATTGCAGCGACGAGTCAATTCACTATGAACGAAACCAAGCCAAGATTTACTGACCTGCATCGCGTCATGGAGCCCAAGAGGTGAACTTTTTCTAGTGGAGGGGTTGCATTGGAGCTGCATGTACATTGTGTTGGAGCCATTGCATACTCGAGTGCTCCCTTGAGACTATGCACTGCTGAGGTCTGCTGAAATTTCTTCAAAGATGTAACACCCATGGGGACTGGGGCAGGGAGGAGAAGAGGGGAGAGTGTCAGCAGCTGGAGGAGGTGGAGCATGCATGGAAGGGGAGTAGCCATCAGTGCACTGATGACATGAGGTGAAGTTGAGCCAATAGGAGGGGAGTGCAACGGAAAGAGAGTAGGAGAGGAGGGGGATGGAACATTGGGGGGGAAGTCAATTTTTAAATATTTGGAAAGGAATTTGAGGGAGGTGGAAGAATGGATATGGAAGGCAAAGAGTTCATATATCCACCAAGTGGCTCTGGATTTTTCCTACTCCCTCTCCTTGAGCCAACAAGCAAGGAGGCTGCAAAGGGACCAAAGAGTTGCTCGACCTATGTGAGTATCTTCTTCCTTGAGAGTGAGGACATGCTGCCTCATATGATCTGGAATGTCGTAATCGAAGAGAGATATGATGGAGGCTTCATCAAAGGTGGTGGGAGGATGTCCATGACCTCTACCTCTTCTAAGATGTTGCCCACGACCTCTGTCACGATTCATGGCACGGTGACAGAGGTCAGAGGGAGTTGAACATGAGTCAGAGGAAGCAGAAGGAGCCTTGAGAATAACAACCAAGGGAATGATATAACGAGAGGCCATGTGACAAGTAGTTTTATTACCATTCATAACGAGCGGGAGAGCAGACCCAAGTTACGGGACCAAAGATTGCATGTAGGAAAATTTATGTTGCATTAATGACACTTGAAGGATGGTCCTCGCCAGGTGGGGGGCACCGCCATTTGGGCTAGGGGATTATGTCAACTACCCTTTTAATACCAGGATCTAGGAGGGTTTGACATGACATATTAGTTGGGTGATCAAAGATTATTAGGTAAATCTAGGAAGAAAGATATTTATCAATTCTAACTGAGTAAGTGCATTCTTGAACTAAGTTGATGCTAGGGAAAAAAATAGTGACTATCTTCATTAATTTTGCATGATTTGACCAATAGGCATGTCCTCCTTCATTAACTTGTTCACCTAATCTTGAACAAATGTGTATCCTTTGTGCTTTTAAAGAGTTCTAGTTTCTTTGCAAGATATGAGTTAGATGTTAAGAAATGAGCACAAGCATAAGTGAGACAAAATATGGTGTAAAATGTTTAATCCATCCTCAACACATTGTATTGATTTCATGAGATGAATTTGTATTACACCAATTGGACCATTCTAGATCTCGATCTCACTGACAAGTGATTAGTGGATCATGAAAACATCCCATCAAAGGTAAGGATCAACAAATCACATCAATGTGGTCTTAGACTTTGTGATTATCTAGAGACTCATAGTCTAACATTAGATACATGAATAATTCATAATATGAGTTGTAATATCTAGCATTGTAGTCATTCCCTCTACATTACTCCAACCACAACACTTTCAAAAAGAATCATTGTTATTGCAACAATGCTAATTGGAATAATATTAATCCCCATCCACTTGTTTCTTGGATTACATGGAATATTCTATATAAGATGAAGAGGTGATTAACCCTTATTTAATGGGTCCTAGAGAAATATTTTTGTCCTTATTTTTCTCTTTCTACTCATAAAAGGATTTGGTGCTTCTCTTTCCAATAACAATATTTATTTATACACTTGAGTAAATCTTATATGCCTTTTGGTTTTCATTTTGATGATGATTGTTTGATCTTTCATTTTCTGTCAACCTAATCACACAGATACTTTTTATGGGTGTTCATTAATTGTTCAATCAAATCAATTCCTCTCTTGAATTTCATTAGATTCTACACCTTAATGCTTACATCTTTCTTCCATTTAATCTGTTCATAATAGTGTTTTAATTGTGTTAATATCATTGCAGCTAGTTTTATTATTTTATTTAGTATGATACAAACTCCATTCACTTACAAGAATTCACATATGGATAATGGTAACATATCTAGGGTGTGTCTAATCTCACACCTAGGCTTGATCACTAATGAAATGCTAATGGTGGATTTCTCAATATGGATGATTTAGATTCTACATTCAACATGAGGATAATTACAACCTTTTGGAGCACCAATGATTGGTTATATATATGTAAAAGGAGAAATGTATCAACCAATCTTGGTTGTTTTTCATAATAGATGTTGAATACAAAAGTATCCAAGTAAATTTACAAGGGGATCAAACCCTATCCATAGCACTATGAAATATCGTTATGGAAGACACCAACACCTTTTTCCATCTTAATTTCCCATTATGAGAGATGAAACTATCCTATTAGAGATGACATGAGACCCCACATGCCTTCCATCATTAATTATAGTAATTATTCTCCTTGAAATAACCATGTAATGGTGCAAAGGGGACATAACTTGACCTCACTCCTAGGTCATTCTAACTATCTCTCCTCAAGTCTCACCATCCTCACTGACATCATTGTCATTCCTTAGTTCCTCTCTCTTGTAATCACACTCTACCTAAATATTACTCTCAGTGTCTATTAAGAAGGTAGGGAAAACACCTCCAACACATTGCCTTGACACTTAAGACACTCCATGACCATAAACTTTATGCAAACTTGGACAAATATGACTTCTCTATGAAGCACATCATCTACCTTGGTTTTATTATCAATTAGATGTGGTTGCATGTGGATATCTAGATAAGATATGACTTTGGAGAAAGGTCTACCCTAAAAAACCAACCCAACATGACATAGGGGTTGCATACACCTTTATTGGTTCCTTTTTTCACATGGGAATTTGTCTCCATGGATTTTATGATAGGCATGTCAATATATAATCAAATCATTATGTGGTCCTTTTTCTGATCATTTGGTTCTCTAATATGACAACCTCAATGCCTTGTAACAAGAATGGATCAATGTAGGGCACCACAAAACTCTTTTTCACTAACATTAATGTTGATTTTGTGCAGTATATATCGATCATCTATGAGAAAAGTCCCATAATTTTCTCAACTTTTGGAAAATTATTTATATCATTTTAAACATGAAGCTAGATATTTACAAAACGTTTCAACATCAAACATATGGACATACAAAGGTTGTGAACAAAATCATTTTCCATTTACTATGCATGTATATTTATTGACTACTCCTTACATGGTACATGATTTTTACATCCATTCAACACAAATACAATAAAGGTTAATAAAATTTATGCATCGCATCCCCTACTTAGACTACAATGGATTTTAACTTACCATGCTTATGCACATCACCTATTATACACCTCCAACTATAGGCACTTGTATTTAAACACAAAAATAAGTTGACAAAGTATCACCTTTCATTGAATGAATCCAGAATGTGGAATGTTAAGTAAATGACATTATGTAACATATCTTGTTGAATACAATATGACATGACCCTCAATTAGCATGACTTTTCAATTATGCACAAGGTATAATAAATTTACATTCAAAAAGTGAGATTCAATGTCAATGTCATATGATGTATCCATGGTAATATGGTTCATACAACATATTTTAGTATCGTAGTGATATTGCATTCAAGCTTGATCTTCCAATAAACCTTTAGGTGTAGATAGTTATCAATGTTGGGTTTCTTTGACCATAGAACCTTTCACTCCTATAGCTTAGTTTTACTTAAATTGAATCTACAATAAATATAGAACGAAATATGAATTCATTGGCATATCTAATGATATAATTAACAAGACAAGATGTGCCATATTTGCAACAATGCTACCAAGATCTTCAGCGAGCACTAAGACAAGTAAGTTCCTAGAAAAGGCTAAGCTACAATTTATAGTTGTGTAGATGCAACATAAGTTTCCTTGAACATTGTATAGCACCAAAAAATAATTCAACTTTCACACACATTGGTGCAATGGGGATCTGCAATTGTCTTGTTGTAATGGGGATCATCACTACTTGAGGGGATGACATACATATGCAAATAACATTTTCTTTGCGGTAAAACCCTTTCTATCCTTTAATGTGTGAGAACAACACATTAGAACTTCAAATCTCAACATGTTATTCATCATTTCTTCATATTCTTTTGTTAGATTCAATGCTCACACTTGATCATTTCTTAATCTTCAATGTACCAAAACTTCTAGTATGAATACAACATAGCTACCCATTTGATGAGAACTTTATCCCTAAAAGCCCATATTTTTTATTGTGTGTTTATTAATAATCATTTTAAATGACTTTCTTACTTTTATTTATTTTTTATTTTTTAAGGGAAGGTCAAGGAGGAGAGGGGGTAGGTAGGCATCACCATCATTCATGAGTGCATTAATTAAAAAAATTATCTTGTTAAAGTGTTTTTAAATTATATTATTGTTTTTCTACCATATTTTTTCAAATTTTGATCATAAAAATGTATTTTTGCCATGATAATTAACAAAAAAAATGGTCTAAAATGTATATGTTTATCATCATAACTAGCTTTTAGAATGCATTTTCTTACTAAATTTTAAAAACTAATATTATTTAGTTACAACAACATTTGTTGCATTGAAGTAACAATAATAAAGTGTTCAAAAACACTATTTTAAATTGTAATGAAGATGTATGACATTTTAAATTAATTGAGAGTTTAAAACTTTGAAAAAAAAATGACATAGAACATCTTTAATAATGTCAAAAATGTAAAATTTAAGAGAAAAACATTATTTATTTATTTAAAATAAGAAAAAATACAGAGTCTAAAAAAAGGTTAAAAACACAACATCTAATAAAAAGTGTTCTTATTTTATAATTAAGAAGATTCAAAATGTCAAAAAAAAAATTCAAAAATCAATTTACAACTAGTGGCACCACTTTTTGAAACATTGGTAAATAGCAATTAAGTGCAATCTCTAAAAAAATGAGAATTTTGGAGGGCTCTTTTCAAGTAGGTACCATGTTATACTTGATGTAATTGGCACCAACTTAATTGATAAAACAATATTGTTTTTGGCAAGTCATCTCAATTGTTGCAACATTGCACATTAGTGGCACATGACAACTTGAAGGCTTGACATGACTGATTAGTTGGGTGACCAAAGTTGCATTAGGGGAATTTTGAGGTCTAAAATGAACCTCCTAAGGAAAAAAATAACATAATAATTAAAATGATAAAATAAGATTTACAAATTACAAAAAAAAACTACACTTTTATTCTATTTTTGGTTTATTTCCTTATAGGTTCACTCAAATGTCAAGTGTGGAAAATCATTGGATGTGGAATTAAATTTGGCATGTAATGAGTACTCACCCTACATAATTGCTAGTAGATCTACATTGAAAAATTTTGAAAATACATGAAAAAAGTGTGTTAACATGTTTTTCATGTTTTTTCAATTTTTTTTGTGGGATTACTCAGAAGTATCAAGAGTGGGTACTCATTGGATGTGGAATGTAATTTTGCATCCAACGGGTGTCCACACTTGACACTTGAGTAAACCTATAGGAAGATAAAATGAAAATTCAATTAAAAAAAAAATTATCTTCTTTTCCCTCCAAACTATTTACCTCTGGAGATGACATCATGATTTTGAATCCTAGTGGTTCTTTTAAAGCTAATTTTATTAGTACATTGCTTGTTTTTAGGCCAATTTTTATATCAAAATCCCCCTAAGCTAAGTTGATTCTAGGAAACAAATTAGTGACTATCTTCATTCAACATCCATGAGTTGGCCATACGAGTCTTCCTCCATTAATAATTCGATCACTTAATCTTGTATAAATGTGTATCCTTTGTACTTTTAAGGGATTCTAGTCTCTTCACAAGATTTGAGTTAGATATAGCAATAATTCATAATATGCTTTTTAAGATCTAGCTATGTAGTCATATCCATTATAATGCTCAAAATACAACACTTCACAATGATAAACAATCTATATTTTCTTTTATAGCTTTGTGGAAAAATCTATGATATTTTGTTCTGAAGAAAATTATTGGTCATAAATATTCTTCATACTTTCAAATCAAATCCTTGTTACTACAATAGAAATATTTAAAATGATTTAACGTCCATCAGCTTATTGTATATGTTTTGTTAAATAATTTATATAAAATGAAAATGTGAGAAAACCTTATTTAATAGACCATGAACCAGGGGAGAATTTGATCTTGTTGTGTCTCCTTTTACCCATGATAGGTATAGATGCTTCTCTTTCCACTAACTTTATATACTTACACCACTCAGTAAATCTTTCATATTCATTTGTATCTTGATAGTAATTGTTTGTTTTTTCATTTCTTGTTAATAATTGTTATGGGTGTTGTTTACGTTGATAGGAATTCTTATTTTGGAAATAATGTGGAGAAGGAAGATTGGATGGTAGGATATGTTTGTTATTCATGCTTTCTTTTAATATCCACGATTCAATAATTAGTTGTTTAATTGAGATTAACAATCTTTGTACATTTGATGGATGGGAGATGTCTATTTAACATATAAGGGATGTGATTATAGTTAACAAATTATGATTTGCATCGGCATTCACCATCCACTATTGATGTGGGCATGCTAGTTAGTTATTCTATCTAAGTATGTTAGTATCCTAAATTTTTTGTTGGTTAAACCTAGCACTTAGAATATTAAATTCCTCCCTGACATGTTGTTTTCCCTTATTTCAATCACAATAGTGTCATAATTTCCTTAATCCTATTTCCACTAGCTTTACCTTTACCTTTAGTGAAATCCAAGTCCCATTAAAAGCATAAATACTCTGAATTTATGCTGGCCACTAAAACCAACTTCTTTGGTTCTAGTCCTTGCACACTTGGTAAAATGTAACACCCAAATTTATACAAACAATTGTAAACATTTCAAGAATATTCATTTCGTAATCCAAACAATATATAATGCAATCAAAATGTTTCAAATGCAAATGCAACTACTACTTTTTGGTGTTATCTCTACACGAGAGGAAGAATCCCCATTCCTAGAATACATTCCTATATTTGTGTTGAAATATGTAGGCACATTTCTCACAACCTGTAAATTATATAAATTTATACAAACCTAACAAAGAAAATAATTGATTTCACTTCATATTTATAGTGAAACCATCATAACTTACAAGCCCGTGTCTACTAAAAATAGGATTTGTGTGGCCAGGAGCTATGAGAACAAATTCCTTTGAAGGAGGTTCATAAAACTATAAACTTATATGAAATATTTATCTCGATAATTAGATAAAAGGAAAATTGATTAATACAACATATGAGATACAACCCAAGATAACATTCACTAGTTTAGGGTTAGCCTTGTACACAATTTCCGCCAAATGCAAAGAAGCCATGAAAACATATTGCATTATAGGTGTGCAATGTATATTTCCACTTTGGTTTGACTATTTAATCATTGTTATGAGTTGTTTTATTTGTAGGCTTTCTATTATAATTTATTTATTTACAATTTTAAGATGAGATTATTTATTTTTAGGGTTCTAATTAGGATTTGTGTATTTTTAAGGGTTAATTTAGGATTAGTATATTTTTAGGGTTTTTACCAATAAAACTTTCCAAGGAATTTTCACTAGCCTTATATTTAAAAGTTAAATGTATTGTGTATAAAACCTAAGAATGCGGATTTCAAGGTCAAATATGGATATTCACAACCTTACAAAAGTTAAACGCATTTTGTACAAAATATATTTATTTTACCCTTGAAGTCCACATTCTATATTGTAGGTTGAAGTTCCAATTATTCTTCTTAAATTACAAGATGACGAATTTTAACAAACCTGCAACTTGTAGTCAAAGTCATTTGACTTTATCCTTAACAAAATATTTAACATATATTCTTGTGTTAAACCAACAAGTAATGGAACATAATTTATCTAGATTTCTCCAATAGTGTGAGATGGCCTAATTTTTATTAAAATATATAACTTCCCCCCACCCCCAATTTTTATTAAAATTTGTAAAAATATTCTCCCTAATTTTGATTAAAGACTATAACTTTTTTTAATCCGTTGAAAATTTAGTCATGTGCATAAAATTTTATAGGTAGTTTCCCAATTTCAAAGTTAACATAGTGAATATTATTACTATAATTTAGATTGAGATATATGTCAATCTAAATAGGCCTTAATCCAACTAAATATCTACAATAAACCACATGAATTTTGTACTAAAATTCACATGGCTTAACTATTCGTAACTAACATTTTGTTTGCATTTGGTAGCTAGACAACTACTATTTATTTTTCACATGTAGAAGTTTTAAAAAAAATAGTTGAAACATAATCTATAAAATGGTTAAAATGTTATGTTTTATAAACCAATGTAAAGTAAAGTATAAATAAATAAAGTCTCGTAAGAATTCATATTTGTGGAATTTTGTGATTAGGTGTTAGGCCATGTTCACCACATTTTGGAAAACATCATAATGTTAATTTTAATCTATGTCTTATACATTCTTAATGTAGACCTAAAGGTCAAAGGCTCCATTAAGAATAGCGGGTTTAAAAATTTAAAGTTTAATAAAAAAATATAAATTAGATAATGTTCAAAAAAATAGTGATAATACAAAATGAGACATACTTTTAACTTGGTAAGAAGCAAATGAAAATAAACCATGTTACATGTCATCTCCCCAATACTTTCTCCATACATAAGATACACAAAAATTTCCAATACACCATGTCTTCTGTTCCAAACTCCTTTTTCATGCAAGAGAAACAAAATACCATCACAAATTCCATGTACATCCATGTACATTTCATATTTTGGCACTTCTCGTCCATGCAAAAGTCTCTCTGGGTTATTCTCCTCCTTTCTTATGATTATGGGTAACGCACCCATATCAAGATTTTATGTTGGTTATAGGAGAGATAATAGACACACAATGTTGGTTTAGAGCTTCAAGTTTATGGGGAATGAGGTTTAATTATAATAAACATTAAACTTTTGTTGATACGTTGTTCCTAAAATTTTTTTAGGTTTATGTTGGTAGGGTTAAGATTTAAGTTTAATATATATACATAAAGCTTGAAAACTATACCAAATTATATGATTTTTATTTTTGTTTTTAAATCACAATGAGTTTTAGGGAAAAGTGTGATGATTCATAATTATTTATAAGTGTAGAAACATTGGTGAATATTATTGAATGTTAAATACAAATGCTTGGTCATATTTTGTAGACTAGTCAAATTCTAAGGAACTTGTTTAGTTCCTACAAATATTTGGCTATTTTAAGTAAAATAATTTTATTACATAGAAATTTGGGAAAATAAATGTCGGAAAAAATGGAAGGGAAAAAATGAGTAAAATTAGCCAAATGGAAAAATTTAGTTCCTAATTTTTTTATGATGAGATCTAAAGTAATTAATTCTCTAAATTGAATTAGTTAATTATGACGATTTACAATTTATACATACAAAATATTTATTCTTTTTGTAAGCTAGGAGTACTATTAATTCCAAATATCAAATATTATACAAAATTTTCATTGCTACTTGGGAAACTAGACCAAAAGTATTGAAATAAGTCCTTTGTTATCCAAGTGGATATTGGTGGTCACTCGCCTGTTCCACTTGGACCCCCAACACTGTCTCTTTCATTTTTTCTGTTTCCTTAATTGTAGCACAATTTACTATTTTTGGCAGTTTTTCAGTTCCTGAACTTTCGAAGCCATTTTGAGGCCCTAAATGACGTTTTTAGGGAAAACGGAGAGACATAAAACACTGCAAACTAGCTTGCAAGTTTGTTTTTGGCCTCCTCTTCAAGATCTGTGAAACGAGGTATTATGATAGCCAAATGGAGATCGTATGCCAAAGTTACAACCTCGAGAAGTTGATGTATCAATTTAACCAAACGAGACCCACAATTTTGGTGCTTCATCTCCTAGTGTTAGATTTTATGGATGTTTAGGGTTTTCCATTATTTCTCAATAATAAATAGGTCTTTGAGCCTCATTGTAACATAGTTTAGAGGCATGTAGCCACCACATCTCTTCTTAGAGATAAGCTACCATCGCCCGAGCTAGTTTATTTACATTCTATCTGTAAGCATATTTCAGTATTCTAATATTAAGGAAATGAAATGTTATTTATGCTACATTTATGTATTTATGGTTATATGTGTAATTTGTTGCGTTCCTGTTTAAGTTCAGATCATTTGTGTTGAGAGTCCTTGCTATGTTCATAATAACAAGAAAATCTAAAGAAGTATACAAATAAAAAATAATATATGATAGCCCATACATATAGCGAGTTGAGATACCTATATATTATAAACAAAATAACTATGCTCCTAGTCATAAAGAAACCTAATCTATAATGTAAAAGTGACACCTTGTGGAGGGGTTGAACAACTCGAAGTTGAAGCCTTAGAGAAAAACTTGGAGGTTTAGTGGATATGATTTGGTTAGGAATAGGTAGGTATCCTACATCTAATGTCTTTACATTGTAGCTAAAATTTTTCCAATTGTAGCATAATTTCCTCCTTGGTCTCACCACGATCCGTAAAAAATGTCTCAACGAACGTTTTAAGGTTCTCATACAAATCAATCATCATCTAGTATTTTATATCATGAGCCCTTGAAATCATTTTGTTAAAGATCCAATCGCCCAATTCTACATCAGTGTCCCAGTCACGAATGACAACTCGCTCTTGACATATTCTAGTCTCCACCGATTATATTTCCTCATGAATGTGTAGAGGAACCTACTCCTAGAAAGAATCAGTTTCCTTTGAGCCTAGAGTTAAATGTGATAAGTGAAAAAAATTGCTTGGGCTCCATGAGAATGGATAGAGCCTGGCCTTCCTCGATGACTCAAATGTGAAGATTTTCCTTGAGGCATGGAAACACAATAGAGATATACTAGAACAACAATAGATACAACAAAGATAATAGACTTAAAGGAGTGCATACAATCAAAGTAAAGGGGAATTGTGGGGTGTAATGCAACTAACTACTCCAATAATAAACCCAATCCACTTCATGGAAAACCTAAAAATTGAAATGAACCAATTAATATACACCTAGAGAGGGGGATCTTAAAATCAACATATAAACCAACACCCTGTTAACTTAGTCAATCGGCCACCAGTCATTGGGCCCTCAAACCTTATGCAACAAATTCCAATTAGGTGATACCTACAACAAACAGACCCCAGGATGGTAGAATCCTTGATAATTAACACCTAATATATTTCTAGCCTCCCAATCGACCCACCAAGTTATTTCTTCAATTGTTAAAATTGGATTGGGCCAAAATATATGATAGAGGAATTAAGGATAAATATGTGATGATGAGTTCTTAAGTTTAATTTAAAATTATGATGTGGGGCCCTTCCTCCAGCCACCTCCACATGCCCCATTCTCCACTCATGGCCCTTACTCACATAGCCATAACCATGTATATATTAAACTATGCATATTTTAACCATACATTATGTAACCCTACATTGCTTTGACCTTTTCCCATTAATGTATTGTTTTATTTTATTTTAATTACTAAAACAAAAATAAAATAAAAAAATGTGCCTAAAATTGTGTTAAAACAAAATTCAATCAGTTTCAAAACTCTAACTTTAAAAGGCAATATCTTGAGATCTACTATACCAAATCAGGCCCATCAAGGCTCGTTAGAAAGGTAAATCAAAGGAGAAAACTTTGGTAACAATTATTCAACTAAATCTGGCCATTTAATGCCCCAAAAAATTAGCAGAAAATTGGGTTGTGATTTTATAATCAATTAAATTTTATGAATAAGCATTTTGGATAAATTTCATTTGTCATGAAGATTTTGTTGTTGGTAATTCACTTCCAGATTTCTCATTTGCATGAGATACCATAGCAGAAAGTCATCAAGAGTTTAGATTTAGATTTAATTGATTAATTGAATTTCATATTAATTAGAATGTTTGTTTTCATTAAATTTGGAATTTGGGTTTTATTTGCAAATTTGATATGCTTTTAATCATATTTTTTGTTAATTTTCCTACATGATTGGTTAGTGCTATCATAACCAAGAGCTTTAGAGGAATGGGATTGGAGAAACAAAGAAACAATAAGATTTTTCACCTCTCAAATTAGAGGTTCCAGGGGTTCTATAATTTTCTAACAACTGGTATCAGAGCCGAAGGTCTATTTGGCTAATAAACTCGCAGGAAAGAAGGGTTCCTGGTTCGAGTGGGAGCAATGGCGGAAGATGGTGAGTTTAGGGTCGAGAAATTTAACGACCAAAACTTCTCGCCGTGGAAGATGCAGATGGAAGATTATCTATATCAGAAAGATCTATACCTACCATTGGGCGGAAAAACAAAGATGCCAACGGGTATGAAAGACGAAGAATGGAACCTTCTCGATAGAAAGGCACTCGGAACAATACGGTTGTGCCTTGTTGCGTCAGTCGCCTTCAACATTTCGAAGGAAACCATGACAGAGGGTTTGATGAAGACGTTGTCGAAACTATATGAAAAACCCTCGGGCTCAAACAAGGTATTTCTTATGAAATGGTTATTTAATATGAATATGTTGGAAGGTGGATTTGTTGCAAACCATTTAAATGATTTTAATACAGTTACAAGTCAGTTAAGTTCTGTAGGGGTAAACTTTGATGATGAAGTTAGAGCTCTGTTATTCTTGTGCTCATTACCAGAAAGTTGGAATGGTTTGGTAATGGCCATTAGTAACTCCGTTTCTCGATCTAGTACTTTAAAATTTGATGATGTTGTCGGTGCTATCCTTAGCGAGGAAATGCGACGGAAAATCTCCGGTGAGACATCGGGAAATGCTTTGAGTGCAGAGTCTAGAGGAAGAAAAATGGAAAGAGGAAAGAGCTCAGGATATCGCAGTAAATCAAGGAAAGGCAGATCCAAGTCCAGATCGGGGATAGTGTGCTGGAAATGTGGAAAGAAAGGACACCTAAAGAAAGACTGTAGATCTCGGAAGGGAAAAGAAGGAGATGCACAATAAGAAAACAATCATGAAGCAAATGTGATAGGTGAGGTGTTACAAGATGCTTTGATTCTTTCTTTCGAAAATATTACTGATTCCTGGGTGCTAGATTCAGGGGCTTTATTCCATGCCACACCTGATAAGAAATACTTTCATGACTATGTTCAAGGAGATTTTGGACAAGTTCGTTTGGGTGATGATAAACCCTGTAAAATCGTTGGAATGGGTAAGGTTCTTGTAAAACAGCAGAATGGAAACCAATGGCTATTAAAGGAGGTAATGTTGGAAATAATACTGAGAGGGGGGGTGAATCAGTATTATCTAATTCTTTTTCAATATATTTAAACTTTGAATTATTGTATGTCAGCACCATAAAATAATGAGCATGAACAAGAAAAATAGATAGTCATACCAAAGAACACCAGATATAAGGTGGAAACCCAATGTGGGTGAAAACCACCTGCTGCAATATGTCTCTATCTTCTTTCAATTAGAAATTCCTTTTACAATGATTTTGTACTGGTGCAGTCCTTTACCAGTATGCAGGCTGCAACCTGCAGAGAGCTACAACTCTCTCTCCTGGAAGGGAGTTACAACCCCCTACTTCTTTTCTTTCAAAGGAACACTTTTCATAAATTTTCAAACTGGATCCATGAACATCAATCAATCATCAAGTATATCTGCATCAAACAATCTCCTTTTCCCAATTAGCACTGAATCAAGTAAACACTTCTCTGACAGCTGTACCCAGAACACAGTAACAGTAACCACACACCAAATACTGGACCCAGAATACTGCAACAATAGACAGAGGCAGCTAGATCATAATTTAAAGATATACGCTGCTTCAACAACCTGAAACCTGCGTGCAGATCTATAAAGGATAATTCCTTCTTTCAAATATTCAGACACTAATTTACCCAGATTGTCAGATTTATAGATCAAGCATGCGCCTCATATAACAGATCAAAATCATACAAAGATACTATTATTCAAGCATAAAGATTATGACCCATCAATAGAACTTATCCTTCTTTATGCGCTAAGGTTCCTCCTTCATTCAGATCCAGATCTGCACCATAACCCAATCACAAATATTTCAGATCTAGCACTTATTAGATATTCAATTCATTCGATGATCCCTTGCCAAATGATCTTCTTCCTCTTATATAGTCTTAGGCCTTCCACAATACCACGGTCCAAAACCATAGGATCAAAAAACTGTTGGACTAATACCATGAACCAACCATGAAAGTGCGTGAGATCAACAGTTTTGGATGCAATACCACAAACCAAAACCATAGGATAAAAAACTATCGGACTAATACCATGAACCAACCATGAAAGTGCGTGAGATCAACACTTTTGGATGCAATACCACGGACCAAAACCATAATAAACCAATACCACGAACCCAATACTTGGGATCAACACTTCTGACGAGGTACCATGGTCCAAAACCATAGGTTCAAATACCAAGGACTAACTACCATGGACCAAAGGTAAGTTCTCCAACATATACGCGCTTTTCCTTGCATGAAAGTGCGTGAACTTTTTCTCTACATGCAATACCACGGACCAAAACCATAATAAACCAATACCACGAACCCAATACTTGGGATCAACACTTCTGACGAGGTACCATGGTCCAAAACCATAGGTTCAAATACCAAGGACTAACTACCATGGACCAAAGGTAAGTTCTCCAACATATACGCACTTTTCCTCGCATGAAAGTGCGTGAACTTTTTCTCTACATGAAATAAACTTTTCTCTGCATAAAAGTGCATGAACTTTTCTCTACATGAAATAAACTTTTCTCTGCATAAAAGTGCGTGAACTTTTCTCTACATGAAATAAACTTTTCTCTGCATATAAGTGCGTGAACTTTTCTCTACATTATAATTTATTATCTGAGATGAGTGGGTTTCCATCAAGTACAACATATGTATCATAATGCCAACAGGTAAGGCATGTTCCAGATCTAAAGAAAAATCTGATTTCACAACCGCAGCATATGCAGCTTCTCCCCAGAAAGTTTCGGGAGTTCCGGACTCATCAAGCATAGCACAGGCCATTTGTTGGACTGTTCTGTTCATCCTTTCCACCACTCCATTTTGCTGAGGAGTTCTAGCTGTAGAGAATTCCCTTCTTATCCCATGTTCTTCACAGAAATCGAAAAATTCATTGAGGTAAACTCCCCACCTCTGTCGGACCTGAGGCACTTAATTTTGTAACCTGATTCATTTTCAACCAAGGCTTTGAAGGATTTGAATTTTTCGAATGCTTTGTCTTTGTGCTTCAAAAGTCCTAACCAAACAAACCTGGAGAAATCGTCAATGAATAATATCAAGCAAGGATAATTTTAGGGGCGAATGTTCGCCCTTTGGCTAAATTAAGGGGTTTTAAATTTTTAGTGGGCGAATATTTTGTATCATAGTACATTTTTACAAATCACCTCAAATAGCCCACCTTACTTTAAGGGAGAGGGTAAAAAAGGTAAATTTAGCCCTTGAAATTAGGACTTACAACCTTCCATTAGCCCATTTTCAAGAATAGGTTTTATTTAAGTGAATCCTATGGGCCAAATACCATATTTATAAAAGAGGTATGGTAAATTAATAAAAATATAAATAAATGTGAGGTATGGTAAATAAATAAAACATTTTTTATATTTACTCCATAAGTCACCTTATATACATGTAAGGGTGTAAACAAATAAAAATATAAGTAAAGTGGAGGTATGGTAAATAAATAAAACGTCTTTTTATACTTAATCAAAAGGTATGGTAAATAAATAAAAATATAAATAAACTAGACGTATCGTAAATATATAAAACCTCTTTTTATATTTAGTCGATAACCCTCATTCTATTTATGAAGGCTCAAGAAAGAGGTTTTATTTAAGTGAATCCTATGGGCCAAATACCATATTTGTAAAAGAGGTATGGTAAATTAATAAAAATATAAATAAACGAGAGGTATGGTAAAAAAAATAAAACATTTTTTTATATTTACTCCATAATTCATCTTATATTTACGAACACTCAAAAAATGGGTTATATTTAGGTGAAATCTATGGCCAAAATACTATGGGACAAATACCATGGACTAGATTGTTATTAATACCATGCAAAAAACCATTATTAACCCTAATATTAGAATTAATAAAAATAAAAATGGCACCCATGGTATTCACCAAAATGGCACATGGTATTGACCCATGGTATTCACCTGGAATGTAGCCTATTTAAATGGGGGAATTAAACCAGCATGTAGCCTATGCTAAGATTCACTAGGAATTTACAAAGTTTTATTATTTAGTGAAAGACTCGCCAAGATCTTACAAGATTTTATAATTGAGTAAAATATTTTCCATGCCTGGTGAGAGATTCGCCAAAAAATTATATATACATATTATATTATTGATAAAATCGCCTTCCATTTTTCCTATATACAATGGAGATTCGCCCATTTATTATATTTATAAATTTAGGGGAGGTTCTTAAAATTTTCCCTGATATCAAGTATTCTTCTCCTCGAGGTGACCTCGTCCTGAAAGGACCACATACATCTGTATGGACTAGTTCAAGAGGCCTGTTGGTTGATCCTTCCTTCTCCGGGAAGTTGGTTCTGGTTTGCTTACCAAACTGACATGATTTGCATATAGTGTTGTCTGGAATTTTGATATCTGGAAGACCACGAACTGCCTAATATTTGCATGCCTTCCTTATTTGTGAAAAGCTTAGATGCCCCAACCTCCGGTGCCATAACCAATGTTCATCATCCTTGCTCAAATAGCATTGTTGTTGTCCTTCTTCAAATATGTATAGATTATTTGGAGTTCTTCTACCTTTGATCACTGTTTTCCCTGTATCAAGATCACGAACGCTACATCCATTTGATCGAAATATTACCTCGGTTCCTTGATCCCACATCTGACTGACACTCAGAAGGTTATGCTTCAAGCCATCAACATACAAAACATTTCCAGCTTTGACCTTTTCTTTTAACTGAGCTGTGCCTTTTCCTTTTATAGCTGCTGGAGTATCATTTCCAAAAGAAACTGTCTTTCCCTTTTCTAAAGTAGAATATGATTCAAGTTTTTCTTTATCACCTATCATATGCTTCGAACATCCACTGTCGATGTACCATAGATTTTCCTGTCCCTCTGCATAAAAGGCTATCCCACATCTTTCTAATTGTGGTTCCTTTATTCTCCATGTTCTGGTGCTTGAGGCTTGTTCCTTTGTCTGCTGAAATCTGCTCCTGCATTCAGAATCTTCATGACCGAAGTTATTACAAATAGAACATTCAATTTCATTTTCAAGAGCCGAAAAGTTGTTATAGGTCCTTTTTGTAATCCCAGTCATACTTCTTTGTTTTTTAGCTTCTCTAGTCATGATTGTTTTATATGCAACACATTGAACTACTTTGTGACCAAAGTTATGGCAAGAGAAACATTGGCCATTGAAGAAACTTCTGCGGTTATCAAATCTACCACCCAAATGATTGTAATTCTTATTGTCATCCATTCTTGAAGCAAATTGAGAAGATTTTACCTGTGGTTGGTTGTAGCTTTTGTTCACCCTTAAGACAGATTGCCCCTGGTTTACCTGGTAGTCTTTGTTAGTTCTTGATGTAATTCGTCCCTGCTTTACCTGGTGATCTCCATTGTGCTTTTGCTCATTCCTTCTTGCTGCATCAAGATAATTCTTTGAGGTGGATGCTTGAGATGTTTCTCCATTATACCCCAGACCTGTCTTGTTTAGCGGAGAATGCTGTACATTGATGATCTCATCCAGAGTTTCAGATCCTTTGACAAACTTAAGATTAATAGCCTTTGTTTTCTCAATTTCTTTTCTAAGGCCAACAATTTCACCTTCTAACTTTTCAAAATATTTTTCTTTTTCGTCAATTGGAAATTGTAGAGTATCAATGATCATATTCTTTTCTTCTATACATGTCTTAAGTCTAGAAATCTCTTCATAAAAACTATCCACATCTATAGCATCCATGTAATCATCATCTTCAAATTCCATTAAAAGTTTACAGTCATTACCTCGTTCATCTTCATCACTATTTGATAGACCATCACTGTCTTCATGAGTGTAGTAGCTTTTCTTATTTGCATTCTGTTTATTGTTCCATCTGGCAGGTTCCTTTCCTTTGTCAATCTTATCCTTATGAGGACATTTGGCAGCATAATGACCTACTCTTCCACAAGCAAAACATTTAAAAGGTAGCTTACCTCTGAACCTTCCAGTACCCCGCTGAAGATTTCTGACAAAATTTGATTCTTCTTCTTCTTCTGGCACGTGACTTGATTCATAGTAGTCTCCTTTGCCTGAAGCCTTAAAAGCAGCTTCTCTCCTGTCTGATGGACCTCCTTTTCTCATTTCATAAGAAGTTAGAATTCCATGTAGCTGAGACATAGTAAGAGTTCGTAGATTTTCCTTTTCTTCTATTGCAGACACTTTAGATTCAAACTTGGGGGACAATGATCTTAGGACTTTTTCAACCACAACAGCCTCTTTTATTTCTTCACCCAAGTTTTTCATACAATTAACAATCTCATCTACCCGAAGGAAATAGTTAGCCACACTTTCATCATTATACATTCTAAGATTCTCATACTAAATCCTGAGGGTTTGAAGTTTTGCATGTTTTACCTGTTCATTTCCTTCGTAGCTCAAAACAATCTTGTCCCATATTTCTTTTGTGGATTTATATTGCATAGCCTTCATGAATTTAGATTGAGATAGACATCCTAGAAGAGTATTAACCTCCTTTGCATTTGTTTCATATTTCTTCTTCTCAGCTGAATCTGTAGGAGTAGCTGATGGAAAAGTATACCCTGTTTCTATAATGTCCCATAATTTTGTACCCAAAGATTGAAGATAGGCAGTAACTCTTACCTTCCAATATACGAAGTTTGTTCCATCAAAAATCGGTGGCCTGATTGATGCTTCCCTCTCGTAGTTGCTCATGATGTTAGATCTTCCTTCAAGCGATCAAGCTTCTTCAGAAGGACCTGCTCTGATACCAATTGTTGGAAATAATACTGAGAGGGGGGGTGAATCAGTATTATCTAATTCTTTTTCAATATATTTATACTTTGAATTATTGTATGTCAGTACCATAAAATAATGAGCATGAACAAGAAAAACAGATAGTCACACCAAAGAACACCAGATATAAGGTGGAAACCCAATGTGGGTGAAAACCACCTGCTGCAATATGTCTCTATCTTCTTTCAATTAGAAATTCCTTTTACAATGATTTTGTACTGGTGCAGTCCTTTACCAGTACGCAGGCTGCAACCTGCAGAGAGCTACAACTCTCTCTCCTGGAAGGGAGTTACAACCCCCTACTTCTTTTCTTTCAAGGACCACTTTTCATAAATTTTCAAACTGGATCCATGAACATCAATCAATCATCAAGTATATCTGCATCAAACAATATCCTTTTCCCAATTAGCACTGAATCAAGTAAACACTTCTTTGACAGATGTACCCAGAACATAGTAACAGTAACCACACACCAAATACTGGACCCAGAATACTGCAACAATAGACAGAGGCAGCTAGATCATAATTTAAAGATATACACTGCTTCAACAACCTGAAACCTGCGTGCAGATCTATAAAGGATAATTCCTTCTTTCAAATATTCAGACACTAATTTACCCAGATTGTCAGATTTATAGATCAAGCATGCGCCTCATATAACAAATCAAAACCATACAAAGATACTATTATTCAAGCATAAAGATTATGACCCATCAATAGAACTTATCCTTCTTTATGCGCTAAGGTTCCTCCTTCATTCAGATCCAGATCTGCACCATAACCCAATCACAAATATTTCAGATCTAGCACTTATTAGATATTCAATTCATTCGATGATCCCTTGCCAAATGATCTTCTTCCTCTTATATAGTCTTAGGCCTTCCACAATACCACGGTCCAAAACCATAGGATCAAAAAACTGTTGGACTAATACCATGAACCAACCATGAAAGTGCGTGAGATCAACACTTTTGGATGCAATACCACGAACCAAAACCATAGGATCAAAAACTATCGGACTAATACCATGAACCAACCATGAAAGTGCGTGAGATCAACACTTTTGGATGCAATACCACGGACCAAAACCATAATAAACCAATACCACGAACCCAATACTTGGGATCAACACTTCTGACGAGGTACCATGGTCCAAAACCATAGGTTCAAATACCAAGGACTAACTACCATGGACCAAAGGTAAGTTCTCCAACATATACGCGCTTTTCCTTGCATGAAAGTGCGTGAACTTTTTCTCTACATGCAATACCACGGACCAAAACCATAATAAACCAATACCACGAACCCAATACTTGGGATCAACACTTCTGACGAGGTACCATGGTTCAAAACCATAGGTTCAAATACCAAGGACTAACTACCATGGACCAAAGGTAAGTTCTCCAACATATACGCGCTTTTCCTTGCATGAAAGTGCGTGAACTTTTTCTCTACATGAAATAAACTTTTCTCTGCATAAAAATGCGTGAACTTTTCTCTACATGAAATAAACTTTTCTCTGCATAAAAGTGCGTGAACTTTTCTCTACATGAAATAAACTTTTCTCTGCATATAAGTGCGTGAACTTTTCTCTACATTATAATTTATTATCTGAGATGAGTGGGTTGCCATCAAGTACAACATATGTATCATAATGCCAACAGGTAAGGCATGTTCCAGATCTAAAGAAAAATCTGATTTCAACAGGGCAGTTAGGCGGTGAAGGTTGTGTGACAACTTTCACAGATAAAGCTTGGAAGGTCACCAAAGGAGCCCTGGTAATAGCAAAAGGCGAAAAGGTTGGTACATTGTATTTATGCAATGGTATTTCTAACTCTGTTAATGCTTTAACTTCCAAAGGAGCAGATGCAGCATTATGGCATCATAGGCTCGGACACATGAGTGAAAAGGGGATGAAGATTCTTCACTCAAGGAATCTGTTGCCGGATTTGAAGAATGTTGATTTGGACTTTTGTGAGAATTGCATTTATGGAAAACAGAAGAGAGTCAGATTTCTCAGAGTTGGGAAAGAAAAGAAGAATGAAAAATTAGAGCTTGTGGATACAGATGTATGGGGACCTACTCAGGTATCATCTCTCGGTGGCTCTCGTTATTATGTTACTTTTATTGATGATGCATCTAGAAAAACTTGGATTTATTGTATTAAGAATAAATCTGATGTATTTGATACTTTCAAGAAATGGAAAGCTTTGGTTGAGATTGAGATAGGAAAGAAATTTAAGTGTCTTAGATAAGACAATGGAGGTGAATATTGCAGCAAAGAGTTTTATAGGTACTGTTTAGAGCATGGAATTCGTAGAGAGAAGACAGTTCCAAGAACACCACAAGAAAATGGTGTGTCAGAAAGGATGAACAGAACAATCATGGAGCGTGCAAGGTGCATGAGATTGCATGCAGGATTGCCTTTACAGTTTTGGGAAGATGCTGTAGATACTGTTGTTTATCTAATAAACAGAGGGCCTTCAAGTTCCTTGGATGGTGGTGTTCGGGAGGAAGCATGGACAGGTAAAAAGGTAAATTACTCTTTTTTAAAGCCTTTTGGTTGTGAGGCCTTTGTCCATATTGATAAAGAAAATAGAACAAAGCTTGAGGCAAAGTCAAAGAAATGTACCTTTATTGGATATGGTGTAAATGATTTTGGTTATCGCTTATATGATTATGAAAATCACAAAATCATTAGGAGCAGAGATGTAATATTCAATGAAAAGGTCTTGTATAAGAATCAGTTGTAGGAAAGTAAGCAAGAAAAAGAAAACAAGGAATACGCAGTTCTTGACGAAATCACTGAAAAAGTAAAGGTGCCTGAAAATAATAATAATCAACAACCACAACAACAGCAACCACCACAACAACAACAGGCACCCCAAACACCCGAAAGTGGTGTTAGAAGATCTACTAGGATAAGCAGACCCCCTAAACGTTACTCTCCTTCATTATATTATTTATTATTGATTGATTCTGGTGAACCCAAATGTTATAAAGAAGCAGTGCAGGTAGAAACCAGGAAGAAGTGGGAGCAAGCCATGAAATAAGAGATGGACTCCTTAGCACATAACCAGACTTGGGACTTAGTCAGGTTGCCTACAGGTAAAACAGCATTGCAGAATAAATGGGTTTACAGGTTGAAGGAAGAAGATGGAGAAAAACAGAGGTATAAAGCTAGACTTGTGGTGAAGGGGTTTGCACAGAAGAAAGGTATTGATTTTGATGAAATGTTTTCTCCTGTTGTTAAAATGACTTCAATCAGAACTATTTTAAGTCTTGTAGCAGCTGAAGATTTGCATCTTGAGCAGTTAGATGTAAAGACAACCTTTCTCCATGGGGATTTGGAGGAAGAGATATATATGCAGCAGCCACAAGGATATGAGGTGAAAGGGAAGGAGAAACTGGTGTGCAAGTTGAAGAAGAGCTTGTATGGCTTAAGACAGGCTCCAAGGTAGTGGTATCTAAAATTTGACAAGTTTATGTCTGAACAAGGTTATACTAGATGTCACTCTGATCATTGTGTTTATTTGAAAAAGCAAAATGATGGCAGCTATATTATATTGTTATTGTATGTAGATGACATGCTTGTTGCAGGATCTAACATGCAGGAAATAAATGTGCTCAAAAGAAAATTGGCAAATTCATTTGCAATGAAGGATTTGGGAGCTGCAAAACAAATCCTTGGTATGAGAATAACTAGAGATAGGAAAAATCGTAAATTAACATTGTCTCAGAATGAGTACATACAAAAGGTGTTGAAAAGATTTAACATGCACAATGCAAAACCAGTGACTACACCTTTTTCTAGCCATTTCAAACTTAGCAAGGAAATGTGCCCAAAGACCCA